>BGPR01001273.1:53891-106070 GCA_013235015.1 Araneus ventricosus | reverse complement strand
TCATTAGCTTCCGTTTCAGTTACGTATTGCTAGCGTTTCAGGTGCTTCATTCGTTAACTTCTGCAAAACTTACTGCAAGCTGCACACTGACTCATGACAAATTTGTGGCAGAACTTGCCTCTTATCATGGACAATTTATCAACAACTTGACTGCAAACTAAAATGCTATCTAGGATTTGATTTCAAGGCTGCACTCCCAGATGCTTATTTTATTGCAGCAAACTTACTCTAGTATCATGACAAAGTCGCAGATTCTAGTTTCTAGCAACTATCAGTGAACAAGTCCCGAACTTTGCAGGGTCTTCTAACAGTAACAACTAAATCTCATAGATGAATTGTAGAAGTCAATCGACTCATTGCAAGTTAGCTAAAACAGAGACACAACCCAGGATGAACTCGCGACCTCGGTTCCAGAGCGGAGACCTAGCCAGTGATGAGCCAGAATGAACTCTGTAGGTAGAAGATGATTTCCTAATACATCGATTCGATTCAGTTAAATTATACGATTTATTTTTAAGCTATTTTCTGGATTTCATTAATTTTTTGAGTTTGAGGAATATGATTTGAAGTCAAAGAGATGCCGAGTTTTTCAAGCTAATAACTACTTTTGCTAGTGAATAAATTATGAGAATTAGAGTTAAAGTGAATTACTTTAAAATGGGACAAAATGATCTAGATTATTATTGTTCAACAAACACTGACTGTTTTTTAGATTTAATTTTGTTTATAAAGCTTAAAATTTCACATTAGAAAAGAGCGACATAGTTTTTCTTTAAAGTGAGAGTGATAAATTTAGTAAAAGATGGAAAATGTTCAAGAACTTTTTTCATACAAAGCTTTTTTTCACAAATTATCATTGACTTATTGAATTAATAAAAAAATTGCAGTCTAGAGAGATGTATTAAAATCGGATGTTTTTTAAAAATGAGAGACAAGATAATTATCTCTTTAGTATGCTATCTTTGCAGGAACTTGTTCATTAGAATTGCAGCCAAGTTTGATTGCAAAGAGAGGTAGGCGCTACTTGTCACATCGAACTTGCTACAAGTTCGATTCAAGTTGCCGCGTCAAATTTTGCCACAGTGAACAGGAAGGCCAAAGATAATTTCTTGAAGGCAAGAGAGGAAGATCCAGAGGCCCTCCTGCAAGCAAAAACGTCTTCCTTTCAAATTAAAGATGAAGTGCAGTTGCACTGTACCAGTCGAACAATAAAAAATGCATTTCACAGAAATACTAATGTTGTATACAAGAAGTTGAAGGAAAACCTTCACTTTCAAAGCGGCGTGTTGATTCATGTTTAAATTTTGAACGAAAACATTTAACCACTTAAACTGACTGGTATGATGTGGTGTTTTGGAACGAAAAAAAGCTTCATTTATATGGACCAAACGGATTTAAGGTTTACTGGGATGGTATGCGTAAAGAGAAACACCTTTTCTTAAAAGCTCCAATTAGGAGGACGATGAATCATGGTGTGGGCCACATTTGCAGCCGGTGGTGGAACTGAAACTGTTTTAATCGAAAATAAAATGATTTCAGTGTTAGAACAGGACATAGTGCCAGATAGTTTGTTGCCGGTTACTCTTCTGATTACATCAGGCAATACATCAGATGCATATTTGATGCTCTATAAAATCCTGCATGAAGGCGAACGGGGTAAAAACTCTTCAATGGCCATCTCGGAGTCCCGACCTGAATGTAATGTCAGACCTTTGGGGCATTCTGGCTTAATATGTTTACAAGAATGGGGACATTCTAACTCAATATGTTTACAAGAATGGGCGTCAGTACTAAAGCAATTCTGATCTAGAAATAGCGATTAAAAATTGCTCTAACAACATTTACCCGGACACCTTCGAAGCTCTGTCTGTTTCTATGAACCGACGATTAATGCAAACAATGGAAAAAAGAGGTTCCGACATCACTTACTAAAGAATAAATCATATAGACTCTATACTTTTTTTCAACTTCAACTGTATAATACTTTTTCTAATTCCTTATAGAATTTTCAATAATGTAATGAAATTAAAATGTATTTTTGCTGCGTCTTCCTTATATGATGAAGTATGCTTACATTTCATAAAAATATGCATTTCCTAAAATCATGATATATATTTCTAGTCTTATGTCATTTAATTTTGCGACTTGATACTTTTTACCATGAGTGTATCAACAAGACATTCTTTAGCCTCGCTGTAGGAAATTTCTCCAGAACCAATCATTTCATATAGCTCTAATTTCTAATACCTGTCTTATCCTCCACAACTTCAACCACGAGTTCTTACGAGTGGGAAATACTATACAGAAGTTTGGTCAGTTGTGAAGATCCCCCGGGAACTGAGAACTGTCACAGGAGCAAATAATACCATCTGCGTAAGTTTGAAGTAATATTTGCTACGGTATGTGTGTGTTTCAGAATATGAACCCTTTCTGTGAACTTTAACAGCATACATATGAACTACAACGAAATGGCGCAAAGTTCGAGAACATATATAACGTAAATCAATGCACTAATAGTAGATGTATTAGTTGCCTTCAAGGAAAGTAATAAATATTAAAAAAAACTAAAAAAAAACGCTTTTACCAGTGCATTAAGAAAGAATATAATAATTTTTCTCAAAAATCTATAGGTCAAAACAAAAATTGTAAAAGCGTGAGGCGCAGGTAGAAAAGCTGTAAGTAAAATATAATTCTAATCACATTTGTAATATATATTATATGATGAATGT
The DNA here is from genome assembly GCA_013235015.1 of Araneus ventricosus. Classification (NCBI taxonomy): domain Eukaryota; kingdom Metazoa; phylum Arthropoda; class Arachnida; order Araneae; family Araneidae; genus Araneus; species Araneus ventricosus. The sequence continues at coordinate 103,341 of BGPR01001273.1, read as the reverse complement.
TTAATAACATTTCGTTTCTTATGATATTCGTTGTGGTTTTATATCCTTCTCCTATTGTTTTCAGCGCCTCACGCTTTTCCGATTTTTGTTTTCACCTCCAGATTTTTGAGAAAAATTATTATTTTCTTTTTTAATGCATTGTTAAAAGCCTTTTTTTTATATTTATTATTTTCTAGTTTTAAGCCTATAATTTATATCATAATTCAGTATTATAAATATTTTATACATCAACTAACTTTTCAACAATTATTTTATTGAAAAAGGTCTGATAGGATAGGGGCCGTTCAAATATTACGTAAGCATGTTTTTGGAATTTTTTGACCCCCCCTCCCCCCTTGTCAGCAAAAATAAGCAAATCTCAAACCCCCCTCTTATAATTACGTAAGCAAACTGCACCCCCCCCCGTCCTTTTCTTTACAAAACGTATAACAGTAATAATCTACTTTTAAAAATTTTACGACTTAATTCAAATAAAAAGCCCTAACTCGGCTTAAAATGAAAAAAAAGAATGTAAGTTTAATTTCTCCTTACAATTTCAAGTTTAAGCTTACAAAAATCAAGTTTAACTTTCTTTTGCAAAATTTAACTTTTTTTTCAAATTTAATTTTTTTAAATTAAATTGTTTGTGCGAATTACAAGAGATTTTCGGAAATAAAGTGATTTTAATGTCTTGCGTAAGCATCACTCATACTCCCCCTCCCCCCTTGTCAGCAAAAATAAGCAAATCGCAAACCCCCTCCCCACCTTGGGTGCTTACGTAATATTTGAATGGCCCCATATATGTATGTGATAGACCCTATGCTTTATTTAATTCCACGAATAATTTCTTTAAAAGGATCTATAATAAGACATAATTATTTTTACTTTTATTGAAACATGTAAATTTCTGTGTCAAGTATTTTAGTTTTCAAAAATATTATAGATGGCGCCCCTAAAACCTACCGAGTGCAAATGCAATTTTGCGATTTTTTAAAAAAAATTGATAATTGAAAGCTCTAAAATTATTAAAATATTGCATCGTCATCAAGATCCAACAAATATACAAAATTCAGAATTCTAGTGCATTAGAAGTTAGTGAAAAATCGATCACAAAATTCCAACCTTACATACGTACATAAAAACATGAAACATTTCGAACTTAGTAAACGCATTTGAAAAATTACAGATTTCAGTATCGCTTGCCTATCGCTATTATACTCGTTCTTTCTCTCGTATACGAAGTATACAAATCAATTCTAAAATCACGGGACAAACGTTAAGGATAGGTGAGGCATATAGAAATAGGTCATTTTTACAACAGAAGTGCAAATACAAAGGAGGTGACCGCTGTAGAGGACTTCTGGTCAGTGAATTAAATAAAAGAAACGTATGTGCTAGATAAAGTGTGCAACACATGTTTAATGAAATACAAATTCACAACTGCACAGAAACACAGTTGCATAAATAATATTACAAGTCATACACTGCATGTCAGATACGACTGCAAATAAGAAGCACTATGAACAATACATCTTGGGAGTATTTAAAGTAAGCGTCCAAAGGACTCGCCGTCTGAAAATATACACCCTTCGAATGTTGCTTGTTATTTATGCTGCTGTGTTCTTGTGTTTCGTATTTTGGTATATTCGTTTCTTTTATTGAATTCACTGGTCAAAAGCAGTTCCCCTTTGCGTTCTCGATTCCATGTTCTGTTTCCAAAATGACTCGTTTCTGTATCCCTAGGGTTATCATACGTCCACATTTCGTCCGGATAGTCCGGATTTCAAACTCAAGTCCGGAGTAGTGTGTGGATCTTCAAAATGTCGGGATTTACGCCAGTGAATACGTCGAGAGAAAAATTTGGTAGTTATTGAGAAAATCTGACTTATTCGAAAAGCTGATATCATTCCGCCAACGAAAGGAAATTCATTGTTTACACTATTTACATCCATTGTTGATGAAAAAGTGGATGAGCCTCCTTATCCAGACTCCAGATCGAACTGAAAATGAACAGTTTTGGCAGTTTTGTTTTAATTTTGTTTTTTGAATCACCAAACACTAATAATTAAAATGTATCTTCTTTGAATTCTGACGCCTTAAATGTTTTTTCACTGCTTCAAACTCTGTACTAGTGTTATGAATGAGGGTCATTGTTAGACAGCTTTTGACAGCTATTACCCCGCCCCCCTTACAAGCCTCTTCACTACTAAACTAAAATAATTATTTTAAAGTATACGTATCCCTGACCTATACTTAAAGTTTGTCGCAAAGTTAGAGGGTCTTCAGCAGAAATATAATGTCCTGTTATCGTTTAAAAATTTGACCTCGTTGATTCTGGTGAACTTGTACATTTAAGACCATTAAGAATCTGAAGAAATTGTTTTTGCAATTGCCTACCTGCTTATGAATATAATTACTCAAATAGGAGGAGTGCTAGAAGGATGAAATTCTGTATGTGATAACATCGCCAGAATTGTAATTGCGAATGAAATTTCGGGCTTAATCTTTTGCTTTCTGCGGAAGGTGAGGACAGATCCCAGATAGCAATTTTAGTTTGCAGTAATCTTTCTCTGTAAATCTTCAAGCTTGCAACAAATTTTACCTGGCAAGAGTGCAAGCTTGATACAAGTAACCGCAAACGAGTCAGTCACCACGCGTCAAACTTGTCACAATCTTGCTGCGTCAAACTTGTCACAATCTTGCTGCGTCAAACTTGTCACAATCTTGCTGCGTCAAACTTGTCACAATCTTGCTGCGTCAAACTCATTGCAAACTATAGCAAAAACAGAGTGCGAAGACAACCTCGGATTCGAACCCCCGACATCTCGCTTCCTAAGCCTGTCGTCTTAACCACTCAGCCAGCTAGACTCTGAGAAGAGAAGATAGATTGCGCTAATAGATAGTGCATCTACATGTTTTATTTTAAACTGCTTTCTTGATTTCATTATTTTTTTTAAATTTTGAGTTCAGAATATGATTTGAAATCAAAGAGAGAGAGAGAGAGAGCGATTTTTGCTAATAACTGCGATTCGCTAATAGAAAAAATTATGAAATTAGGGATCAAAATTAATTACTTTTAAAATGTTACAAAATGCAAGTTATTATTTTTCAACAAACATTGACTGTTTTTTAGGTTTAATTTTGTTTATGAACGTTAAAATTTCAACATTAAGAAAAAGGCTATATAGCTTTCTTTAAAGTGCGAATTCTATGTTTATTAAAAATATGGATGTATCATCTTTGCTACAAACTTGTTTTGCATCATGGTGTGAAGTTTGTTATAACAACTTCACAGCAAACTTGTTTTGCAAGTGGGTTGGTCGATTATGCTTTGTTACTTTGCAGGAAGTTTGCTGCAAAGTTGCCACATCAAGTTTGTCATGACAAGCTAATGTCAAGAAAAATCAAACTTGCTGCAAGTGTACATGCTATCTGGGATATTATCTCAAAGAAGAAGCTCGAGCCTCCATTACAACAAACATGCCTTTTATTTACAACAAACTAAAACAAACATTCACGTATTCACTCGGCACACATGCCAATTTCAGAAATCCCAATAACTGGATCCACTGTAGACTGAGGTGAAGTCCGTGACGGCGATAGAGCCGGCGTGAGCAAGAGCAGGTACATTAGTGAGAGCAAGCTAAGAGCGCTCGGAAGCATCCAAATATATACATCACCACAGACGTCACCCGGTGCAGCAGGAGCGCCATCTATAATATCAAATACTTTCCATAGCTTGTTTGACTGTCTCCGGTATATGTTTCCGTGTGTGTGAACACGGCTTCTCAGAAACGCATCAGGCTAGATAAATGAATTTCGGTGAGTGTCGGGAACCTTATTGCAATTAAAGTCAATTATTTTTTATATTTAACCACATAACGATTTCTTTTTACTGCCATATTGTGTCCAAAAATAAGCACATTTTTTATTTGCAGATTTGTATTCAAGTTGATTTTATAAATTCAAATCAGCAGTCAAAACAGTTAGAAGTATTGATTTTATTAATTTTTGATAATTTTTAATTGCAGGGTATAAAAGACCTAAAAACTTGTTTTCTTAACCTAACCTGACATAAAAACTGGTTTACACTTATTTTGCCATCCAACAATAATTAGATTGCTAGAGCCATTTACTAGAAACATTACAAATTAAAGAAAGTGAAAAAGCCACAAAATCATTGGATTGGCGTCGAAAAATGACCTGCCCGAGCGGTGTTCGGGCAAATCAAGGAAGTACCCTTTTGAAGTGCCCGAACCTTGGTATCATTATTCTTATGATTTTTTTTCATGCTTGCAGATCAGTGTGGACATTTTTCCCCCTTGCAGTTAGCTTACTGACTCACAAGTCAAGAGGCCTGGCAAGCTTTGTATTCACGTATTAGGATTGTGTTAAATAAAGTTTTGTAATTTTTTTACCACTTTGTTTAAAATTAGTTTTAAATTAAATTTTCCTACACAAGAATTTTCCGACAAAAACTAACTCCCAACAAGGTAATTATTTGTTTAGTTATTTCAGTTTGTCAGAATATTTGTTTCTTAAAAACTGTTAAAATAAATAAAAAAAATATGGTTTGAAAAATTGGGGATGGGAAAGAGTACCACTGAAACTTGTATTGCCCAGGCGCCTCTGCAAAGTTTAATCCGGCTATGTGGAGAACACTTCCTATTGTTATTTCAGTAGGGCGTATTTTGATACCTATAGGTCTTATTTACACTGCATGCACTTGGTGAGAAGGTGACGAAAGCCTTTATAAAATACTTTACAGATTCTCAATAGATGGCGCCACATGTGTGGAATTTTTATAACCTCGGTTTATGAACTGTTTCTTCTTTTTTAATTTTGCTTTCGTTTTTCGTTTCGGTTTAGCACTGGGATTTTTGGAATGGGCGTCAGCTTCTTACCAACTGAAAATCTCCGTAATGGAATAAAAAAATTGTAATTACTTTTCGTGGGAATTTTATAAGTGAACAGTCGCGGAGAAAAAAGAAAAAAAAGTAGCCACGCAGTATTACTCTGCGGTCGTTATTTGTACATTTAAAGAATGGTATCGATCCTCAGGAAACACCGCATACTAAAAGAATTTATGGTTAAAAACTTCTAAAAGGGTCATCAAAATATTTAAAATTGCACTAAAGTCAAATTTGTTTTATAGAAACATGCATTTTTGAAGTCATAAATAAATTTCTCATGAAATACTCCAAGAAAAATATTCTGGTTACTATGCCATGAATAGAATAGAAGGCATTCGGCAACTTTGTGTTCTAAATATAAAAGGGGTGGTTTCCACATTTAGATAGAAAAGTTCTCTGCTGACATTTAAATGTCGGTAGTAGCCTTTTAAATTATTTCGCACTTTAAATGTAATTTTCAAAGTAATGATCTACGCTTTACAATCGATACAACTTGATGCGTGAAGAAATTCAGCACAGCAGAACTTATCTCCAAAAAATTTTATTTTGTCCTTCAAAAATTATGATATCCAATGCTCTGGAAATTTTGTATAATTTTCACTTTCGCCTGAATAAATTTTGATGACAAAGAGTTAAAATTTTAATAATGCATAAATATTTACATAGGCTTTTTTATCATGAGTGGAAGTAATCGAATAAAAGAAAATATTCATTGTTTTAATGAAATGTTAAAATGTGTATTAACATTGATAAAATGTTGAGATTTATTCTTAGTTTTACTGTTTTCCATTTATTTTCTGGGTTTTATTTGTAAGTTGATAGCGTATTGGTAATATCTAATTCTTCGTATATCAATGATTTTATTGAAATAGTACTCCATTTTTATTATTTAATTTTTGATTATACATTAAATGGTTAAATATTAATATTTTTAAATCCTATAAAATAAAGTGATATAATAATTATAGTAGAAATTATTAGCTTAGTTTAAATAATTAGTTTCCATTATTAATAATATTAATAATAGAAACGTTTTCAAAATATATGATACCCCCTTAAGTGCATCGTTTCACGGCGGAAATATAAAATTTAATGTAATTTTAAAACCATTATTGCGAATAAGCTGAAATTTTACATAGGGTTATAAATTAGCCTTCTGCATCGATTGTTGCTAAAATTTTTAAGTGTTACTATTCAAAAATGTTGAAGCATCAAATTTGATAAAATATGCTATGCATTCAAAATTATTGTCAAATCAAAATCATAACAGCCGAAAAGGAAAAGTACTTCATACTATTACAAACCAAAAAATTTTACGTCAATAACTGTATTATTTCTTCATATGAATAAAAAAAAAATAAAAATTTTACTTTAACATTAGATATTAAAAAATTGATTTGCTTATAATTTCAAAATGAAAAATGTTAGGATTGCTTGGTATCCGAGCATAAATGTTGATGCAGTTTTGAAATTTATCAAGAAAAAGATGTGTTTCTATTGGGATATGTATATGATCCCATTTGAGATTTTTATACATAGAACCTAATACTAGCCAGTATTTCTTCAAAATTGGTACCTTTTCTTTCATTATGCGTTGAACGATAATACGAACGTTGAGCAAAATAATGCGGAGGGGGCTCCTATTTTTTTCAGCGACAGTACAATGCACGTAATTATGATGTGCTGGCATCGACAAATGTATATAAAAATACAGATATTATGAAAAAATATCTGGTATATCTTAATTATTTAAAGAGTCTTTTATTATGTTAATTTTATAGGAAAACTTACCGGCCCAAAACTCGATACCCAATGTACAAAAACTTTTATATCTAGAGTTTTCTATCGTAAAATGTGTATTGTTTTTTGATAGATTCCTTATATATATATATATATATATATATATATATCAAAACAAACTTATAAACACAAGACAAAAACTCAAAAACAGTCAAGACAAAATGGCAAAAATAGACAAAAACCAAAATAAAATTGAAAAATATCATAGCGCGCCGCTCGTCAGGAAGAGAAGCTCACTCATGATATTAATTTGTGCTTTTTTCTGCTAACGACAAACGAAATCCGTTAAAAATTTGCCGTCATCCCTTCTAAAACCACAAGACAAATAAAAATGGAAGAATTCTTAAATAAAAAATAAATACATTGAAGAAGATTTAAAAAGAATCAAATACAAAAAATCCGAATACAAAGGTCCTAGAATAATATATATATATATATATATATATATATATATAGGAACACACACAAGTACACCCACACATATATAACGCAATGCTCATGTTATCTTGTGAACACGATAACTAGAGTAATTTTGATTAGATTTTAATTGGCGAGGGATATGTTGTAAGGACAGTGAAAATCTCGGCCGAGTTCGACGATGGGCTATCCAGCTCAAAGGGGGTGGAAATTTTCAATTCCTCATAATATCCTTACGATTGAAGATGAAAATAACTCGAATTCAAACTACGCGAATTATCGCGTATTCATAACGAACGACTTTTGTAGTGAAAGGTTTTTGATAGAAGTTATGAGCTGAAATCTGATTCCCCACCTCATCTTAACTTAGACTGCGTTTTGCTCTAAGCATTTGACACCTTGTTAGAAAGCTTTCATTAATTTCATTCTTTTCTACTCTCTTTCATATTCAAAGCCCCAACTCTTGAAAAATTAGAATTCGAAGTATTCTGTTCCTTATATCTCCTTACAAAAGGAATCTAACTTTGCCTTTCGACTTGCGGACGGAGAGCTTTTAAAAAGTTTTTTTTCTTTATAACCTGCATAATTCAGTAGACATAGAGAAATTTAAATGTTTGGGAAAATATCTTCTGCTGACGTGTTTGCTCGAAGTCAGTAGATTCAGTTTCAATTTTTCTTTGTTCTTTTCCATAACAGCAATCAATTCACGTGTAATCACGCTCACATGACAAGCATAGCTGCGCGTGCCATCTAAGATCTAACCATATATCGTAACACGATGTCACTTCTTATTTTCTGCCGCAAAATGCGCAATGAGCTCGAATTACGAATTGTTAAAGAGGTTTTATTGGGAGCCAATTAACTCCGATCTCGGCGACAAATTTGGCGACCTTGATGACAAAATTGGCGAATATTTTGGTCTTAAAGTTGGCGACTTTGGCAGCAAAAAGAATCTTCTAGAAAATCCATGAATTGTGGTCCTATCTCTACTAGGAGAGGAAATATCCAGAATCTCTGAGAGATTACTATGTGACGTCACTTCCTGTTGGTATAAAAAGCACGCTCTCAAACCAAGAGTGAATCAGTTGGAATTTAGTCAGCAGTGAAGTTGGTGAACTAAGAAACATTTGAGCGCTATTGAAAGTACTGTGTCTGAGATTTATTGGTGATCTCTGTTGTTAGTTTATACAAGTGCTGTTCAGTTTTATTACCTGTGCTGCGTTAGTGTTTCTGCTGAAATCTTCGTGGAATAAGGCTTCATTTATGTTTTATTATCCTGCGTGTTGGATTGTATTCACGTACATCCACCAGGCGATTTTTGTAACAATCTTCTAACGACGTGTTTGCTCGAAGTAAGTAGATTCAGTTGCAATTTTCCATTGTGTTTTTATTTTTTTCCATAACAATTGCCAATTTGCATGTAATCACATTCATAGGACAAGCATAACTGCGCATGGCTTCTAAGATCTAAACACATATCGTTACGCGACACCACTTCCTTTCTTCTGTAGCAAAATGCGCAATGAATTCTAAAATTAAATTAATCACATGAATAGGAATAACAACATTCGCTGTCACTCTTCACGCCTGAGATTCGAACTATCTATCTAACTAGATGGCCCCTTCTCTGCTATCTCTTAACTACAGTAGAGAAGGGGTCATCTAATTAGATAATAAGTTCTGGAGACGCCAGTGCGTCGGAGGCAGTGAATATGTTAAATTAATCGAGTTGCTTTATTAGAATAAATTTAAGTTTGCATTTTAATATTAAACTTTTCTTAGAAAGCAATTTTTCATTATATTTTCTTAAAGTTAAAGCACTCACAGAAATTGTTTTGAACAGAACTTAAATCCCTTTTATTCCTTACAGTATACCACACAAATATAAACAACAGAATTAACCAACAAATTCAAAAAACTCTCAAAAATTGCTTTTTGAATGTGTCTCCTCGACTTTCCTGTATGCATCTACATAAGCGATATTATTTATAGTGGTAATTATTTATAGTTTATTTATAGTGATTTATTTCCAATTTCCGGATAGGTTCAGGGCACAGAGGAACTTTAATTTTGATCTTAAATTCATTTTCTTCGACAGAAAACCTATTCCAATTACAATCCAAAATGGAGAGTGGCCTCCAATGACGTTTTACAGATGGATTCTTTTTCCTTTGGCTTATTTTAATCGTATTTGCATTTTTGTTTTTTCTTTCAATTATTTTAAATCTTTGTCATCACAATTTTTCCTGGATGCAGTAGCGTTTGCGCACACCAGTAAAATTGGTTCTATTTTCTGTCTCTTTCAGCTGTTACTTTCTACACTTACTCCAGATTATTAATAGTGGATTGTCGGTAATGATTTTACCAATGGGTTATGCAGGTGGTTCCGAAAGAGCGGGGCGCAGCAAGATATTAAGTAATTTCATAATCTTAATTACATTTTTCTTTCAATTTCATTGGATGTGACATTTTTGGAGAACACTTATCACAGCCTATCATCTAGACTGAGAAACATGCTTTCAAATTTATAATATCCATAATTTTGCATGGTTTCAAAATCCATTTCATGCCGCTGTTCCATCTGCATTTACTGCCGCCGTAGAAGAAAATAATGTAATTGAGATGTTTTGATAAATTCAATTAACTCAGTTTCGCTTTCTACTGAAAGATGAAATGCTAAATCTCTAACTTAATGCTAAAATCTCAGAGAACTTTAATCCCATCTTCTACTCATCTCTACAAAGCCGGGCTTTCGTCAGTTGCTACCATAAAGGTTAGCTGAGCCCAGTTTAATTTTAAAGAGAAAATATATATATAAAATATATGAAAACGCGAAATGAGAAAATGTATTATTGTGATCAACGGGCTCATACAACCCACTGATTATTATCTCTACTTATAATAAAAGCGAATGTATGTTCAATGATTTGGCGCTCTAGAGAGCAGACCGTTTGACCTATGGCTATCAAAATCAAATATTCTTTGGAGGGTGGTAATGAGCACATGGGAGAGATTTTTTTGTCATTTGAATTTTAGTTCATTAAAAGTTAAACAAAATTTTTGCTTTTTTTGGTGATAACTTTTAGAAATATTATCGCCAAATATTTTTTATACCACCGTTTAGTTGTATTAATGTCCCGTTTTGAAACAATACGAGCAGAAGTGGTTTAGAATGTGCCCGATGGGGGGGGGACGATCTCCACGATAGGGGAGCATGGTTTTCCCGACAATGGGTCATGACTTGCTGTACGGGGGGTGGGAGGAGTGTAATGAAATTGGTCTCAAATTTTTGCCATATTTTTATTTATTTAATCGTTGAATAACCCTTTGCGTAAACGGGGTACGAAATTATTCTCCGACGGCGGGGCACGGCATCCCCGACAGAGGGTCCTGGTCCTCTGGCACCCCACTGGCCCCACCCTGAATACGAGGGTAATTTTGGACGCTTCTCGTAATTTTGAACCGCGATCAGATGAGGAGGGCAAAGCCTGAGCTGGCAGCTCCCTCTCCAAACTTCCGCGCATCTCCGTTTAACCCAGGTCAGATTCACCGTGCACCATGCCGATAAACACTGCGGATTTACGGTGGGATAAAGTTTCGAACATTTTAATTCCATTATTTCAAAGAACCCCTTTACATTTTATAAATAATTAGTGAAATAGTAATTTTTCAATTTAATTTCATAATATTTGAAATGTTAACATATTTCAATATGCTTAGTTTAGTCCGAATGTATAAGCGTAATTATATTCTAAAATTTTTATGGTACATTTTTAGAAATCAGACAGAAACAATTACATTGTACTGATGGACACGTGGACAGCACGTCGTTTTGGAGAACTTACTACTGAGTATTCACACTGTGTAAGGTAACAGAAATTGTGAATCTTTCTATATGTTTCGGTGTGGTCTCCTTTTTCTGCGTTATGCTTTGCAGAAATAAATAGTAAATCCTATAGAGCAAAGGCGGCGGCAAATCCAGCGTATTTCGCCGTCTTTTTCGTTAACGTCCATTCTTTTTTATCACTTTAAAGTGATTGAGGTGAGAAATGTTATTTTTGTGAATATTTTTTCGTTGCAATTTTAATTCTCTGTCTGAAATAGACAAAAGAATATTGTAAAGAAATGAAATCGAATACTTTGTTTCCTTTTCTTTTTCATAGATGGCGACAGGGACTGATGACAAACTGTGCAGACCGAGAATCCGCGCTCTGAGTTCATGAAAGTTATCCGAAGAGTAAGAACTCGAATAGCGTGCTAGATGATAAAAAATGGTACAAAAACACTTAAAAGAATGACGAAGCTTTACATTACTAATTGAGTAATTCCTTTCTTGCTTTTACTTTGTGTTTAGGATGCAAACAAGTTTTAATTATCTGTTGGGTATCAAATTGTTCCAGAATTGCGGTGAAACATGATTTATAATAGATTATGATTATTATTTATAGTGATTTATGATTTATTTAGAAACACCTCTACGACTCGTATTTTTTGATAAAATTTTTTTAAAGGTATGATGTCCAATCTGGTATAAAAAATTTAAGCTCTATTGTACCTCAGAAAATTACTAACTAGGATAAAAGAATTGCCACCTCGATTATTACCTTTATTCTTTTGGATTTTTTTCTATGCTTGTATCTAAGTGAAACAGTGTGCCGATTCCTAATTCCGTCAGAAAGTGACTGAGTCGCAGGTCTGCATGATGCATTTGCTTATGTCGATACTATGATATTAGATCGTCTGCAGTTAGCCACAGTACTTCGAATTAAAACTGATTTTTCTTTCACTGGATGTGGTATTATTCTTTGTCTTTTGCAGTTTTCTCGAAAACTATGTGTCTTATAGGTCGTATGCTTCAGGCAACTTATATATATATATGGGGTAACTAAACTTAAGATCAAAACTTCAGGGATGATAGAACTCGTCAAAAGCAACATTCACAATAAAATGTGGAGTCGGAATGCGAGAGTCGATCCATTATAACGTGCTTTCTCTGGATTACCCATGACCACTTAATTGGCACCTCTCTTTTATCACACCGCTTGACAGAAGTACTCTACTTTCCTTCAGTGCCGGCTGCCTGATTTACCACGATATCTATTTCCTCTTGTGGCAACTAAAGAAGGTTGTTTCGGAGATTCCCAGAGGAGTTTATTGCCAGAATTAGAGTCACATCAGCAAACATTCGTGTAATGACAAGAATCTTCCAACTTGTAAGCGATTCACTTCGTCGTCGTTTTTTTGCAGCTAGTGGTCGCGTATTTGAACATGAATATTTTTTTATAATAAACATTTCTTGCCCTCTACTATCTGTCTTTACTGTTCTCCATTTTCTCCACGCAGGCACTCTTTTCCGGCTCTCTAATCAATTTCCGACCTCGCATTGTATTGTGAAAGCTGATTGAGTTAGCGAATTCTATCACCCCTCAAGGTTATGACCTTGATGGGTGATGGCACACTAATATGTAATTAATTACACGCTACATATGCACAGGATGTTTAAACGATGTCTGGCAAAAATGGAAGGGTAGGTCAGGCACAGAGAAACAAGTCATTTTCGCAATAGAACATGGGAGTTTAAATGCAAACGGGATTCTTTACAGGGGGCACATTGCCAGTGAATTATATGAAAGAAAAGAATACACCATATGAAATATTGCACAAAGATTGAATGGAATACGCATTTATGATATTTGAACAACCCAATTGCATGGAAAACCACATTACATGCAGTATGCGGCATGACAGCTATGTTAATAGCGAATAGGATGTAGTACCAACAACTAAACTTTGGAATACTTAAAGTATGTGCTCAAAGAACTTGACGTCTGTGTCGATACACGTTTCATAGAATGTTATTCATGAAACCGTGTTGTTATTCAAGTGTAAATTTCTATTCCATTCAATCTTTGTTGTGCATTGTATTTGGTGTATCCTTTTCTTTTACTTACTTTACTAACAAATACCCCCTGTAGCGAACTTTGCATTTTCGATTCTATTTTCTATTGTGAAAATAACTTGATTTTCTCTGCCATTTCTATCCTGTCATTTTTGCCAGATGTACTTGAAACACTTTGCATATATACACACCCATCTTGTTTACACCACAGCATATCCCCTAATTCGGAGCCAGTGCGGCTCTCTGTCTGTTGGGTGGGTATGTGTAAAACTATATTCAGAAAAGCAAAGTACGAAAAAACCTTGCGTACTTTGACAAGATATTTACAAGCATAACACAATTAACATAACAAGCATAACACAACAACTAACATAACAAGCATAACACAACAATCAACATAACAAGCATAACATAAGCTTTTAACAAGATATTTCTAAGATATTTTAACACGCACTTTATACAATTTTGATTTAGAAACAATTACTAAATAATAAAATATTTGTTGATTAAAATAGTAAAGAAAACACATCTATATTAGAATCATCCTCAAACTTCGGTAACGCTGGGCGGAGTTTGAAATAACCCCGCCACTTTTGTCTGCGACATTATTGAGCGAGAAAATCGGATGATTGTATCAGAATATTACCTCAGCTTTCAACAATGAAAGAGAAACACGTAATTAAATATTTGTTTAAACAATGAAAACTGTGAGAATTGCGTAGCAACAATGAAAGGTATTGTTGTAAATTATGCCAAAAAAATTTAAAAAATTATTAAAATTAGAGAAAAAATTGTAGAGCAACTAAATTGATATAATTTAAAAAGTACTTTTTGCACTTTCAGATGGCGTAACAACGATTTTTGCGCTTTCATATTTCCGGAAGTTATTGGGAAAAACGTCAGAATTTTTCTTAATTTTAATGAAAATTTCGAAAAACGGGCTCCGAGATGCACATTCCCATGTTCTAAAGTTTATTTGTGCCAAATTTCGTAGCTCTAGGTCGAGTGGTCTGCCCTGTAGAGAGCCAACACATATTCTCCTTTGTTATTAGTAGATATTTGGTAATGCAATTTTTTCTGTTAGATGATTTTGAATTAATTTTTCTCGGATAAAACGAAAGTAATCGTTAAAAGTAAAGTTATTAACAAAACGAAAGTTGGAGCCAAGTGATTCATCAATCCTGTTTTTCATTTTTTTTCCCATTTATTTCTTAAGCACTCAGTCCAATGTGCGTAAGACTTTGTATTACATCTTTCGTTAGTAAATCTGTGACAATCAGTTCTGAGATAAGGTTCGCCTGCTAAAAGCCCGTCTTAGACGAGCTCAAATCTTCTAGTTAATAAGAATAATGGAAGAATATATAATAATATAATAAGGAAAACTAAAATAATATGCATTAATTAAAACATAAAAACAGATTAGGTCTATTTCAAATTCCTTATACAGCTCATATTCATCAGTACAAAAAAAGTTCTAATACAAACCTAAACTTGCATAATATGAAAAATGATAAAGCATTTTTCATCCAATAAGATAATTAAAAGAAAAAGTATAAAGTGGGTACAACAAGAAATTCTAAATGAAAAAACAAGAAGAAAGTATTTAGTATTATCTTAATTAACTAAAAAGCAGGAAATAGATGCCAGTTGTATTGCCTGTAAAAGGCCAGTTGCATTCAGACAGAATCTCAAGAACGTAGAAGATTTTTCTTGATTGAATTAAACTTTACAGCATGGCAGGGACATCTGGAGTCCAATGCCGAATGAAAAGTAGGAAATCTGGTATGATAGTTAAAACTACTTTGACAGCAGATGAATCAGAGCAGAAAGTCGGCTTGGTATGATTTAGAATCGTGATTATCAGAGTACTATCCACAAATTGGGAGAAAGACGAACACCTGGATGCTGAATGGTCCAAAGCTTGACAGGGGAACAGCGGTATACACTGAAGAAATATTGAACTCTGTGCATTTCACGATGAATGAGAATCCTATTCTGCTTCTTGATGGTATTATAAAGTGTAGAATCTGCTTCAAAGACCTAATGAAACTTATTTGTTCTTCCTTTAATCGAAAATAGAAGTTTAAACTTTTAGGACAAGAAATACGAGAAGTTGCTGACTCAACAGATTCCTTTGAAATATCAGGGTCCAAACCATAAACAATTAATTTTGGCAACGTCTTTGGAACAGGAACAGGTCTGACATTTTCTTTTAAAATGGATGAATCGTTGATTTCATTGAGAATGTAGTCAATATCATCTTGTTGAACGGAAATAATGACTACACCATCAATGCGCAATTTTTTAATAGATTTAACATTGATAGTATCATTTCGAATGTCATTTTTCAGAATATTTAAAACGTCAGCATGTTTCATGGATCGACTGTTGGTTTTCTCAATGGGATAAAGCAGAATAGTTTGTTCGTATTTCAGTTTCTTAGCTTTATTTTCAGGACACTTATCCAAAGAAATAGAAAATTGCGGTTGATCAGAAATTGAAATTGGATCTGCTACATCTTCTACCTCATAAGATCCGTCCATTATAATAGATTCAAATTGAACACACTTCTCAGTAGCATTAGTATCCGAATGTATGAAAACTCCATTAATAACTTTCACTATGAGCAAATCAAGCAACTTATTAGCTTACACATCCATCAGCAAAAGTTAAGCATAACATACTAGTAATTCTGTGGACAGTAGACCTTGCTCAGTCCTTATAAAAAAAATCTAAGATTTTCTTTTCGTCGCATTCTTCAAAAGTTAAGCCAATGCTGTTATTCATTGAAAAAACAGCATTGACTGTAGGGATACCGGACATCATAATTTAACTTTCGAGGAGGTATCTTCTTTGTCCCCATACATGCACTATCTTGCAAAACCAAATTAAATGGATGAGAAGCAGGCATACAGTAAGCGGGATCTCGTTTCCCGGTGGGTAAAGTAATGGGGTGTAGCTCTTAGGGCCCATTTTCTAAGGCGGTTCGTACCCTTGTAAGAAGGCGGTTGTCTCATGAGCAGTTCGTAAGGGGGACTATTTTGCGTGCTGCCACAGCGTCCGATTGCCTGTCGCCTCGGTCGGTCGTACCTCAGGGCCAAGCAAAGCTGTATTTACTCTCACTATACAATAATACGCAGCAAAATTGTGTATAACTTTTATTCCAAAAATTAAAAAAACTTTAGAAAAATAAAATGCAGAAGCCAGCGTGATAAAATATTTCAGCAATGCTAAAAATTAAGTGAAATAGAATTCTTATAAGACACTAATTTCTCAATTAAACAATTTTTACTATTATAACCTTATCAGTGGCAATAGCACGTGAAGATGTATCATGATTAAATAATGAGATTGGTATTTATTACGACAGTATGAAAATTGTCGTGATAAACACGCAAAAAAATCTTCTTCGGAAGTTTAAAACATAAACCGTTTGGTAAAATCGCTGAAAACCTTTTACGAAAAGAGAAAAACAAGATTATATGCAACAAAACATGAATAAACAACTATCATCAAGAAAAAATATGAATTTATTTCTATCTCTCTCTTTTCTTAATGCAAAATATTTAATCAAATCTTAGCTTTCATCAGTTTTAACAAAATAATAGTGAAATATCTGTTTTATCGGTATTAACAAAATTACCATTATATGTCAGCTTTTATCGTATTAATAATATTATAAATATTTTTTTGCTTTTTTCAGTATTAACAAAATTGCAATTGAACGTCTCGCCGTTACCAAATCAATTCAAACGTTTTAATGGCACTAAACTCGCCATTCACTCGCCAAAACGCTGAAATAAGTAAAACGGCCTCCATGTCGAATTGAATTAAAAAATAAAAATAAAAAACATACATCGTTTTCTATTTCTTCAAGAAACATTTCTGCCAACGAAGGAAATTCGAATAACGCGTTCAGTCGTAATCGCGTAACAAAGAAATTTACAGACAGACAAAGTGCTGAATGGTTAATACAATATTTACACTGAGTAGTATATTGGTTACAGAATAGATAAGTCACAAGCTACCACAGACTCTTGCTACATGCGATAAACTTGTGATTTATCTATTCTGTAACCATTATACTACTCTGTGTAAATATTGTATTAAAGAGAAGGATAATTAAATTGCATATTAATACGAAATACTTGTTTTATGATTTTATTCCGACGTTTTCACGAAAAATCTACGGACCCGAACTGCGCCTTTTTTATGCTTTATTTAAGGTAGTTTTTGATGGCCCCATCTGATGACAGTATATAGAACTGCATTTCGCGCATGCGCAGTAAAACATTATTTACTACAAATGCTCATAGTTCCCGTAATATTCAAATTTTTGAATTTCAATTTTAATACAATGTTTCTTTTACGTATGGTAAGTATTTTGTAAGTTTCGTACAATTCGAAAGAAAACTCTGCATGTTATAATAAAAAAACATGCTGAGTTTGAATTTTTCAATTTGATGCCGACTTTTACTTATATTCTGATAAATATTTTTATTGTCTCACTTTGGGTCCCAGTAATACTCCTCAAGCTCTTTAAAATGACATCAGAATCGACCTCCTAGCTAAACGCGTTTCCACTCTACACTTATTTATAACCTTTCATAAAGCTAATTCATAATAATCTCGCGCATACGCCTAGACTGGTACGATGACGTCACATGAAATATAAATTCCATGCGACAAACTCTTGCCTTACGACAAACCTTATTAGTCTCGTAGTTATTAGCTATTCACATTTGTCGGTATTTTGTCACATAAGAAAATTCAATCGCCTATCACTGTAACGAGCGGAAAGCCATTTTCACGTTAAAATGAATAGCAGGAAAAACGTTTTATTAGTAACGTAAAGATCAAGGGCGACAGATAAAGAAAATCGTGCTTTCACCACTAGTCTTCAGATCGCATATGAGCAATTTACCGACAATAGGCGAAACATTCGTAATAATTACATAATTTTTAAACACATAGTGATCGAGCTAGTGCCGAAGCTCTTCTTAGTAATAAAATTATTTTCCTACATGTCTGATTTTGCTGCTGCGCGCCTTTAGCTACGCCATTGGTCCTAATGCAGGAATATACTCGATGTCAGGCGCATATGATTTTGAATATTGTTGAGACATTTTATATTCAAATATTTTAAATTAAGATTTCTGACTCTCCATTCAAGATTCTCGCTTAATGTGATAATTTTTGTCAGATTGGCGCAAATTCTTTTGCTAAACTGTTATGCTACAAAATCCTGTTTTGGTAAGAATGAAACTGCAACGCAATTCCAGGACATTTATCAATTGAAGAGGGCAATTATTCTGGAGTTAACGCCCATATGATATATGTGTGAAAGACTGACAAATTTCTTGCAAAATTATATTTTTCTGAGAATCATTCACATCCAGAATGTTTTCCAAAGACATTTTATACATTAAGTTGAAACATGCAGGCAAATAATTAAATGCCGGAGAAGTGTTTGTACAAGTTCTACCAATATTTTAATACAAATTTCTTCTATGTATAATTATTAAACATATTCCACACCAGCGGTCAAAAGCCGAAAGTTTCTATTACATAAAGCCTGGATTTCAACATCCGGGCTGGTAAATGAGAATTAGATTTAAATGCGATGTAAATAAAAGTTCAATTATTCGTTTTTTCCTAATGTCCGCGATACGATATGGTATGAATTTGGACGAAAATTATCCGAAATGTCGCTCTAAGGTTTCAGAAGAGAACGATGACATAGAGTATGAAGGTTAAACTTGCACAAGCTCCGCATGCTCCAAAAGAAATAGTAACCATTATTATTTACGATTATGATACGTTCTTGTGTAATACATGGATGCAAGTCCGTCGCATGATTGCAGAGACTCGAGTAATGAACATTTGTGGATTTCAAAGCTCATTTCAATCATAGTTTAAGAGAAAGAAATATTTCTAGCCAAACACTTGTCTTTCGTATTCATATAAAGTCTGTAAGATTCTTTTCTTTGTCTAACGATGCTTTTTAAGAACCTCTTTTTGTTTATAATTAAAATTAAATAATTTTGCAATAGTAAATGTTTGCTGTATATAATAGTCCCTGTTTTTCAGCATATTATTATTCAACAACAAGTAATTAATCATATTGAAAACTAGCCTATTAATGTTTTGTTGTTATGACTGTTTATGTGTGTTATAGTAAAATGACAAGTTTTTGTTTATAAAGTATTCCTAAATTTAGTGTTATTAAAATTAAATACAGTTCACTCCCGATTATACGGGTTAATCACCTGGAAGGATCGCACGGACAATAGAAAAACACGGATAATCCGAAAACTGCTTTTTATTCAAGAAAAAAATCAACATCAGTACAAAAATATAAAATTTAATTACATTTGCATCGTGTATAACATTAAACTAGGATTTTTCCTTTTAACATTATCTGCTTTAAAAAATCTGCTATGCGTCTTTGCTTCTGCTGTTTGTTCATCTCTTGTCGTATATCGACACATATTTTACGAACCGCAGTAATGTCACCGTAATCAAATCCTCTTTGTCCCATATAATCTAACAAAGCTTCCACAGATTATAGAGTAGCAAAATGAGAAATTTTATTTCCCTCATTTAGTACATGTTCTGCATCAGTACTAGCTGATTCTCCATTATCAAGTTTTTGAAGGATTTTTTAATTTTTGTTTAACCTTTAAAACGTTTCGTTTTCGTTTCTCACCACTCAGTAAAAAAATTCATGCTACTAACTGACGATGAACAAGACACAAAAAATAAAGGAACACGTGCGAAAGTGAAAGAAGATGAAGAAGTTAAAGAATAACGTGTCAGGAAGAAGAGTGTTCGTACGAGAATGAGCTAGCAGGAAGTGGATGGTCATTCTCGGAAAATTAGGGATTGAACCGGTAGAGATTGCACGTGGAGGAAGAAAAAAAATCTATTATTTATCGTCCGACATCACGGCTCACTAGTTTCACGGAATGAATCTCTCGATCGAACATCAACATCTATTTTACATGCATGATAAGCGTGAAAATGTTTCTCTTTAAATTTTTTTGTGAGTCCGGAATGAGTACGGATAATCCGCAAACCGGATAATCCGCGCACGGATAATAGAGAGTATACTGTAATATAATAATATTAAAAGTTGGTTCGTATATTATTGTCCCAGTATCGAGCATTCCTATATTTTTAAACAAGTAATTATTTATGGAACAATCCTAAATATAATAATTAAAAAATAAAAAATATATATTATTAGAAGTTTGATTGTATATAATTGTTCCAGTATCGAGCATATAAGTATCAATCAATAAGTTGTTAATCTTATTGAAACCTAGCCTTTAATTGTTATGTGTTTGTTCCTGTTTATAGGTGTCATAATTAAATAAGTAGATGATTATAAAAAAATTCATAATATAATTATAGAAGTGTCTTAATGTTCATTTGCATCCGTTTTATCATTATATTCTTTTCTGTTTATGTACAGTTAAGTTCCCCTCTATGTGTTCTTTATATCTCGATCTATTTTTTTTTTGCTTATGCTTTTCAATAAAGTTTCACACATACCCATCCAACCGACAGAGAGCCGTTTAGGCTTCGAGTTCGGGGGTATGCTGTGGTGTTATGTTTGGCAGTGGGTGTGACGTTTGAATACTGTCGTCCTCTGGAATAATTATGGTTTTGGATGCAATTTTTATAGCATTTTTGGAATCTACTTTATAATTATATACTACTCTATAATTTAGAGTCAATAATCTCTAGTTCGATAGATTATTTGACTCATATTTTATGCCAATATCAGTATACTGAGTTTTACTTAATTTATATGTTTTGTTGAGAAATATACGGTGTAATTCGAAACTAGCAAGAACAAAATAAAAATTCGATTTAATCCAAAATTCGAATTAGGAAAACAAAATGCAAAAATAAGATCAGCAACACGGAGACGAAAATTCGAAGATGAAAATGACACTCAAGAGTGTTTTTACTACTTGAAAAGAAATTCTAATAAAAGAATATTGTTTAGCATTTTGAATAGAACAGTAGTAGTATTATAACACTTGAATAAAGTACGTATTCGCTTGAATATATAAAGTACTCATGTTTAAATTATCTTTTAGCCAAAGTTGAGGTTAATTAATTCGATTCGAGTTCGTGTGTTCCGATAAATTACCCATCACTGACGCGTGCTCAGAAAATTTTGAAAGAAGGAAAACTTTATTATTGGATTCTTTATTGAATGCATTGCCACGCAAAATAAAAGAAATACTTTTTATGGCATTTTCGGACATTTTTAACTAACCCAGTTCAGAAATACGAGTACTTTTTAAAATTTTTATGTTTGAATTCTAATTGAACAGAACAAATTCAAATTCTAGAAGATATTTTTACAAGATGTTAATTGGCAATTGCAGAAATTAGAGAAAAATTCAATTACTAGCAAATTCGAATTATGAACCCTGGACTTAACCAAATTCCATTGTATTACAATAATTCTAGAGTTATTATTATTTTCTTAGAACAATCAGTTTAAATAAAATCGTCAGTGAAATCTGATTTCGAGCCAGTAATCTACCCGTCAAGACGCAATAATCTTTGGAAACGGTAAGCATGAGCCACAAAATGGAATCAACCGTTTTACAGTTTAACCCTTTGAAGTTTGCCATACGCTTTGTTCTGAAAATTATGAAATGAATTTCAGTAATGATTATTAAAGATTCTGAAGATCATAAATATGCAACGGAAAACGAAAGTTATCGTTTATTTTATTTTTCAGAAATTTGTGGTTTCACAGTGAAACCAATGAAGGTAACGGTTTATTTTCTTAAACAAACCTCTACAAAATATGGTGCAGAAAGAAAACTAATATATAAGAATTCTAAGCATTTATATTTGAACAAGATTAATCAAGGAATCCTAATAAATAATTAATTCAATATTTTTAACTAAATTTTTATATAATTTCTATAGAAATATATTAAATAGGTTATATTTTATGATATTGACTCTGAAAAGTATATGTTTACAAATTAGTTTTTAAAAATTATCTGTCTGTGTTTTCAAAAAGAGAATATATAAACATATATACACACATGCGCGCGAGCTAACACATATTAATATTATTCATATATATTAGGATCCAATGCGAAGCATTTTATAAACTGTTAAGAAAAAAATAAAATAAAAAAGAAAGAAATAAAAGGAAGAAAAATATTAATATACTTTTGGAATAAGTTCTATTATAATAAAAGTATTATATGAAATAATTCCAATCCTATGCAACTTTTCAAAGCATGTTGTATCCCCACTGTATTTTATAAACAATCAGAAGTTAACGTCAAAGCAAGGGCGCCTGCATCTTGTTCTCAGCGGTTTTAGAAATGTGTTGCAATAAGCCCTTGTTCTGGGTTTTCATTTTCATGGAGTATGACTAAGATAGTTCAGTCCTCACTTATTTAAAACTGTATATTTTCTGAATTTTAATTTTACTGGTCCAGAACAAAGTTTTGAGAAATGTCTCCTTCAGGTTGTTTTAGTTGTTTTATTAACACAAAAGCTGATATCGAGTTTAAGGTATCCGACTGTGTTCGGAGACATTTTTTTGAAAAATAACTTATATATTTTTTTAATGTTATTTTTCAACTGTATATGTTTTAGAACTATGAAAATATTGTAAAATTAGGCTTTCAAAATAATATTTTTTTAAAAAAACTGAGAAATTTGGAGAAAAATGACTAAAATATTAGCCTTACGCTAACAGCCATAGACAAAATTACATTCTAAATATACATAAATCCATGCAGGAATACATTTTTATGACAGTTATTTGTGTTATGCTCTAAAATATTTCTTGTACTTCAAAGTAGTTTTGAGATATAGCTGAACATAGTTACTAAACTGGTAATTTTTCATAAAAAATGCCTTTCGTTTATATTTAAGCACTTAAAAATAATACTTCGTTTTAAAATTGACCTTAGTTTTCAGAGGAAAACATCAAGTATATTACAGAAAACAATCTCAGAAAATTTCCTATCAATACTTGAATAACTTTTTGAGAAATCATTGTTAAGGTCGGCGGTTTTCCTCAAAAATATCATTTCTCAGGAAACACATTTAAAGTTTTCAGGCAACATAAAATAATGCTTACAGTTCGGTAATAAAACAGCTGTAACTCCATTTTTACATTCACGTAGAGTAAAAAGTGAGACAGTTTTAGAAAGCTGGTTAAACAGGCTACAAAATTAAGTAATAAAAAGTTTTTTGATAATTTCATCAAAAACGACGATTTTAAACCAGTCGGATACCTTAATACATAAATTTTTTATGTCACATAGTATGAATTATTTTACACCACGCATCAAAGTATATAAAATATATAAATTGACAATTGTCACATCCAAAAAATTAAAAAAATTATCTTCTTGGAGAACATCTCTCAGATAAAATACCTTTGACACATATGCTTCTCCTCTCAGTCCTAAAAATGCAAATAGAATAACAAATGTGATCGAAGGGATCGATTCATGAAATAAAAAAGCAATGACATCACTCCTATTCCAAAACAGTTAAATTTTTAAATACCTTGTGACGGAATTCGACCGTTACAGGAGTTTCGTTTTACCACGAAACTAATATTTTTAATTAACATTTCTTACTCTCTATTAATTTATCTAGAGAATTCGAAGTTGTTATTTATAATTGGGAGGGACTATGGTACAATCATATGTTTTATATTTAGAATAAATAACATTTATATACTTTTAAAGCTAGTGGAATTTGAGAAATTGAAAGTGATATCTAAATTCGGCTTCATCCGACGTCTTATTTGTGAGATTATGGAATCCTGCCGTCAGGTGAACAGAAAGGAAATAAGAGTTTAAAAGGCTTTAAGAACAAAAGCTTCTAAATAAAGGAAAAAAAATTTGCTTAGAAAAAGGTAAATGCGAGGATTCAGTGCGAAACCAAAGAATGCTAATGGGTTAAATTGTCATTCAGATACAGACAATTGCAATAGATCTTATTTACAAATAAATTAAAATTACATATAAGCAATAAAAGATAAACAAATAATTTTATTCAACAAAATTTCATTTTGATTTTGTATAATTTGGTTTGCGATCCGGGTGATCAGGCTTTTTCTGACCCCCATTGCTGAAATACTTGAGAACCTTCTAAACGAGTTACACCTAGTCAGGCGTAAGGTTTTACAGTATTATAATTTCACAAACATTTAATCATTGTATTTATGCTTTATAAATAATAATTCCTTTTTCTAATTTCAATATTATCAATGCATTAACTTAGAAATATACGGAGTGTTTCGCTTCAACATAAAAAAAAGTGATTGTATCATTTAGTTTTGTAATCGTTTTCATTCTTTAAAATTTTTTTATAATTTGAATAATATGTTAATTCGAAATAATTAACTAAATTTTGCCTGATTAGAGTTTCCTAAGAAACGTTCTGATCTATATTCATTTTCAAAGCGAATTTATACTTCGTAAATAAAACACAACATTTAAATGTACATATATGTGTTTAAGAAAGTTTACCACTATTTTAATGCAATCTTTTTATATATAAAATTCATTACATAATGTTACAGCATCATCATCCTCATTTTTTATTATTTTCTTTATTATACAGCTTTGCCTCATATATCTAAGCTGGTAAATGAAAATTGATCCTGACATTGTTATTATTTCGTTGGCATTAATTTTCAAAACGTGAAGTACACATTTCGCGAAACAAAGATTACAAGATTGGATAGTTACACAGTGCAACAATGAAACTGCTACTCAAGAGATATATATCAAGAGATTTATATGATAATAACATACCGAACACGAAGAATTCCGTGTTTACTGCCTGTTTCAAAAATGCAGAAGTATACTCTTATAATTTTTTTGATTTTTTTTACTGACAGAATAGTTATGGTGTGTAATTTTTATGTCCCCAAATAACAAAGCCACGATATATATGCTATATGTTAGTAAATTTATACTAAATGGTACTGAAATAAAAATTTTATAATCAATGAATATATGTTGTATAGCATTTATTGCGCTCTTACGTTAATTCAGACAGAGAAAAATCTGAAATCTCGGCGACATTAAGTAGTTCGATGCAATTCTTTCACTCTTACAAGCATACTTAAAATGATTTTGCAGCTTAACGGGAATAAGTTACACTTCCATTCCAATTCCACATACAATGCACCTGAAAGAGACATAAACAATCTAGTTAGTTTAGTTATATTCACTTTTCGTTTTGAAAGAACCTTGGGGATATTTTGGGACGCATCTGAACAGTAATCATATGAGGAGGACGATTACTGTGTCTATAACTCCCTCTCGAAACTAACGAACCATATCAATTATAGAACGTTTTACCCTAGAAGTCAGCGGGCGCGGATTAAAGTCTAGGTGTGCCAGGCGTCTGTCTGGGTCCCTGTGACCAAAAGGGGTCCCGAAAGGAAGCCGTATTTTTTAAATATCGCAATAGATAATTTCCCTCTAAGAACCTGTTCACATATACAATTTTAACTTAGGAAGTCCACGTTTTATTATCACCATCAAAGTGCGCGAACAGAAGAAATCTCGTCCTGAAAATGATAGATCTAAAAAAATTTTCTTTTTAAAGTGAATAAACTGGGTTTTTTCTAGCATTTAACTCTCTGAACCCGGCTAGAGTGAGAATTCCAGTACCTCACATACTGAATTAAATTTTGGTTCACCAAAGCAGAATGAAATCCTTTCTTTCTTTACAGAAATGCCAGGAGAACGGCACCCAAGTTTGGGCGATCAATTGTCAACAAAGAAAGGAACCCCTTTTCTCGCGTAAAATTCACTCATGAGCCCGAAACCGCCTGAGTCCGGCCTCTGTCGAATGGGGCGGTTTGAGGCGGGATAGGGCTCATACAGTTAAATAAATTTCAGAAAACTTAACAATATTTTATCCTCAGAATATTTATTTAAATGTAAAATAAATTTTAATGTATTATTTAACTAAGCTATATTAAATAAATAAAGCTGTATTTACATAGAATTTGGAATTATATACTTTTAAACATGGGAAAAGGAAAAAGTAAGTTCTGTGACTTAGAGGGGTAGTATTAAAAATTCATTTTTATTTTACTAATTTCTGATGATGATATAAAGATTTTACTGGTAGAGTTTCCGTCTACATCTGTTTCCTTCATTAAAATTAAAAAAATTAATCTTATAATTAAGGAATTTATAATTTATTATTTCTTCACTACTAATAGTATTCATTTCAACCTTGATATGCATTTCTATGTTTCAGCTGGATGAAAAGAAATACTAATGACAGAAATATTCTTCGAATTTTAGCAGTTTAAATAAAATACTTTCTAGGACATTCTTTTATGTTTTTATTGTAATATGTTTCAGTTTATCATAAGTTTTAGCCAAAGTATTAGAAAAAACTCCTGTTTATACTTTTGCTTAGATATAAACAACACCAAATCCTGATGGTTTAAGAAAGAAAATTAAAGATCAGCTATATATACATACACTCTGTCCCAAAAGTTTATAGAATCTAGTAAAACATATATTTTAGCAAAACGGAAAGGCATACAAACAACAATTACAAATATGTTTATTCAAACCATATGCGACTTGCATTCAACGAAATATTTAGAAAAAATAACAATTTTTATTTCAATTATATAGCAAAATAGAAATATTAGGTGCCCCAAAAGTTTATAGAATATATGACATTTCAACAAAAGGTGTTCAATACAATGTTCTTAATCGTTTAAAGTCTTTCCATTTCTCAGTATGACATTGTATACACGTTTTTCCATCGACATAATTAAGGTTTGTAATATCTCTGGTTCCAAGTTGTACCATACACTTTCAATGGCTGTCTTCAAGGCATTCACTGAATAAAATTGTCCTCCATTCTCATATACCTTCCGAGACATAATGCCCCACACATTTTCAATTGGGTTTAGATCAGGACTCATCGGTGGCCACTCAAAAACAGTAACATTTTTCGAGTTTAAATAATTTTTCGTAGCATTGGAGGCATGGATGGGAGCATCATCTTGCTGATATTACCAATTTCGCCCCCCTATGTTTTCTGCAAATGGCATAAGATGATTTTCTAGGGCTTCTATATATTTTGGAGAATTCTGTCTGCCATCTAAAAAGGCCAAACCCACTTGACCGTTGAAACTGAAAGCCGCACACACCATCACAGATCCACCACCACTTTGCCTACTGAAAAAACTCCTGGGCTCTTTTCGTAAATCATGCCAATATTTTATATTCCCGTCAGGTCCATCGAGGTTCCATTTTTTTCATCACTGAAAAGGACAACCATCCATTTATCACCATATGACATATGATTACGAGCCCATTGTAATCTCTTACTAATGTGAAGCTTTGAGAGTGGTAATCGGCGAGCCATTTTTGCGTGGATCATATAAACAGATTCTATAATTCATCTATGAACAGTGTTCTTGGAGATTTGCAACCGGGAAGCGCCAGTTATTTAGCGAACCGACATTTTCTGACTTGAAAACCATTCTTTGTATCCGTCTATCACTGCGAATATCCGTCGTACGTGGTCTTCCTGAACGGGGTTTCGGCTCATATGGCGTCTTAAGGGTTAATGCACGATAAATCATGCTTTTAGAACTATTTAAAAGTTTCAATATTTCCTTAACAGTCTTACAGAGCAATTTCAAATGCAGAATTTTACTCACTTCTTCATTACACAGCTGCTACGCTTTAGGCATCTTGAAACGCAGAACAAACAAACGCTTTCCTTTTCTTACAACGTATTTATTAGGCTCCAGATCGATGTCATGATTACCGATACCATATTTGCATAAAATTGTATTTGTCTATAAACTTTTGGGACAGGTTATTTCAGTTTATTCTACGATTTAAAAATTAGCATTAAATATACGGGGTAGAACTGCTGTTTTTTCAATTTAATAGACATAACATATCTATACAGTAAGGTACATCGAAATATATCATATACAACAAAAAATATAGGCAAAATACAAGATTCTATAAACTTCTAGGACAGAGTGTATATACATATAAAATTTAGTACTTCATTGAAATAAGTAAATAAAATTTACAGTAAATCGTTTATAATAATCTTCGATTTTGGGCTTTATAGAAGAGCAATTTGTCGAAATAAATCTGTTTAGAAACATTACAAAAGAAAACATTTGCGGCAAAAATATTTATAACAATACCATGCAAGTTTAAATTTGCAGATGAAACCAGAAATGAAAAACTAAATCATAAATTTAATGAGTTTCAATGTATGCTCGAAGAATCTAAGAAAATCTATGCACACACACAAAAAGAAAGAAAACGTATAAAGAAGAATAATTTATTACAGCTAGGGTAGGGGAAGCAGAAATTGGTTTAGAAATGAAGAGGTTACAGATTTGGTAATCTATCGCTGTGGTTGGCTCGAAATTTGGCAAATATCGCAAAATATATCCATGATAGCGAACACATCATAAGGCTTTCAAACGATATGCGGTTAATTTCGATGCCAAGCTATCAGAAAGTACGCCTCGATAAGTGTGACTAATAGGATATGGATTCGATATCCTAAGTGAAGCTTTTCATTGAATCAGGGAAATTGCCTTCAATGCCTTGATGTATTAATTTGGAGAACCTTTGAAAAGCAGATTTACGGGCATTATTTTTCATCATTATTTTTGATTTCTTTCTCTTTCATTCTCTTTTATTTATTTTCTCATTTGGCAATCTATCACCATGGCTGGATCGAAATTTGTCGAATATCGAAAAATATCGAAAACATGTTGTGAAGGCTTTCACAGCATACAATATCGATTACGTGGTTACGTTTCGAAGTACAGAGATGAAGATAATTCCTCACACTGAAATGCAGCGGCAATCAGAGTACAGGCTTCGATCAAATTCGGCTAGCACAATATGATTTCGATGACCGCGAAGGTTTCATTGAATCAGCGGGGATGACTCCTTTGCCTAGATGATTCAAGGGTAAAGAGATTAAATGCTCATAATGTTTGATTTATGGTCAGCGCTTTATTTCATCCTTGTTATAGAACATTATACGTTTTGACTTTTTCAATTGCTTTTCTTTTTATCCTCATTTTTTATGCAATTCTTCAGATGAATATTTTCTTTCCAGCATTACATTACGATTGTTTTAAAAGAGAAAAGGTCTGCCTAAATTTCTTTATGTAATACAGCATTCTTCATTAAAGTTATCTTATATACGATTGTTTTATACATTTCTGAAAACCGTATTACAATTTCTTTTTAATTTCTAAACCTGTAATAAAAATATGTTCTTTAGTTGTGAAAGGTAATAGATTAAACTACGAATACTCTAAATTTCCAGTGGTTTATTTACATTAAAAAATTATCAGGTAAGGTATCTAAAATTTATAAAAATACTTATTTTATTCAGCGTAAAAAATTCTTTTATTGACAACCGACGACAACTCCGTCATCAAATTTTACTTTTATTTATTTGTATATAACTTTTTTACATTTAAATGTCTGTTTTTGCGCTCTATAATTTTAATATTATTATGTTTTTAGGCTGGCATATACACTTTCTGTAAATCGCATGATATAAAATTCTCACGCAGTCTGTAGGGTCGACCGTTGGATCTAGAGCTACACAATTTGGGTCGTAGCTATTTCTTGGGTATTAGGTGCTCACTAATAAAGGGCTTTTCAAAATTATAATTACTTTTTTAACTAAAACTTAAGAATTTAATTTAATTAATTAAATTTTCCTCAATAAATTTTGAGCATATTATCACACAAAAACAATTTTCACACTACTTTAAAATTCAAAACATTAGCCTTTTTGAAAATTTCAATTTCATATCCATGCAATTTTTTCTTTAATTTAAAAATATTTCAAATGTTTAAACACAGTTTGTGGCAATGCTTTATATTTTTGTAATGAAATTAAAATCAATATGATTATTTTATCAAATTTTTCAGTCAGAAGTTTTTCTGCTGTTAACAATACGATAAAAAACTAATTTGCTTTCTTTCGACCTTAACTTCAAAGCAGAATTTTCGATTTCGCTTTTATCAACATGATAATGTTTAAGAATGACAGTCTTTCTGTACATTGCGTGATATAAAAAAATATTTACGCGCAGTTGATGCAACGGCTGATGTAATCAAGACAAACGAATCAGGTCTAAAACCTTATCATACAACGATGTTTCGAATTAGAGGTCCGAATCTCCTCTGTTCGTTTTTATTTAATGAATTTTCAGTGAGAGATTTTGCAACTGCCAAAAGAGAAAGCTATATAATCTAAACACTTTATATAACAATCCTACTTTTTCGGACGTTTTAACACGCTTATATATCCGTAATATGACCGTTTCTCTCGAAGGTAAATGGCAAGGACACTAAGAATGTAGCCCCGAAAGTAGATGGTAGCTGAAGGCAGAAATTAAATATTTTAAATTATGAATTAAATAACGAAATTATTTCAATTAATTAAAAATTTTTTCTTCTTTTCTAGGGTTTTCTGGACCAAAACTTATAATACAAAAGTAAAATAAAAAGTTGCTGGAATTAGGAATACAAAGGGTTGAAGACACGTACGAATTGCTACAGAAAAGCAGTAATAAACAAAATAAGCCGTTTCTTGTAAGCAGTTGAAGCAACTTACGACGATTGAATTATGTATATATAATATGTGAATCTCAAATTTGAAAGCCAGCTTTTATAAACGATGGTTAAACCCGCAATAAAAAATCAAACAATGTTTATGTAACATCTTTTTCAAAAGAAAAAAAATAGAGTTTCATTTCTTTCATGACCTTTGAAACGTAATTTATTTTCTGTTTATAAAATTTACATAAGGTTTATAAAATTTGCACACCCTCCACTTTCATCACAGTTTTATATATTATGCCATTTTAAAAGCCTTAGAACAAAGAAAACTCATACGAATAGAGAAAATATTTTGAAACTGAAACTGTAAATTCTTTTATATTTAAACGGCTATCAGTTGAAATATTGGCTATTTTCAGTGGAAAAAACACACCATAAAATTATTTGCCATTTTGTTTTTATAACAAACTAATTTTAAAAAAACCCGTGTGATAAAATGGCATGTATGAGTCAAATATTTAAAAGTAGAAAATAACGCGAAAATATATATATATATGGAATTCTTTTTAAACATCACGTAGACAATGAAAAACAGGAAAAAATCATCCCTTCCCCCCACACTCTATGTAATAAATGACGGTCAAATTCTACTTAGGCGAACATTCCCTTGGCGCAAAATCATCGCGAAACAGCACTCAGAAAAATGAGAAAAGTAAATATTCATGTTATCATCTAACGCCGTTATAAACCATTCATCTTTTCGTCATTGAAGTACGGGGATAAGCGCAATGATTATCGAAGTTCCGTCATAAATTATCGAAATTCGCGCGTGGAAATTTATCGAAACGACCGCGAATCAAGAATACCGTATATCGCGATACAACGTTGGACACGATATCGATTATTTAAAAAATCGATATCGAAACTTTGATTTTTTTTTATAAATCGAAAATCTACACAGCCGTAACTTTGTAGAATGACTTCTGTCGTCTTCTTCTTTCTGCGTTTTTCAAATGCGTTCCTA
This sequence comes from Araneus ventricosus, assembly GCA_013235015.1. Lineage (NCBI taxonomy): Eukaryota > Metazoa > Arthropoda > Arachnida > Araneae > Araneidae > Araneus > Araneus ventricosus. The sequence goes on along the minus strand of BGPR01001273.1, from coordinate 71,679 downwards.
TGATGCCTCCAAAAATTCTAACGATTAAAAAAGGGAGAGATAATAATAGACCCCTGGTCCTTTAAGATAAGAACTTGGAAGAAAAGAAAAGGTGCATCGATTATACTGGTATGAAGATTTAAATATTACATTTCGCAATTTTTGTCATTCTTGCTTTATCATATTTCAGTATTTAGAATAAAATAACTATCATTTTGGGATTTATAACTGGCAGAATATTGCTTAGAATACATTAATTATTTATTTGATAGTTATGCTGAAAGCGATTTTGGAAGGAAAAAGCAAATTACTTTTACTTTTATATAATGAATCCTAAGTTATTTCGATAATACTTCATATCATAATATTTAATAAAACGAATCTAAATATAAATTTAAAATTACCAAATACAAAGCATATTAATTATCGACAAAGATTAATTAAACTAAAATAATAGAGTAATTCTAAAGCAATTTTTACTAAAAAAATATAGTTACTTTGATTAAAAATTTTCGAAATTATTTTATTTTAAATCGTCATAACTGATAAGTTGAAATTTTCACAAGATAAGGTTGCTTAATCCGCCCCTGGACGTCAGATTGCACCAGGTCCGCATACAGTGCGGATCTCCGGAGGAATCGGGTTTCAAATCTGGAACCTTCCGGATTTGAACTAAAAATTAGTTTCAGAACTAAATTAGTTCAGAACTAAAAATTAGTTTCTGAAAGTTCCTTCATACCAGGTTTTGTATCACATGGAGTATCTCAAATGCGACAAATATAGCTTCTTCTGTATTAAGCAATCACTAGAAAAGCGTGTTCTTCATATTTCTGCCCTCATGCTGGTTTTTAATATCAAGCTTTTTTGATCACTCGCTTTGTTCGTTGTTTTTGTAATTAAATGTGATTATTTCTTCATTTAAATTTAGCTGGATATGTTCGTAAGGATGGAGTTTTGTAACATATTTTTTCATTCATTTCCTGCTGTGGAGGACTTTTGAAATTTGTACAGTTTTATGACAGTACATTATTTTAATGCGTATCTTATGAAAGTAAATATCAGTTAACCAATTAAATTCTTTACATTTTATTCTATTTGATTTGCGACACACAGTAGGAAATCCTGAAAAATTGATTTGAAGATTCCATAACATTTATAACCATGAATTGTATGTTAGAGAAAGAAAAGAGGAAAACAGTTTAAAAACTTTAATTAAAATAAAATTAATGACCTTATTTTGTTTAATATTGTTAGCTGGAAACTTTGTTTTTCGTCTTCGAGAAATTAAAAAAAATTACATCACCATTTTTTAGAGGAGGAGGAGGAAAACGTTTTTGCACGGCAACTAACTTGGTATCATAAAAGAAAGAATTTTTTCAAATTTTTAAAGAAAAAGGCCCCGAAGTGTACATAGTACTCTTCTAAATAAATTATGGTTATTACCATATTTCGTAGCTATACGCCCAGTAATCTGCACTGAACAATAAAAATACACACGCAATATCCTTCATTATTAGTAGATTTATAAAAATGCTAAATCTATTTTATTAAATAAGTTCTTGATGCATCATGATTTGCTGAATTGCCTCAATATTAAATAAAAATAAAAATAATGATCTTTATATTGTTTAATATTGTTAACTGAGCATCAAAGGCTGGGAACTTTTTTTTCGTCACCAGCAAAATTTAAAAAGATGGAACCTCATCGCTTTTCTAATGGACCTTACATTTAATACGAATGCATTGCCAAAACATGAAAGTTACAATAGGCGAAGATAAAAGTACTATGATTGGTTTATTATTAGTATCCGATGAGATATGGTATTTTTACAGAGAAAAAGGAACCATAGTTTCTCTCTCGGGTTTGATAATCAATTGTAGACATGAAAGCTCAATATATAGAAGCTTCGAATTCTGAAAACGAATACGTAAAGATAACCGTTTGGGATTATGATGTGTCACTGTGCAATGTATAGATCAAAGCCTATGGAATAATTGCAGAAATTTGAAAATAGAACAAGTTTAATGTGAATTTTAAAATTTATTTAAATTATGCTTAAAACGAACGAACAATTTCTAACAACACATTCAACAGTAAAATATATCAGATTCGGTACTAAATGAACAGCACTGTTTTGTTTGGCAATCCTTGTGACATTTGAAAGTTGTCATCTTTCGGAATAATTCTGATTTTACATGAATTTTTTATGAATATTATTCAGGAAAATATTCAGAGAATATGAACCTCACACTGTGCCCATTAAAGAATAATAAGCTACAATTTTTTGTTTTTGAATTTTAATTTAAGCGTAATCTTTGCCATTCAAAAAATTGGCATGTTATCTATCTGCATATAGTTTGCACATGAATACACAAGTAATTAATTTTTTTATTGAATTCCTTGTACTCGGCGATCAAATAACTTCTTGCGAGAAACGAAAGATAGGTAGAAAGAACAAAATCAGGATTTTTTTAAATGTTATTTGGTCTTAAATTGCGTATTTAAGTGATGATATGTCAGATGGGCGTTAGCGACAAAAATCAAAGAAATAAACGCTTTGCTGACCGAAATTTTACTTGTACAATAGGCGCATAGAATTTGTGATATAAATATTTATACACAATTGAAATAGACTTCAGAGGGAATTGCGGAATCGCAAACAGTTCGTAGAATTACCTTAACCAAGAAAGGATCTCAAGTATATCCGGAACATTTTCAACAAAAACTCAGGACTTTACCATTAGATATTAATATTATTCATTGTAACATACGTTGATATTACCGTCCGTAACAATTATTAAGAACATAAAAAATAATGCTCGATAAATTTATAAGCTATATTGCTAAGAAACGTAGAACTGTTTGGCTATTCCGCAGCTTTTTATTGGAGAAAATTTTTTTTACATCCTTCGAGCAGTTCCCGTTTTTGTCACCAATTCCATTCCTAAAATGAATGTCAATGAGCTGTGGTTTCGTATGGCGATACATGCTGCTTTGAATCCATACCAAGATTGACGATTTATGAAAGCGAAGACTAACGTTTGGGCCTTTTGTAAGTATTCTTTGTTGTTTCAAAACATGTGTCGTACAGTCTCGAAGAAAAAAAGTAGCTCCCGCATTAATTTGCATGTTTAAAATTTCCATAAGGGTTCATATGCATATTTATAACAGAACTAACCTCAAAATGTCCAGTGTAAGCACTTATATTTCTTAATAAATTTCGAAACTACAGGGAAATTTATGCTGGAATACCAATTGTCATCATCCCAGCATTTTTGTTTAAAAATTCTAAGCAAATGAACTTTTAAGTTTCAAATATTAAAGTAAAATTTTGAATTTTTATTGATATCTTGAGAAATAATATAACTATTAACCTAGACTTTTTTTATGTATTAATATGAATTATTCTGGAGATTTTACACTTTTACTTTTTATTTTAAAATAATTTTGAGCACCTGAAATTATTTATCAATATTGATGCTAAATTTTTTTGGGTTTGCAACATTTATAAATTTGAACAGTAATCGAAGCAGATGGCCTATAAGATAAGCCTATGCATAATTTCAGCATATTAGTACGAGAAGTTTTCAAGTTACATTATATTTTCTATTTTCGCTGTGAAACGATGCACTTAAAGGGTCGTCATATATGTCGAAACCGTTTTCATTATTAAATATAATCATTACACTACTTTATTTTATAAAATCTAAATATATAAAAAAATTAACTATTTATATATATATATTAATTTTTTTAAAATTGAAGTGGTATAATATTAAACTATTTATTTTTTATGCGTCAAGTTTTACCGATTGTAAAATGTGGATCATTACTTTGAAAATAACATTTAAAGTGCGAAATAATTTAAAATGCTACTACCAACATTTAAACGAAAACAGAGAACTTCTATATCTTAGTGTGGAGACAACCCCTCTTCTATTTAGAACACAAATGTCGATTATCTTCCGATATATTCAAGTCATTTTAACCAAAATTTATTTATGACATCAAAAATGGGTGTTTCCATTGAAAATTTTGAAGTTAGTGCAATTTTAAATATTTAGATGACCCCATATGGAATTTTTAACCATAGAATCTTTTAGTTTACGATGTTTCCTTAAGATCGGCAATTTTCTTTTTAATGCCCAGTGAACAATCTCAGTATAATACAGGGTGGCAACTTTTTTTTCGCGACTATACAACTATATTTATGTTGCTTCAAAAATCACGGAGAAGCAAAATGCAATATTTAAGAGATTTGCAAATAGCATTAAAATAGCTTAAAGAGTTCCATAATTTCAAATTGAACTCTTAAATATCGCATAGAAACATTTTAAATATTGATATTTTAGCCAGAATTAAGGAGTGGTTTGATAGCAGAATTATATTTTACAGCATGTGCATAGGATATTTAATAGTTTTGAGACATTTCTGATTCAAATAATTCAGATTAAATTAATAAAATTAAATTAAAATAAACTGTTGGTTGCCGTTTAAAAGAAATTTAATGCTGAGGGATTTTCCAGAAATCGATTTCTTTTGAACTTGAATTTTTGCATGGGTATTTAGAGTATTTCTAAACTTTATAGAATCCTATATAACTAGTTGAAGAATCACGGAGAAGTACTATGGAAGTTTTAACGTCTTAATCACATCGGCGTTAAAATGGCTTAAAGAGTAAATTGAATTGATATTGAACTCTTAAAGGTCTTAAAGAACATTTCTAAATTTAGATATTCTTTAGCTGGAATTAAGCGTGTAGTCCTAATGCAGGAATATATTCCATGCCACGCGCATATGGTTTTGAATAGTGTTGAGAAATTTTATATTCTTATATTTCAAATTAAGGTTTCTGATCCTCTATTAAAATGCGATTTTATTGTGATAACTTTTGCCAAATTGGTCCAATTTCTTTTACTAAACTTTCACGTTACAAAATCATGTTACGGAAAGAATAAAACAACAATAGAATTCATGTACATTTATGAATTGAAGAGAGAACATTTTTTCTGGAGTTAACAACCATTTTATGCATATTTGAAAAACTAACAAATTTCTTGCGAAACTATTTAGTAAATATTGTTTTAATAGATTTTCCAGAGAATTATTTACATCCGAAATAATTTTCACTAGATATTTTATACATTGACATATGACGCACAACAATTAAAAGCTTTTAGATTTGTTTGTACAAGTTTCACCACTATTTTATAACAGAATTTTTCTATTTAAATTTTAAAACGTTTTACGGCAACACCATGAAACATTGAAGATTGTCGTTTCTTTAATATAAAGCCCAAATTTCTCTATCTGGGCTGGTAAAGGAAAATTAGAGTTAAGGCTGCCGTGTACCTAACCGAAAAACCGGTGTCTTTGAAAGCGTCCTCAAACGGTGGACATGAAGAGGCGGTCTTAAAATCTTAATTGACAAGCCGTATCACAGCCTAGAAGTGGACTACGAATTATTTTTTGTGGTCGCGAAACGGAAGTGGGGGACAAGGTCATGCCTTGTCTCCCTTTACTCCTTTGTAAGGGTAATCTGATACAGTCAACCTATATATATACTCCAAATACGGGTGGAGGACGGAGAATGAATTTCGGGACGGGTGTTTGCAAATCGCTGGACGAAAAGATTCCAAAATCTGTGAAAACTGTTATTTTAGATTTAAATTTCTTGTTAAAAATATTGCAGGATAATTGTTATTTTCTCAAAAGCAGGAAAGCGGTTGTGGCTGTCCCAATTCAGAAACCAAAACTAAGATTTTTATTACATTTGAGAAAATTGTATGAAGTTTTTCTGAATATAATATTGTAACATCTGAACATTTCGAATGCGGAAAAATTTTGAGAACAGGTCAACCTCTTCTTAGTATTACGGAAGCCTACATTATTCTGCATACAAGAAGCAGAGAATGAAAATATATATTCTGATTAATCCTAACGCCGCGCGCGAGATTTATTTCAAACAATATATCATTTACTTCGATAAAATCTGCGCATCTGAAAAAGATACTAACTTAATATTATTTCATCTAACAGATGCACGCACTTTTCTCGTTGGATTACCGAGATTGTGAAGAGTTGAGGATGTGACATTTAATCCCCTCACTTTTATTATAAACAAAGTATTTATAAGAAAAACTCCTAATATACTCTCTGGTTTTACTTATTTTTTGGGGTGGGTGTGTCTACAATTGATTTAGGATTTTTTTATGAAAATAAAAACTATAATTGTTACTACGTAACAATAATAAATAAATACACATATCCATTAAGAATTCTTTGAATAGTTGAAATATTCACAGATAAATATGTTTGATTGTGTCAGCACTAAATACAATAAAAGAAATAAACCATTTAATAAACTTGTAATGCTAGAATTAACAGCAAGACAGTATTTGGGTCATTCTTATGAAAAACGTACAAATAGTTTTAAAAGTTTTATTTTACAAAAGTACGTAAAAATTTTCAAAAATTGCATGGACGTTTCCATTTAAGCTTAATAAATAACCTTATATTTGTGGTCAAGTTTTCTATTTTATTTTTCACTTTTTTTTAGTTTTAAAATTTTTAACATGTCTAAGAAGGAGAAATGATAGTCAACGCTACTTTTAAATTTTAAACGAAAGCAAAATTGACTCATTATTGGGCAGATTTGGTACAGGTTTATTTCTTATAATGAAACAATAAAATTAGTTATTAAAACCCAGAGCAAGATAACTTAACATTTTAAAATAAATGTCACTTTTTAAATAATGGAATTGACTGTGTGTTAGTTAAATGATATTCACACACAATTCAAATAACGCATCTTCAGCAATTTTTTTATATACATCTATTGAGCTGCCACATCTGAATGCCAGAGAAAAGGGTATGCTTTGGCATTTTTGACAAATTATATGCGTCTATTATATTGATATGAAGATTTAATTATTGCATTTCTTGTTTTTGCCATTCTGATTTAATCATATACCAATACTTGGAGTAAAATAAATCACCATTTTGATATTTATAACTCGCTGAATGATCTGTAGGATACATTTGATTAGATATATTAAAAAAAATTTTGCTAAGAAAAAAGAATCACTTCTTTTATGCAATGGATTCTAAACAGTGTTGTGGGGTGGGTAAATACCCAGTGGGTAGGTAAATATTTTTTGGCTATATACCCAAGGCCTGGGTAAATACCCAAAAACTGGGTATTTTGAGGAAAAAACTTTTCGAATGGTGATTTACAATGAAACATATCAAATTTATAAATTGCCAAAAACTTGATATTTTGCCAAAAAAAAAATATTATTGAACAGTGATTCAAAATTAAATAAAAAATGTATAAATACCTGAAAACTGAGTATTTTGCAAAAAAAAAAATTGATAATGGTGATTCAAAATGAAACATTAAATTTATAAATACCCATAAACTGAATATTTTGAGAAAAAAAATTTATTTGTGAATAATGATCAAAATTAAACAAATAAATTTTTTAAATATCCCCAAATTGGATATTTTTCAAAAAGAAAAGCAACCAGAAAAGTATTTCTGAATGGTAATTCAAAATGAAGCAGATTAAAATTATAAATATCTTTACCTAATTTCCAGAATGGAAATTTTTCATTCAATTCAATAAATCTCTTTTACATCACCCTTTCATCTTATCTTCAATGCAGCAGTGTAACTATAGGTTGGCAGGACTGGCCAATTGTCAGTAGCTTCTACCCGAGATGTTGCAATTACATATGCACTCTGACACTGCTACTTCCCTTTCCTGCCCTCTAGGACTCAAAAGCGGGACCCAATCTAAGCATTTGCCGGGGCTCCAATAATGTTTAATAGCATCAGAGCTTCAAAGAACCTGAATTTCTGCTATTTCATCTTTTCTTCATTTAGCTTAAATTTGTTTCTAATTTTTCTAAAAAAAATTCTTCCTATTAAACTATATATCAATTTTTTGTTGAAATTTGATCAAACGCAAAAAAAACATGTCTGAATTCTGCTTTTAATAGAAAAGTAATACCCATTTATTAAGCTATAAACTTTCATTTAAAAGGTGAAAACCAATTAATTATTTACCCATTTCTGATAAATGTGTCTGAAAAAATTAGTAAAAGCAATAACAAAATACAATTCCTTTCCTTTTTAATAACTTTCCGCTTTCAAAATTTTTTATATGGTTGACTATTTTTATTGTTTTGATTTTTGCTATTTCATTTATTTATTTATTTTTGTGCTTTGCGAATATCCCCAGTCATCTTCTTGGCCAGTGTTCTAGATGCATAAGAGACTGACAACAAGAAAAGTTTCTCGACCACCATAAAATAAAAAAAAGGTAGTACTCTTTACTAAAACCGCAAACCGCAAATTTGTGTTGGGAACATTTTACAGCCTAATCCATCTCTGGTGTCCTTGGAAATGGGATGTGCTTCAGATGTGAATCCGGCAAAGTGGAGGGGAGCGGAGATTAATTTTTAGATGCTTTTGACAAAATACACCTTTTATACGGTTATAAAAAAATTTTAAAATGTGCATCGGAAAGAAGACATCAAAACGAAAGTTTCGATAAAGTTACTTTTATTTTACATATGATTGAAATAGAAAATTTTCTAAAAATGTTTAAAACCCAAAATTGAAGTTTATGGACTTTACTCAATTACAATTTTAAATATATTAAAAGGAAAGCTATGGTTAGTGCTTATAACTAGAGCCATTTATTTTGTAATGTTGCTTAGACATTTATATCATTTCAAAAAATATTCATACACAGTCAATCAGTGCACAAATTATAAACAATGCTTGTAATAGAAGTAACACGCATTACAGAAGCTCTCTTGCAAAATCTTGTTTTGAAAAGACAAAGATCAATAAAATTGAAAAGCGATAATCGGAGAACAGGTGACAGCTTTTTATGAAAAATATTTAGAAATACTTTAAGCTGTCAGAAAAAAAGTCTCTTTATCAAGATATGCATTTTTATTTCTTCTATCAAATGCACTTGACTACATCCAGGAAAACGCGACAGGAAGCAAGAAAAGGTGTAAGTATTAATCTCCACAGGATAAAATTACGTTCGGAAATTGTAGGTGGCGTGTACACGGTAGCCTGAAGACAGTATTACACTATGGAGAAATATTGATTAAATTTTTCTTTAAATTATACGAATGCATTTGTTATATTTATTAAGCATACAGTTAGAAAATTTCGTTCTTTGTCCTAAAATAATAAGTGAACTATTTTTCCTCAATAATAATGAAAATAAGTTTAACAAGAAAATTTTTATTTTAGCCGATTGGACCAATTTCTCCAAATAGGGACCGCTCACGAATGCAATGTTGTCAAACTTATTCAAATTAAAATCGAGTATAATTGTGATTTAAAAATATTATACTCAGGAAATTTATCTCGCTTTTAAATTCGTTTACAAACCAATTTTTCTTGGAGCCGGCAGACTGTTTCAGAAGTCAAAAATTGTAGTTTTCTTTAAAGGTGTTTTCATTAGTTAAATACGTCCGTGCTATGTATTCCTCAGTGATCATGAATAATTAACTGTATGCGGCTCTTAATTTCCTCGAGAATTTAATTGCTCTGCAATGCATCCAATCTAAAGGCAAAAAAATTTATTATCTCTTGAATTTTTATAAAATTTAAGTTTTAAGTAAGTAAAGTTATTACCTAAAACATATTGCAATTTTTTAAAAAATAAATATTATTTTATTTATTAAACTTTCATATTGTTTCTTTACTTGTATATTATTTATTAAAACTTAAATATACCAGGGGTATTCTAAATGTTTCCATTTGGGCCCAGCATTTAGTAAGGTCGGTTCTGTTTTAACAAGCTAGCACACACAGAAAGGCACAGCTGAGATAGTAAACAAAAAAATAAAGATAAGAACGCGCAATTGATTTTTGCCAGTCCCAAAGAGAGGGAGGAGCTTCAGATGTGTATCCTTCCGCGGAAGAGGTGGAGTTTTGCAAAGTGGGGGAAATCGCAAATTTATTTTCAGCTTCTTTTAAAAAATGCAGCTTTTATACATTTTTTAAAAAATAAAATATGCGTCGGAAAGAAGACATTAAAACAACGGTTTCTATAAAGTTACTTCCATTTTAACTATGCTTGAAAATTTTCTAAAAATGTTTAAAACCCGAAATTCAAGTTTAGCGACTTCTGAAAAATATTTAAAACTACTTTAAGCAGTCGGAAAATAAAGTAATTTTGTAGGAACCTGTATTTTTATTTCTTCTCTCGAATGCACAAAAAAAAAAACGCAATAGCAAACGAGAAAAGGTGTAAGTATAAATCTCCATAGGATAACATTACGTTCTGAAATTGTAGGTGGCGTGTGGATGGCAGCCTTAAATGCGCAGTAAATTAAAGTTAAATGAAATGTTTATTTTTAATGTCCTATACGATATAATATTGTATGCCTTCCAAGAAAAAGAATCCGAAATGTGTGTCTCAGGTTTCGTAAATGAAAGAAGACTTAGAGCATAGAGACTAAACATCCATAAGCATCAACACGCTCCAAATGAAATAGTAACAATTATTATTTGCGATTAGGTTGGGCTCTTTCGTAATGCATGGATCATAGTCTTATCGCATGATTGCAGAGACTCCAGTAATGAACATATGTAATTTGAATTCCAAAACTGTAGCGGTTACAATTCACTACCTTCTCCTTTTTATGGTAGGTGGCGCTACTAGAGCCATCCGGGTTTTTCCCATGATGCCTCTCTCTCTTTTTTTTTCTGTGTACTTGTGTTGTGTTGTTGTTCTCTGTCTTACGTCTTGTACCTTTTAATGTACTGTGTCGTGGAACTTAGCCATCTAATAAAAATGGCTCCTGAAATTTGAATTAATTCTTTAACAGCGGAATTCCATATTAACATGAGTCTCGTCCCTCTACAAAACTTATTTGAATCACAGTTTAAAAGAATGAAAAATTTCCAGCAACACATTTGTCTTTCGTATTCATATAAAATGTGTTGCATTCTTTTGTATGGCAGTTCGCGTAACATTTGAAAACTATCGTTTTCTGTAATAATTCTGATGCAATTTATCTTCAACATTTTCGTAACCTAGCATTTCAATAAATTATTTGGAAATGGTTTCTCTCATATTTTATACAAATATCACTATATTGAATTTTAGTTATTTTATTTGTTTTGTTGAGTTATATACGGCGGAATTCGAACAAATCGAAACAAATGAACAAAATAATTAGTTGATTTATTAAAAAAGTTCTAATTAGGGATGCCGAATCCAAAAATAAGAGCTGCATCATTAATTATCAAATTTTAAGCTGAAAATGACACAAAAGATTTATTTTCACTATTTTAGAAAGTAATTGTAATAAAATATATTTTTCAGCATTTTGAATAGAACAGTTGTACTATAAATCTTGAAATATCAAGAATGCTTTTTTAAGTTATCTTTTAGCCAGGGTTGAATTTAATTCTATCATCAGGTGACGGAATTTGAGGAGAGCCGAGTCTGCGCGATCCGATACAACACCCATAACAGGCGCGTGTTCAGATCATTTTTGAAAGGGGATATTTTTTATTATATTTTTTAATGCATTGCCACATAAAATGAAAGAAATACGATCTATGGCATGTTCTGACATTTTTAACTAACTAAACCAATTCTGTAATAAGAGTATTTTTAAACATTTTTAGGTTTGACTTGTAACTAAACGAAATTAATTCGAATTCTGGATGATATTTTTACAATAAGTTGATTGACAAGTGCAGAACTCAGAGAAAAATTAAAGTACTAACAAATTCGAATTATGAATGCGTGACTTAACCAAATTTCATTGTAATACAATAAATATAGAGTTATGATTATTTTATCAAAGTAATCAGAATAAATAAAATCGTTATCGGATTCTGATTTCTAGCCAGTAATCTAACAATCAAGATGAGAAAATCTTTTGAAACGGCAGCCGAGAGCCACAAAATAGAAGCAACATTTTATAGTTTAACCCTTTAAAGTTTACCACACGTTTCTTTTTAAAAATTATGGAATATTTTTCAATAATGATTATTAGAAATGAAGCTGTTTATAAATATAAAACGGAAAAGAAAAATGATAATTTGTATTATTTTCCAGAAATTATGATATCACCAATGAAAGTAACAGCCTATTTATTGTTTTTAAAAAACCTCTACAAAATATGATGCAGAAAGAAAATTAACATTAAGATTTCTAAAACATTTATATTTTAACATGATTAATTAAGAAATTACAATATTAATTAATTTAATATTTTTAATTAAATCTTTTTATAATTTCCATAGAATTCTTCCATATAAAATAGATTATATTTTATGTTACTTACTCTGAAAAGTAAAAGGACATAAATGCAAACTGTTTAGTTTATAAAAATTATGTGTCTGTGATTTTAAAACAGAATATATAAAGATATATAAACACACGCGCGCAAACACAAACATATTCATATTATTTATATATATATATTAGAATTCAGTGCAATGTATTTTACAAATTGATAAGCATAATATAAAATAAAGAAAGAAACATATTGATATACTTTGTAATAAGCTCTCTTGTTATAAAAGTAATATATGAAATCATTTGCATTCCCCATGCAAGTTTTGAAAGCATGTTGTATCTCCTATAATTTTTGCAACCATACCCGCGCCAACGTCAAAGTAAGGGCGCGTGCATCTTGTTCTGAGCGGTTTTATAGATATGTTACAATAAGTCAATCTTCTGGATTTATATTTTAATGGAATGTGACCAGCATGATTCAGTCTTTCTTTATTTAAAACTGCATGTTTTTGAAATTTTAATTTTACAGGTCTAGAAACAATTTTTGAGAAATGCCGCTTTCAGGTTATTTGGGTTGCTCTATTAACACAAAAGCAGTTATCGTGTCTAATACATAGTTTTTTATATTACGTAATATGGATTTTTTTCACCACGCATCAAAGTATATAAATATATAAATTGACAATTTTCACATTCAAAAGATGAAAGTGTAAAAAAAAAATCGAACTTCTCTGAGAATGACTCACAGATAAAATCTCTTCGATACATATGTTTCTCGGCTGAGCCCTACAAATGCCAAAAGAAGAACAAATTTCATCGAAGTGGAGCTTGAATCATGGGATGAAAAATCATCGACATAACACCTGTTCCAAAATAATGCTAGAGAACTTCTATTTTCAAATACCTCAACTGACGGAATTCCACCATTACCTGAGTTTCGTTTCACCACGAAACTAAACATTTCACTTAACATTTCCTACTTTATATTTATTTAACTAATCAATAGCAAGTTTTCAACTTTAATTGAATAGGGCTATAATACTGTCATACATTATATGTTTAAAATAATTTTTTTTTTACTTTCAGATCTAGTGAATTTGAGAAATCTGAAGTGATTTTTAAATTCTGATTCATTTGAAGTCTTATTTTTGTGATTATGGTATCCTGCTGCCGTCTGGTGAGCAGAAAAGAAATAAGACTTTAAAAGGCTTTAAGAACAAAGGCTGTTAAGAGCCAGATTTTTTAAAAAAATCGTTCAATCTTGGATAGTTGACATTTTTGATTTTGTTGAAATTTTCAGGATATGCTTGCTCTTCATGTAAAACTATTAGATACGTGTTTTTTTATTTTTGCAAAAAATTTTTTCCCCTATAGTTTTCGGGGGCCAAAATTGAAGATCGTCCATTATTTTAAGAAAAACATACCATTTTACATAAGGCAATATTTTATTTTGTGTTCTTCTACTTCCACACTGACTGTTAGGACGTAAGGACTTATGATTGACTCTTGACACAAAGGCCAAAGGTCATTCAAAATTCTACTTTTCTGAAACTTTGACCGTCAAAATATCCTTGTGCCAACAGTGAACCACAAAGGTATATATTTCCGTGAATACATACTAAGGAGAAATACCGAAAAAGGATAAGATATGCGTGATTGACTTTTGGCCTACAGAAATATTTGACTTTAAAATTGCTGAAAACCCAAAATTGCATGACTTTCAAGATCATTCACTGCTTGCACCAAGAGTGCCCAGGTATGAAATTAGCTGGAAAAGAAACCTTAAGTATAACAGAAACAAAATCAATCCACAGATCTATGGTAACTTATTCAAGTTTTATATAATACCGCTCTATATTTTGTGCTGAACGTATGTTTTGTGGCACTTGTTAAAAAATGGCGATTGCTTTTATTTCAATATTTATTACTGTTGTATGTAAAAATATTACATTAAAATTTCTTTAACTAACTGAATTGCTCTCTGAACATAATATACAATTAGAACAAATTGAAAATTGAATACCACAATTCTGAATGTGTTTAGAAGAGGCTGGGCACTTCTAAATAGAAAAATAACACATTTCTCTTACAAACAAAAACTATATATTTATAACATCTTTATGAAAGGAGAACAATCTGGTGTAAAATGCTCACCAGAAAATACAGTGAAGGAAATGAGACAACAGATAGATCCTAATGGAAGAAAATTATTTCAACCCTTTGAGTACATGACTTCTTCACAAATCAGAAGCCTCTTCAGCAGGATGTCAGCTCTACATAAAGGTGGTACATTAAAGCTATCAAGTCCAGGACTGGAACTTGCTGATGACATTAATGAAGATTTAGATGACATCACTGAACAAGTAAGGAAACATTTAAGTTCATTTCTATATTATTATTATTTATAGTATATTACTTTACCATTATAAATTCGGTGTGGCAGGATATATTAATTTATAATTTTATATCCGATATCAGTTATATATACATAACTTTCCCTTCTTTACAGGAACTAGAACAACAAGAAGTGCAGAACCTGCTTACAATCCTTGAGCCGATCCATGATGTGCAACTCCAGTTAGCTGGATATAAACAAGAAAAGGATGACAAAGGGAAGAAGAGAAGAGCTAAATTATTTATCCATCCACACCAGAAAGGATAAAAAGTATACATGATGAGAATAACGATAGTATCTCTACAGACAATTCTTTAGAAAGCGATTAATCACACAAAATGACTCAACAATTAAGTCGAAGTGATTAAATTCAAGACATCAAAATGGAGCTTCAAACCATACAAAGAGCAGTTCAGGAGCATTTGTATTTTGCTGTGTTCTATGAACAGGACTTGTTTTACATTGACAAAGTAAAAAAGATTGAAGGTGAAGACATACTTATGAATTTCGCAGAAAAAAGCGAGGGTAATTTCCGCTGCCCAAAAAGAGATCAAGAAGAAGAACTGAAAATTAAATTCATTTTCTATGGGCCTGTACAACTATATGGAAATGATCCATTTACTATAGACATTGATCAAATAATTATTGCTTATAAATGCTACAAGAAGAATAGCTTGGCAACATGAAAATAAGGACTTATTGTCAATCCATGAGTATTTGCATTACTCAATTTTCAAGTTGTTCTAATCATATATTGTGTTCAGAAAGCAATTCAGTTAGTTAAAGAAATTTTAATGTAATATTTTTACATACAATAGTAATAAATATTGAAATAAAAGCAATCGCCATTTTTTAACAAGTGCCACAAAACATACGTTCAGCACAAAGTATAGAGAGGCATTATATAAAACTTGACTAAGTTACCATAGATCTGTGAATTGATTTTGTTTCTGCTATACTTAAGGTTTCTTTTCCAGCTAATTTAATACCTGGCACTCTTGGTGCAAGCAATGAATGACCTTGAAAGTCATGCAATTTTGGGTTTTCAGCAATTTTAAAGTCAAATATTTCTGTAGGCCAAAAGTCAATCACGCATATCTTACCCTTTTTCCTTATTTCTCCTTAGTATGTATTCACTGAAATATATACCTTTGTGGTTCACTGTTGGCACAAGGATATTTTGATGGTCAAAGTTTCAGAAAAGTGGAATTTTGAATGACCTTTGGCCTTTGTGCCAAGAGTCAACCATAAGTCTTTATGTCCTAACAGTCAGTGTGGAAGTAGCAGAACACAAAATAATTGCCAATGCCATGGTTCACTCTTGGTACAAAAAGTATTACCTTGTGTAAAATGGTATTTTTTGTCTTAAAATAATGGATGACCTTCAATTTTAGCCCCTCAAAACTATATAATTTTTTTTTGCAAAAATAAAAAAAACACGTATCTAATAGTTTCACATGAAGAGCATATCCTGAAAATTTCAACAAAATCAAAAATGTCAACTATCCATGCCTGCCTGATTCATAAAAAAACTGGCTGTCAAGTAAAGGAAAAATTGTTGCGTAATAAAAAGGCAATGTGTGAATTCAGTGCGAGACCAGGGAATGCTAAAGGATGAAACGATCAATTGCTATAGATCTTATTTACAATTAAATTTATAATTGCGCATAAGCCATAAATAATATCCAAATCAATTATTTCAACGAAATTCCGTTTTTATTTTGTAAAATTTGGTTTAAGATCAAACTTGTAATGGCCCCTGATGCTGAAAAACTTTAGAGCTTTTTAAACGAGTCACACCTAGTTAGGTATAATGTTTTAAAATAATATAATTTCACAAACTTTTTTATCATTGTGACTATGTTTTATAAATAATGATTCCGTTTTCTTATTTCAATTATTATCAATACATCAACATAGAAATATACGGAGTGTTTCGCCTCAGCATGAAATAAAGTGGTTATATCTTTTAGTTTTGTAATCATTTCTATAATTAATTGTAAATTTTTAATGATTTCCATAGAATGACATTAATAAGTAATTTAGTAAATTTCGCTTCTTTATATTCCCTAAGAATCCTTCAAATTTGTATTCATTTTTCCAAGTTACTTTATACTCCTCTCCTAGCAATAAAATAGAATGTGTGTGTGCTTTGGTGCACTGCAGGGCAGACCACTCTACAGAATTTTAATTACTTAAAGATTAAGTGAAATTTTAGAGTTTTTCCTTAATAATTTCCGAAATTATTGCAGCAAAAATATCATTCTTACGCCATCTGAAAGTGCAAAAAATTACCATTTGAATGATATCAAATAAATTGCCGTACAATGTTTTACTCAAATTTTAATAAATTTTTAAAATTATTTTTGGCATAATTTACAACAAAGCTTTTCATTTTTGCAATGTAAATCAAACTGTTTTCCTTGTTTAAAGAAATATTTAATTGTATGCTTCTCTTTCCTTGCTGAAAGCTGTGGTAATATCCTACTACATTTTGCTTTCATATTTTATTTCATCACCTTTTGTGGAATCTGTAAACCAAGCTCCTGAGATTTTGCATATGTT
Source organism: Araneus ventricosus (assembly GCA_013235015.1). NCBI lineage: Eukaryota > Metazoa > Arthropoda > Arachnida > Araneae > Araneidae > Araneus > Araneus ventricosus. The sequence continues at coordinate 54,446 of BGPR01001273.1, read as the reverse complement.
AAGAAATATATACAGTAAGATGAATGTCTGTGGTTTTCTATGTTTTCATTTTTTAAGCATGTTTAAATCCAGCAAACATGCCGCTCGCCATAAAATGTGCTGGAAAATTTTAATTTTGAATTCAAATCGATATATTGAAATAAGATAGTGAAGATGGCACCAAAAACGTGCAATTAGATATTCAATACATGACATGGTCAGTTATTCGACTCTATTATTGACATTTATATAGAGAATGAACAGAACAGGTGTAAGGCCACTATAAAAACATAGATTAAATGTACTACAATTTGAAATTCAAAATTACGTTAATGGAACCATGAATATATAATGAAGGAAGATTCAATTGAAATCATATTCCCGGTGAAGAAGCTGGTCGCCGAAGACGGCTAGGCTCCCAGAATTCCTAATACCAATATTTAGCAAGATTGAAATAGGCTTAAGAGATATTTGCAGAATCGCTACATATGATTGGCTTACCCCAGAAAGCATATGATTGACTTGTCCAGTCATTCAGGAATTGTTCCAACAAAAATTCAGAAATTTAATACTAGA
>BGPR01001273.1:0-38891 GCA_013235015.1 Araneus ventricosus | reverse complement strand
CAGTAATCGTCCTCCTCATATGATTACTGTTCAGATGCGTCCCAAAAAATCCCCAAGGTTCTTTCAAAACGAAAAGTGAATGTAACTAAACTAACTAGATTGTTTATGTCTCTTTCAGGTGCATTGTATGTGGAATTGGAATGGAAGTGTAACTTATTCCCGTTAAGCTGCAAAATCATTTTAAGTATGCTTGTAAGAGTGAAAGAATTGTATCGAACTACTTAATGTCGCCGATATTTCAGATTTTTCTCTGTCTGAATTAACGTAAGAGCGCAATAAATGCTATACAACATATATTCATTGATTATAAAATTTTTATTTCAGTACCATTTAGTATAAATTTACTAACATATAGCATATATATCGTGGCTTTGTTATTTGGGGACATAAAAATTACACACCATAACTATTCTGTCAGTAAAAAAAATCAAAAAAATTATAAGAGTATACTTCTGCATTTTTGAAACAGAATTGTTCGTGTTCGGTATGTTATTATCATATAAAATTAGATATTTCTCAGGACAGGAATTGTTCGTGTTCGGTATGTTATTATCATATAAAATTAGATATTTCTCTTGAGTAGGAGTTTCATCGTTGCACTGTGTAACTATCCAATCTTGTAATTTTTGTTTCGCGAAATGTGTACTTCACGTTTTGAAAATTAATGCCAACGAAATAATAACAATGTCAGGATCAATTTTCATTTACCATCTCAGACATATGAGGCAAAGCTGTATAATAAAGAAAATAATAAAAAATGAGGATGATGATGATGATGTAACATCATGTAATGAATTTTATATATAAAAAGATTGTATTAAAATAGTGGTAAACTTTTCTTAAACACATATATGTACATTTAAATGTTGTGTTTTATTTACGAAGTATAAGTTCGCTTTGAAAATGAATATAGATCAGAACGTTTCTTAGGAAACTCTAATCAGGCAAAATTTAATTAATTATTTCGAATTAACATGTTATTCAAATTATAAAAAATTTTAAAGACTGAAAACGATTACAAAACTAAATGATACAATCACTTTTTTTTATGTTGAAGCGAAACACTCTGTATATTTCTAAGTTAATGCATTAATAATATTGAAATTAGAAAAAGGAATTATTATTTATAAAGCATAAATACAATGATTAAATGTTTGTGAAATTATAATACTGTAAAACCTTACGCCTGACTAGGTGTAACTCGTTTAGAAGGTTCTCAAGTATTTCAGCAATGGAGGTCAGAAAAAGCCTGAACACCCGGATCGTAAACCAAATTATACAAAATTAAAATGAAATCTTGTTGAATAAAATTATTTGTTTATCTTTTATTGCATATATGTAATTTTAATTTATTTGTAAATAAGATCTATTGCAATTGTCTGTATCTGAATGACAATTTAACCCATTAGCATTCTTTGGTTTCGCACTGAATCCTCGCATTTACCTTTTTCTAAGCAAATTTTTTTCCTTTATTTAGAAGCTTTTGTTCTTAAAGCCTTTTAAACTATTATTTCCTTTCTGTTCACCTGACGGCAGGATTCCAAAATCTCACAAATAAGACGTCGGATGAAGCCGAATTTAGATATCACTTTAAATTTCTCAAATTCCACTAGCTTTAAAAGTATATAAATGTTATTTATTCTAAATATAAAACATATGACTGTACCATAGTCCTTCCCAATTATAAATAACAACTTCGAATTCTTTAGATAAGTTAATAGAAAGTAAGAAATGTTAATTGAAATTATTAGTTTCGTGGTGAAACGAAACTCCTGTAACGGTCGAATTCCGTCACAAGGTATTTAAAAATTTAACTGTTTTGGAATAGGAGTGATGCCATTGTTTTTTTTATTTCATGAATGAGGCTCCCCTTCGATCACATTTGTTATTCTATTTGCATTTTTAAGACTGAGAGGGGAAGCATATGAGTCAAAGGTATTTTATCTGAGAGATGTTCTCCAAGAAGATAATTTTTTGCATGTGACGATTGTCAATTTATATATTTTATATACTTTGATGTGTGGTGTAAAATAATTCATACTATGTGACATAAAAAATTTATGTATTAAGCTTGATAACAGCTTTTGTGTTAATAAAAGAACTAAAACAACCTAAATGAGGCATTTCTCAAAAACTTTGTTCTGGACCAGTAAAATTAAAATTCAGAAAATATACAGTTTTAAATAAGTGATGACTGAACTATGTTAGTCATACTCCATGAAAATGAAAACCCAGAACAATAGCTTATTGCAACACATTTCTAAAACCGCTGAGAACAAGATGCAGGCGCCCTTGCTTTGACGTTAACTTCTGATTGTTTATAAAATACAATGGGGATACAACATGCTTTGAAAAGTTGCATAGGATTGGAATTATTTCAAATAATACTTTTATTATAATAGAACTTATTCCAAAAGTATATTAATATTTTTCTTCCTTTTATTTCTTTCTTTTTTATTTTATTTTTTTCTTAACAGTTTATAAAATGCTTCGCATTGGATCCTAATATATATGAATAATATGAATACGTGTTAGGGCGCGCGCATGTGTGTATATATGTTTATATATTCTCTTTTTGAAAACACAGACAGATAATTTTTAAAAACTAATTTGTGAACATCATAATCATCATCTTTTCAGAGTCAATATCATAAAATATAACCTATTTAATATATTTCTATAGAAATTATATAAAAATTTAGTTAAAAATATTTACTTAATTATTTATTAGAATTTCTTGATTAATCTTGTTCAAATATAAATGCTTAGAATTCTTATATATTAGTTTTCTTTCTGCACCATACTTTGTAGAGGTTTGTTTAAGAACGAAAAATAAACTGTTACCTTCATTGGTTTCACTGTGAAACCACACATTTCTGAAAAATAAAATAAATGATAATTTTCGTTTTCCGTTGCATATTTATGTTCTTCAGAATCTCTAATAATCATTACTGAAATTCATTTCATAATTTTTAGATCAAAGCGTATGGCAAACTTCAAAGGGTTAAACTGTAAAACGGTTGATTCCATTTTGTGGCTCATGCTTACCGTTTCCAAAGATTATCGCGTCTTGACGGGTAGATTACTGGTTCGAAATCAGATTTCACTGACGATTTTATTTAAACTGATTGTTCTAATAAAATAATAATAACTCTAGGATTATTGTAATACAATGGAATTTGGTTAAGTCCAGGGTTCATAATTCGAATTTGTTAGTAATTGAATTTTTCTCTAATTTCTGCAATTGCCAATTAACATCTTGTAAAAATATCTTCTAGAATTTGAATTTGTTCTGTTCAATTAGAATTCAAACATAAAAATTTTAAAAAGTACTCGTATTTCTGAACTGGGTTAGTTAAAAATGTCCGAAAATGCCATAAAAAGTATTTATTTTATTTTGCGTGGCAATGCATTCAATAAAGAATCCAATAATAAAGTTTTCCTTCTTTCAAAATTTTCTGAGAACGCGTCAGTGATGGGTAATTTATCGGAACTCACGAACTCGGCTATCCTCAATCTCTCCATCACCCGATGATTTAATTAACCTCAACTTTGGCTAAAAGATAATTTAAACATGAGTACTTTATATATTCAAGCGAATAATACTACGTACTTTATTCAAGTGTTATAATACTACTACTGTTCTATTCAAAATGCTAAACAATATTCTTTTATTAGAATTTCTTTTCGAGTAGTAAAAACACTCTTGAGTGTCATTTTCATCTTCGAATTTTCTTCTCCGTGTTCCTAATCTTATTTTTGCATTTGGTTTTCCTAATTTGAATTTTGGATTAAATCGAATTTTTATTTTGTTCTTGCTAGTTTCGAATTATGGGAATTACACCGTATATTTCTCAACAAAACATATAAATTACGTAAAACTCATTATACTGATATTGGCATAAAATATGAGTCAAATAATCTATCGAACTGCAAGATTCCAAATATGTTATAAAAATTGCATCACAAAACTATAAGTATTCCAGAGGACGACAGTATTCAAACGTCACACCCACTGCCAAACATAACACCACAGCATACCCCCGAACTCGGAGCCTAAACGGCTCCCTGTCGGTTGGATGGGTATGTGTGAAACTTTATTGAAAAGCATAAGCGAAAAAAAAAAATAGATCGACATATAAAAAACACATAGAGGGGAACTTAACTGTACATAAACAGAGAAGAATATAATGATAAAAAGGATGCAAATGAACATTAAGACACTTCTGTAATTATATTTTGAATTGTTTTATAATCAGCTACTTACTTAATTATGACACTTATAAACAGGAACAAACACATAACAATGAAAGGCTATGTTTCAATAAGATTTACAACTTATTGATTGATGCTTACATGTTGGATACTGGAACAATTATATTCAATCAAACTTCTAATAATATATATTTTTTATTTTTTAATTATTATATTTAGGATTGTTCCATAAACAATTACATGTTGAAAAATATTGGAATGCTCGATACTGGGACAATAATATACGAACCAACTTTTAATGTTATTATATTACAGTATACTCTCTATTATCCGTGCGCGGATTATCCGGTTTGCGGATTATCCGTGCTCATTCCGGACTCACAAAAAATTTAAAGAGAAACATTTTCACGCTTATCATGTATGTAAAATGGTTGTTGATGTTCGATCGAGAGATTCATTCCGTGAAACTAGTGAGCCGTGATGGCGGACGCTAAAGAATAGATTATTTTTCTTTCTCCACGTGCAATCTCTACCGGTTCAATCCCTAATTTTCCGAGAATGATCATCCACTTCCTGCTAGCACATTCTCGTACGAACACTCTTCTTCCTGACACGTTATTCTTTAACTTCTTCGTCTTCTTTCACTTTCGTACGTGTTCCTTTATTTTTTGTGTCTCGTTCATCGTCAGTTAGTAGCATGAATTTTTTTACTGAGTGGTGAGTAACGAAAACGAAACGTTTTAAATGTTAAACAAAAATTAGAAATCCTTCAAAAACTTGATAATGGAGAATCAGCTGGTACTGATGAAGAAGATGTACTAAATGAGGGAAATAAAATTTCTCATTTTGCTACTCTACAATCTGTGGAAACTTTGTTGGATTATATGGGACAAAGAGGATTTGATTACGGTGACATTACTGCGGTTCGTAAAATATGTGTCGATATACGACAAGAGATGAACAAACAGCAGAAGCAAAGACGTATAGCAGATTTTTTGAAGCAGATAATGTTAAAAGGAAAAATCCTAGTTTGATGTTATACACCATGCAAATGTAATTAAATTTTATATTTTTGTACTCATGTTGATTTTTTCTTGAATAAAAAGCAGTTTTCGGATTATCCGTGTTTTTCTATTGTCCGTGCGATCCTTCCAGGTGATTAACCCGGATAATCGGGAGTGAACTGTATTTAATTTTAATAACACTAAATTTAGGATTATTTTATAAACAAAAACTTGTCATTTTACTATAACTCACATAAACAGTCATAACAACAAAACATTAATAGGCTAGTTTTCAATATGATTAATTACTTGTTGTTGAATAATAATATGCTGAAAAACAGGGACTATTATATACAGCAAACATTTACTATTGCAAAATTATTTAATTTTAATTATAAACAAAAAGAGGTTCTTAAAAAGCATCGTTAGACAAACAAAAGAATCTTACAGATTTTATATGAATACGAAAGACAAGTGTTTGGCTAGAAATATTTCTTTCTCTTAAACTATGATTGAAATGAGCTTTGAAATTCACAAATGTTCATTACTCGAGTCTCTGCAATCATGCGACGGACTTTCATCCATGTATTACGCAAGAACGTATCATAATCGTAAATAATAATGGTTACTATTTCGTTTGGAGCATGCGGAGCTTGTGCAAGTTTAACCTTCATACTCTATGTCATCGTTCTCTTCTGAAACCTTAGAGCGACATTTCGGATAATTTTCGTCCAAAGTCATACCATATCGTATCGCGGACATTAGGAAAAAACGAATAATTGAACTTTTATTTACATCGCATTTAAATCTAATTCTCATTTACCAGCCCGGATGTTGAAATCCAGGCTTTATGTAATAGAAACAACTTTCGGCTTTTGATCGCTGGTGTGGAATATGTTTAATAATTATACATAGAAGAAATTTGTATTAAAATAGTGGTAGAACTTGTACAAACACTTCTCCGGCATTTAATTATTTGCCTGCATGTTTCAACTTAATGTATAAAATGTCTTTGGAAAACATTCTGGATGTGAATGATTCTCAGAAAAATATAATTTCGCAAGAAATTTGTCAGTCTTTCACACATATATCATATGGGTGTTAACTCCAGAATAATTGCCCTCTTCAATTGATAAATGTCCAGGAATTGCGTTGCAGTTTCATTCTTTCCAAAACAGGATTTTGTAACATAACACTTTAGTAAAAGAATTTGCGCCAATCTTACAAAAATTATCACATTAAGCGAAAATCTTGAATGGAGAGTCAGAAATCTTAATTTGAAATATTTGAATATAAAATGTCTCAACAATATTCAAAATCATATGCGCCTGACATCGAGTATATTCCTGCATTAGGACCAATGGCGTAGCTAAAGGCGCGCAGCGGCAAAATCAGACATGTAGGAAATTAATTTTATTATTAAGAAGAGCTTCGGCACTAGCTCGATCACTATGTGTTTAAAAATTATGTCATTATTATGAATGTTTCGCCTATTGCCGGTAAATTGCTCATATGCGATCTGAAGACTAGTGGTGAAAGCACGATTTTCTTTATCTGTCGCCCTTGATCTTTACGTTACTAATAAAATGTTTTTCCTGCTATTCATTTTAACGTGAAAATGGCTTTCCGCTCGTTACAGTGATAGGCGATTGAACTTTCTTATGTGACAAAATACCGACAAATTTGTATAGCTAATAACTACGAGACTAATAAGGTTTGTCGTAAGGCAAGAGTTTGTCGCATGGAATTTTTATTTCATGTGACGTCATTGTACCAGTCTAGGCGCATGCGCGAGATTATTATGAATTAGATTTATGAAAGGTTATAAATAAGTGTAGAGTGGAAACGCGTTTAGCTAGGAGATTGATTCTGGTGTCATTTTAAAGAGCTTGAGGAGTATTACTGGGACCTAAAGTGAGACAATAAAAATATTTATCAGAATATAAGTAAAAGTCGGTATCAAATTGAAAAATTCAAACTCAGCATGTTTTTTTTTATTATAATATGCAGAGTTTTCTTTCGAATTATACGAAACTTACAAAATGCTTGCCAATACGTAAAAGAAACATTGTATTAAAATTTGAACTAAAAAATTTGAATATTACGGGAACTATGAGCATTTGTAGTAAATAATGTTTTACTGCGCATGCGCGAAATGCAGTTCTATATACTGTCATCAGATGGGGCCATCAAAAACTACCTTAAATAAAGCATAAAAAAGGCGCAGTTCGGGTCCGTAGATTTTTCGTGAAAACGTCGGAATGAAATCATAAAACAAGTATTTCGTATTAGTATGCAATTTAATTATCCTTCTCTTTAATACAATATTTACACAGAGTAGTATAATGGTTACAGAATAGATAAATCACAAGTTTATCGCATGTAGCAAGAGTCTATGGTAGCTTGTGATTTATCTATTCTGTAACCAATATACTACTCAGTGTAAATATTGTATTAACCATTCAGCACTTTGTCTGTCTGTAAATTTCTTTGTTACGCGATTACGACTGAACGCGTTATTCGAATTTCCTTCGTTAGCAGAAATGTTTCTTGAAGAAATAGAAAACGATGTACGTTTTTTATTTTTATTTTTTAATTCATTTCGACATGGAGGCCGTTTTACTTATTTCAGCGTTTTGGCGAGTGAATGGCGAGTTTAGTGCCATTAAAATGTTTGAATTCATTTGGTAACGGCGAGACGTTCAATTGCAATTTTGTAAATACTGATAAAAGCAAAAAAGTATTTATAATATTATTAATACGATAAAAGCAGACATATAATGGTAATTTTATTAATACCGATAAAACAGATATTTCACTGTTATTTTGTTAAAACTGATGAAAGCTAAGATTTGATTAAATAATTCGCATTAAGAAAAGAGAGAGATAGAAATAAATTCATATTTTTTCTTGATGATAGTTGTTTATTCATGTTTCGTTGCATATAATCTTGTTTTTCTCTTTTCGTAAAAGGTTTTCAGCGATTTTACCAAACGGTTTATGTTTTAAACTGCCGAAGAAGATTTTTTGCGTGTTTATTACGACAATTTTCATATTGTCGTGATAAGTACCAATCTCATTATTTAATCATGATACTTCTTCCATCTTACGTGCTATTGCCGCTGTTAAGGTTACAATAGTAAAAATTGTTTTCTTGAGAAATTAGTGTCTTATAAGAATTCTATTTCACTTGATTTTTACAATGCTGAAATATTTTATCACGCTGGCTTCTCCATTTTTTTTCTAAAGTTTTTTTAATTTTTAGAATAAAATTTATACACAATTTTGCTTCGTATTATTGTATAGTGAGAGTAAATATAGCTTTGTAATTCACGATAACACCCCGCCTTAGCACGACGCCCTGCGGAACGACTGAAAGACAGGTCGAGGCGACAGGCAATCGGGCGCTGCGGCCGCATGCAAAATAGTCCCCATTACGAACGGCTCATGAGACGACAGCCTTTTTACAGAGGTGCGAATCGCCTTAGAGAATGGCCCTTAAGAGCTACATCCCCATTACTATACCCACCGGGAAACGAGATCCCGCTTACTGTATGTCTGCTTCTCATCCACTTAATTTGGCTTTGCAAGACAGTGCATATATGGGAACAAAGAAGGTACCTCCTCGAAAGTTAAATTATGATGCCTGGTATCCCTGCAAACAATGATGTTTTCACAATGAAAAACAGCATTAACTCAACTTTTGAAGAATGCGACGAAAAGAAAATATTAGATATTTTTTATTTGGTCTGAGCTAGGTCTACTGTCAGCAGAATTACTAGTATGTTATACTTAGCTTTGGCTGATGGATGTGTTGCTTGATTTGCAAGGTGAAAGTTATTAATGGAAATTCCATTCATTCGGATACTAATGTTACTGAGAAATCTGTTCGATATGAATCTGCTTTAATGGAGGACTCTTATGTGGTAGAAGATGTAGCAGATCCAGCTTCAATTTTTGATCAACCGTCATTTTCTACTTCTTTGAATAAGTGCCCTGAAAATAAAGGTAACAAACTGAAATACGAACAAACTATTCTGCTTTATCCCATTGAGAAAACCAATAGTCGATACATGAAACATGTTGACGTTTTAAATATTGAAAAATGATATTCGAAATGATACTATCAATGTTAAATCTATTTTTAAAAAATGCGCATTGATGGTCTAATCATTAATTGCGTTCAACAAGATGATATTGACCTAATTCTCAATGAAATCAACGATTCATCCATTTTAAAAGAAAATGTCAGACCTGTTCCTGTTCCAAAGAGGTCGCCAAAATTAATTGTTTATGGTTTGGACCTTGATATTTCAAAGGAATCTGTTGAGTCAGCAACTTCTCATATTTCTTGTCCTAAAAGTTTAAACTTCTATTTTCGATTAAAGGAAGAACAAATAAGTTTCATTAGGTCTTTGAAGCAGATTCTACACTTTATAATACCATCAAGAAGCAGAATAGGATTCTCATTCATCGTGAAACGCACAGAGTTCAATATTTCTTCAGTGTATACCCCTGTTCCCCTGTCAAACTTTGGACCATTCAGCATCGAGGTGTTCGTCTTTCTTCCAATTTGTGGATACTACTCTGATAATCACGATTCTAAATCATACCAAGCCGACTTCCTGCGCTGATTCATCTGCTGTCAAAGTAGTTTTAACTATCATACCAAATTTCCTACTTTTCATTCGGCATTGGACTCCAGATGTCCCTGCCATGCTGTAAAGTTTAATTCGATCAAGAAAAATCTTCTACGTTCTGGAGATTCTGTCTAAATGCAACTGGTCTTTTACAGGCAATACAACTGGCATCTATTTCCTACTTTTTAGTTAATCAAGATAAATACTAAATATTTTCTTCTTGTTTTTTCATTCAGAATTTCTTGTTGTACCCACTTTATACTTTTTCTTTTAATTATCTTATTGGATGAAAAATGCTTTATCATTTTTCATATTATGCAAGTTTAGGTTTGTATTAGAACTTTTTTATACTGATGAATTTAAGCTGTATAAGGAATTTGAAATAGACCTAATCTTTTATGTTTTAATTAATACATATTATTTTAGTTTTCCTTATTATATTATTATATATTCTTCCATTATTCTTATTAACTAGAAGATTTGCGCCCGTCTAAGACGGGTTTCAGCACGCTAACCATATCTCAGAACTGATTGTCACAGATTTAATAACGAAGGATGTAATACAAAGTCTTACGCACATTGGACTGAGTGCTTAAGAAATAAATGAAAAAAATTGAAAAACAGGATTGATGAGTCACTTGGTTCCAACTTTCGTTCTGTTAATAACTTTACTTTTAACGATTACTTTCGTTTCATCCGAGAAAAATTATTGCAAAATCATCTAAGAGAAAAAATTGCATTACCAAATCTCTACTAATAACAAAGAAGAATATGTGTTGGCGCTCTACAGGGCAGACCACTCGACCTAGAGCTACGAAATTTGGCACAAATAAACTTTAGAACATGGGAATGTGCATCTCGGAGCCCGTTTTTCGAAATTTTCATTAAAATTAAGAAAAATTCTGACGTTTTTCCCAATAACTTCCGGAAATATGAAAGCGCAAAAATCGTTGTTACGCCATCTGAAAGTGCAAAAAGTACTTTTTCAATTTAGTTGCTCTACAATTTTTTCTCTAATTTTAATAATTTTTAAAATGTTTTTGGCATAATTTACAACAATATCTTTCATTGTTTCTACGCAATTCTCACAGTTTTCATTGTTTAAACAAATATTTAATTACGTGTTTCTCTTTCATTGTTGAAAGATGAGGTAATATTCTGATACAATCATCCGATTTTCTCGTTCAATAATGTCGCAGACAAAAGTGGCGGGGTTATTTCAAGCTCCGCCCAGCGTTACCGAAGTTTGAGGATGATTCGAATATAGATGTGCTTTCTTTACTATTGAAATCAACAAATATTTCATTATTCTGTAATTTTTTATAAATCAAAATTGTATAAAATGCTTGTTGAAATATCTTTGTAATATCTTGTTAAATGCTTATGTTATGGTTGTTATGTTAATTGTTGTGTTAGGCTTGTAAATATCTTGTCAAAGTACTTAAGGTTTTTTTGTTCTTTGCTCTTCTGAATAAAGTTTCACACATACCGACCCAACCGACAGGGAGCCGCACTGTCTCCGAGTTCGGGGTATGCTGTTATGTAAGTAAGTAAGATGGGTGTGTATATATGCAAAGTGTTTCAAGTATATATGGCAAAAATGACAGGATATGTATGGCAGAGAAAATCAAGTTATTTTCACAATAGAAAATAGATTCGAAAATGCAAAGTGAATTCGCTACAGGGGGCATTTGTAAGTAAAGTAAGTAAAAAAATACACCAAATGCAATACACAACAAAGATTGAATGGAATACAAATTACAATTGCACAACAACACGGTTTCATAAATAACAACTTATGAAACGTGTATCGACTCAGACGGCAAGTTATTTGAGCACATACTTTAAGTATTCCAAAGGTCAGTTGTTGGTACTGCGTCCTATTCGCTATTAACATAGCTGTCATGCCGCATTCTGCATGTAATGTGGTTTTCTATGCAACTGGGTTGTTCAAATATCGTAAATGTGTATTCCATTCAATCGTTGTGGAACATTTCATTTGGTGTATTCTTTTCTTTCATATAATTCTCTGACGATGTACCCCCTGTAAAGTATCCCCTTTCCATTTAAATTCCCATGTTCTATTGCGAAAATGACTTGTTTCTCTGTACCTGACCAACCCTTTCATTTTTGCCAGACATCGTTGAAACACCCTGTGTATATGTACCGTGTCATTAATTACATATTAGTGTGTAATCACCCATCAAGGTCATAATCTTCAGGAGTGATAGAATTCTCTAATACAGTCAGCTTTCACAATACAATGCGAAGTCGGAAAATAATTGGAGAGCCGGAAAAGGGTGCCTGCGTGGAGAAAATGGAAAACAGTAAAGACAAATAGCAGAGGACAAAACATGTTTGTTATCAAAAAATATCAACAAATGTTCAAATACGCGACCACTAGCTGCAAAACAACGACGACGAAGTGAATCGCTTACAAGTTGGAAGATTCTTGTCATTTCACGAATGTTTGCTGATGCGACTCTAATTCTGACAATAAGCTCCTCTGGGCATCTCCGAAACGACACTTTTTAGTTTCCACAAGAGGAAATCCATATCGTGGTAAATCACGCAGCCGGTACTGAAGTAAAGTAACGTACTTCTGACCGTCTAAACGGTGTGATAAAAGATAGGTGCAAATTAAGTGGTAATCCAGAGAAAGCACCTTATTGTCCCAGATAGCACGTAAGTTTGCAGCAAGTTTGATTTTGACTTGTCATGGCAAAATTTGACGCGTCAAACTTGAATCGAACTTGTAGCAAGTTCGATGTGACAAGTAGCGCCACCTCTTTGCAAATCAAACTTGCAGCAAGTATGCAAAACAAGCTTCCTGCAAAGATAGCACAATAAAGAGATAATTATCTTTGTCTCTGTTTTAAAAAACATCCGATTTTTAATAGCATCTCCTAGACCGTAATTCTTTTTTATTAATTCAATAAATCAATGATAATTTGTGAAAAAAATAACTTTTTTATAAAAAAAATTGTTGAAGCATTTTCCATCTTTTTACTAAATATATCACTCTCACTTTAAAGAAAACTATATCGCCTTTTTCTTTTTTTATTTTTTTTTTGAAATTTTAACGTTTATAAACAAAATTAAATCTAAAAAACAGTCGGTGTTTGTTGAAAAATAATAACTACACATTTTGTCCCATTTTAAAGTAATTACTTTTGAACTCTAATTTCATAATTTATTCTACTAGCAAAACGTAGTTATTAGCGAAAATCGCTCTCTCTTTGACTTCAAATCGTATTCTCAACTCAAAAAATTAATGAAAACCAGAAAATAGTTTAAAATAAATCGTATACGAATCGCATCGAACGATGTTTTAGCGAAATCTATCCTCTCCTCTCAGAGTTCAGCTGGCTCAACGGTTAGCGTCCCCGCTTCGGAACCGGGAGGTCGCGAGTTCTATCCTGGGTTGTGTTTCGTACTCTCTTTTTGCTTTAATTTGCTGTAAGTGTGCACGGCAAGTTTGCTGCAAGTTCGTTTCATGGTGACTTCGGAGCTTTCGTTAACTTGCTGCAAGTTTACTGCAAGCTTGCACACTTGTCATGACAAATTTGTGGCAAACTTGCACTCTTGTCATGACAAATTTGTGGCAAGCTTGCTGCAAACTAAAATTGCTATCTGGGGTGGGTCGCCTCTTGCACTCACAACCCACATTTTATTGTGGCAGTTGATTGTTTTGGCGAGTTCTATCACCCCTAAAATTTTGAGTATAAGTTTAGTTACCCTATATATATATATATATATATATATATGTTGCCTGATGGATACGACCTCTAAGTCACATAGTTTTCGAGAAAAATGCAAAAGAAAAAGAATAATGCCACATCCGGTGAAAGAAAAATCAGTTTTAATTCAAAGTACTGTGGCTAACTCTAACTGCACACGATCTAATATCATAGTATCGACATGAGCAAGTGCATTTTGCAGACCTGCGACTCAGTCACTTTCTGACGGAATTAGGAATCGGCATAGTGTTTCACATAGATACAAACATAGAAAAAAATCCAAAAGAATAAATAAAGGTAATGATCGCGGTGGCAATTCGTTTATCATAGTTAGTAATTTTCTGAGGTACAACAGAGCTTAAATTTTTTATACCAGATATGACATCGTACCTTTAAAAGATTTTTATTAAAAAATACGCGCCGTAGAGGTGTTTCTAAATAAATCATAAATCACTATAAATAATAATCATAATCTATTATAAATCATGTTTCACTACAATTCTGGAACAATTTGATACACAACAGATAATTAAAACTTGTTTGCATCCGAAACACAAAATAAAAGCAAGAAAAGAATTACGCAATTAGTAATGCAAACCTTCGTCATTCTTTTAAGTGTTTTTATACCATTTTTTATCATCTAGCAAGCCATTAGAGTTCTTACTCTTTGGACAACTTTTATGAACTCAGAGCGCGGATTCTCGGTCTGCACAGTTTGTCATCAGTCCCTGTCGCCATCTATGAAAAAGAAAAGGAATCAAAGTATTCGATTTTATTTCTTTACAATATTCTTTTGTCTATTTCAGACAGAGAATTAAAATTGCAACGAAAAAATATTCACAAAAATAACATTTCTCACCTTAATCACTTTAAAGTGATAAAAAAGAATGGACGTTAACGAAAAAGACGGCGAAATACGCTGGATTTGCCGCCGCCTTTGCTCTATAGGATTTACTATTTATTTCTGCAAAGCAAACCGCAGAAAAAGGAGACCACACCGAAACATATGGAAAGATTCACATTTTCTGTTACCTTACACAGTGAATACTCTTTAGTAAGTTCTCCAAAACGACGTACTGTTCACGTGTACTTGATCAGTACAATGTAATTGTTTGGGTCTGATTTCTAAAAAGGTATCATAAAACTTTTAGAATATAATGACTCTTATACATTCGGACTAAATTAAACATATTGAAATACGTTAACATTTCAAATATTATGAAATTAAATTGAAAAATTACTATTTCACTAATTCTTTATAAAGTATAAAGGGGTTCTTTGAAATAATGGAATTAAAAGGTTCAAAACTTTATCTCACCGAAGATCCGCAGTGTTTATGGGCCTGGCGCACGATGAATCTGACCTGGGTTAAACGGAGTTGAGCGGAAGTTTGGAGAGGGAGCTGCCAGCTCAAGCTTTGCCCTCCTCATCTGACCGCGGTTCAAAATTACGAGAAGGGTCCAAAATTACCCTCGTATTCAGGGGTGGCGCCAGTGAGGGGCCAGAGGGGGAAAATTTTCGTACCCTTTCACGCAAAGGGTCATTCAACTATTAAATAAATAAAAATATGGCAAAAATTTGAGACCAATTTCATTACACTCCTCCCCCCCGTACAGCAGGTCGTGACCCCCTGTCGGGAAAACCATGCCCCCCGTAGGGCACATTCTAAAGCTACTCCTGCTCGTATTGTTTCAAAACGGGACATTGATACAACTAAACGATGGTATAAAAAATATTTGGCGATAGTATTTCTAAAAGTTATCACCAAGAAAAAGCAAAAATTTTGTTTAACTTTTAATGAACTAAAATTCAAATTAAAATGCCAAAAAAATCTCTCCCATGTGCTCATTACCACCCTCCAAAGAATATATGAATTTGATAGCCATAGGTAAAACTGTCTGCTTGTAGAGCGGCAAATCACTGAACATACATTCGCTTTTATTATAAGTAGAGATAATAATCAGTGGGTTGTATGAGCCCGTTGATCACAATAATACATTTTCTTATTTCGCGTTTTCATATATTTTATATATATTTTCTCTTTAAAATTAAACTGGACTCAGCTAACCTTTATAATAGCAACTGCCGAAAGCCCGGCTTGTATGTAGAGATGAGTAGAAAATGGGATTAAAGTTCTCTGAGATTTTAGCATTAAGTTAGAGATTTAGCATTTCATATTTCAGTAGAAACCGAAACTGAGTTAATCGAATTTATCAAAACATCTCAATTACATTATTTTCTTCTACGGCGGAAGTAAATGCAGATGGAACAGCGGCATGAAATGGATTTTGAATCCATGCAAAATTATGGATATTATAAATTTGAAAGCAGGTTTCTCAGTCTAGATGATAGGCTGTGATAAGTGTTCTCCTAAAATGTCACATCCAATGAAATTGAAAAAAAAATGTAAGTAAGATTATGAAATTACGTAATATCTTGCGGCGCCCCGCTCTTTCGGAACCACCTGCATAACCCATTGGTAAAATCATTACCAGCAATCCACTATAAATAATTTGGAGTAAGTGTAGAAAGTAATAGCTAAAAGAGACAGAAAATAGAACCAATTTTACTGGTGCGCGCAAACGTTTCTGCATCCAAGAAAAATTGTGATGACAAAGGTTTAAAATATTTTAAAGGAAAAACAAAAATGCAAAAGACATTAAAATGTAACGAAATACGGTTCAAATAAGCCAAGGGAAAAATAATCCATCTGAAAAACGTCATCGGACGCCACTCTCCATTTTGCATTGTAATTGGAATAGGTTTTCTGTCGAGGAAAATGACTTTAAAGCTCCTCTGTGCCCTGAACCTATCCGGAATTGGAAATAAATCACTATAAATAATTACCACTATAAATTATATCGCTTATGTAGATATATACAGGAAAGTCGAGGAGACGCATTCGAAAAGCAATTTTTGAGAGTTTTTTGAATTTGTTGTTTAATTCTTTTGTTTATATTTGTGTGGTATACTGTAAGGAGTAAAAGGGATTTAAGTTCTGTTCAAAATAATTTCTGTGAGTGCTTTAACTTTAAGAAAATTTAATGAAAAATTGCTTTCTAAGAAAAGTTTCATATTAAAATGCAAACTTAAATTTATTCCAATGAAAGCGACTTGATTAATTTAACACATTCACTACCACCGACGTTTAACTAGATGACCCCTTATCTACTGTAGTTAAGAGATGGCAGAGAAGGGGTCATCTAGTTAGGTAGAGGGTTCGAATCTCAGGCGTGAAGAGTGGCAGCGAATGTAATTCCTATTCATGTGATACTCGTCCGTTGCACATCGCCAATTTAATTTTAGAATTCATTGAGCATTTTGCTACAGAAAAAAGGAAGTGGTGACGCGTAACAATATGTGGTTAGATCTTAGAAGTCATGCGCAGATATGCTTGTCATATGAGCGTGATTACACGTGAATTGATTGCTATTATGGAAAAGACACAAAGGAAAATTGAAACTGAATCTACTGACTTCGAGCAAACACGTTAGCAGAAGATATTTTCCCCAACATTTAAATTTCTCTATGTCTACCGAATTATGCAGGTTATAAAGAAAGAAAACCTTTTAAAAGATCCCCATCGGCAAGCCGAAAGGCAAGGGTAGATTCCTTTTGTCCGGAGATATAAGGAAAATAATACTTTGAATTATAATTTGTCAAGAGTTGATGCTGTGAATATGAAAGAGAGTAGAACAGAAGGCAATTAATGAGAGCTTTCTAACAAGGTGTTTTCACATGCTTAGGGTAAAACGCAGTCTAAGTTAAGACGAAGGGGGAATCATATTTCAGCTCATAACTTCTAAACAGTTGTAGCTATCAAAAACCTTTCACTATAACAGTTGTTCGTTATGATTACGCGATAATTCGCCTAGTTTGAATTTTCTTTTTTTCTTCAATAGTAAGGATATTATGAGGAATTGAAAATTTCCACCCCCTTTGAGCTGAATAGCCCATCGAAGAACTCGGCCGAAATTTTCACCGACCTTACAACATATCCCTCGCCGATTAAAATCTAATCAAAATTACTCTAGTTATCGTGTTCACAAGATAATATGAGCATTGCGTTATATATCTGTGTGGGTGTATTTGTGTTTGTTCCTATAAGGAATCTATCAAAAAACAGTACACATTTTTCGATAGAAATTCTAGATATAAATTTTTTGTACTTACGTTGGGTATCGAATTTTGTGCCGGTGAGTTTTCTTATAAAATTAACATAATAAAAAACTCTCTAAATAATTAAGAAATACCAGATATTTTTTCATAATATCTGTATTTTTATATCCATTTGTCGATACCAGCACATCATAATTACGTACATTGTACAGTCGCTGAAAAAAATAGGAGCCCCCTCCGCATTATTTTGCTCAACGTTCGCATTATCCTTCAATGCATAATGAAAGAAAAGGTACCAATTTTGAAGAAATACCGTCTAGTATTAGGTTCTATGTATAAAAATCTCAAATGGGATCATATACATATCCCAATAGAAACACACCTTTTTCTTGATAAGTTTCAAAACTGCAACAAAATTTATGCTCGGATACCAAGCAATCCTAACATTTTTCATTTTGAAATTATAAGCAAATCAAATTTTTAATATCTAATGTAAAAGTAAAATTTTTATTTTTTTTTATTGATATGAAGAAATAATATAGTTATTGACGTAAAATGTTTTGGGTTGTAATAGTATGAAGTACTTTTCATTTTCGGCTCTTATAATTTTGATTTGACAATAATTTTGAATGTATAGCATATTTTATCAAATGTGATGCTTAAACATTTTTGAATAGTAACACTTAAAAATTTTAACAACAATCGATGCAGAAGGCTAATTTATAACCCTATGTAAAATTTCAGCTTATTCGTAATAATGGTTTTAAAATTACATTAAATTTTATATTTTCGCTGTGAAACGATTCACTTAAGGGGGCATCATATATTTTGAAAACGTTTCTATTATTAATAATGGAAACTAATTATTTAAACTAAACTAATAATTTCTACTATAATTATTATATCACTTTATTTTATAAGATTTAAAAATATTAATATTTAACCATTTAATGTATAATCAAAAATTAAAAAAAATAAAAATGGTGTACTATTTCAATAAAATCATTGATATACGAAGAATTAGATATTGACAAATACGCTATCAACTTGCAAATAAAACCCAGAAAATAAATGGAAAACAGTAAAACTAAGAATAAATCTCAACATTTTATCAATGTTAATACACATTTTAACATTTCATTAAAACAATGAATATTTTCTTTTATTCGATTACTTCCACTCATGATAAAAAGCCTATGTAAATATTTATGCATTATTAAAATTTTAACTCTTTGTCATCAAAATTTATTCAGGCGAAAGTGAAAATTATACAAAATTTCCAGAGCATTGGATATCATAATTTTTGAAGGACAAAATAAATTTTTTTGGAGATAAGTTCTGCTGTGCTGAATTTCTTCACGCATCAAGTTGTATCGATTGTAAAGCGTAGATCATTACTTTGAAAATTACATTTAAAGTGCGAAATAATTTAAAAGGCTACTACCGACATTTAAATGTCAGCAGAGAACTTTTCTATCTAAATGTGGAAACCACCCCTTTTATATTTAGAACACAAAGTTACCGAATGCCTTCTATTCTATTCATGGCATAGTAACCAGAATATTTTTCTTGTAGTATTTCATGAGAAATTTATTTATGACTTCAAAAATGCATGTTTCTATAAAACAAATTTGACTTTAGTGCAATTTTAAATATTTTGATGACCCTTTTAGAAGTTTTTAACCATAAATTCTTTTAGTATGCGATGTTTCCTGAGGATCGATACCATTCTTTCAATGTACAAATAACGACAGCAGAGTAATACTGCCTGGCTCCTTTTTTTCTCCGCGATTGTTCACTTATAAAATTCCCACGAAAAGTAATTACAATTTTTTATTCCATTACGGAGATTTTCAGTTGTTAAGAGGCTGACGCCCATTCCAAAAATCCCAGTGCTAAACCGAAACGAAAAACGAAAGCAAAATTAAAAAAGAAGAAACAATCCATAAACCGAGGTTATAAAAATTCCGCACATCTGGCGCCATCTATTGAGAATCTGTAAAGTATTTTATAAAGGCTTTCGTCACCTTCTCACAAAGTGCATGCAGTGTTCATAAGGCCTATAGGTATCAAAATACGCCCTACTGAAATAACAATAGGAAGTGTTCTCCCCATAGCCGGATTAAACTTTGTAGAGGCGCCTGGGCAATACAAGTTTCGGTGGTACCCTTTCACTTCCCCAATTTTTCAAACCAGATTTTCTTTCATTAATTTTAACTTACTCTTTATTTTAACAGTTTTTAAGCAACAAATATTCTGACAAACTGAAATAACAAATAATTTCCTCATTGGGAGTTAGTTTTTGTAGCAAAATTCTCGTGTAGGAAAATTTAATTTAAAACTAATTTTAAGCAAAGTGGTAACAAAATTACAAAACTTTTTTTTAACAGAATCCTGATATTTGAATACAAAGCTTGCCAGGCCCGTTGACTTGTGAGTCAGTAAACCAACTGCAAGAGGGAAAAAATGTCCACACTGATCTGCAAGCATGAAAAAATCATAAGAATAATGTAACCAGGTTCGGGCACTGCAAAAGGGTACTTCCCTGATTTGCCCGAACACCTCTCGGGCACGTCATTTTTCGACGCCAATAAAATGATTTTGTGGCTTTTTCAGTTTCTTTAATTTGCAATGCTTCTAGTAAATGACTCTAGCAATCTAATTAATGTTGGATGGCAAAATAAGTGTAAACCAGTTTTTATGTCAGGTTAAGTTAAGGAAACTAGTTTTTAGGTGCTTTTTACCCTGCAATTAAATATTATCAAAAATTAATAAAATCAATACTTATAACTGTTTCGACTGCTGATTTGAATTTATAAACAAATCTGCAAATAAAAAATGTGCTTATTTTTGGACACAATATGGCAGTAAAAAGAAATTGTTAAGTGGTTAAATATAAAATATAATTGACTTCAATTGCAATAAGGTTCCCGACACTCCCCGAAATTCATTTATCTAGCCTATTGCGTTTCTGAGAAGCCGTGTTCACACACACGGAAACATATACCGGAGACAGTCAAACAAGCTATGGAAAGTATTTGATATTATAGATGGCGCTCCTGCAGGACCGGGTGACGTCTGTGGTGATGTATATATTTGGATGCTTCCCAGCGCTCTTAGCGTTTTCACTTGCTTGCTCTCACTAATGTACCTGCTCTTGCTCACGCCGGCTCTATCGCCGTCACCGACTTCACCTCAGTCTACAGTGGATCCAGTTATTGGGATTTCTGGAATTGGCATGTGTGCCGAGTGAATACGTGAATGTTGGTTTTAGTTTGTTGTAAATAAAAGGCATGTTTGTTGTAATGGAGGCTCGAGCGTCTTCTTTGAGATAATATTCCAGATAGCGTGTACACTTGCAGCAAGTTTGATTTTTTTTTATATTAGCTTGTCATGACAAACTTGATGTGGCAACTTTGCAGCACACTTCCTGCAAAGTAACAAAGCATAATCGACCAAACCACTTGCAAAACAAGTTTGCTGTGAAGTTGTTATAACAAACTTCACACCACGATTGCAAAACAAGTTTGTAGCAAAGATGATACATCCATATTTTTAATAAACATAGAATTCGCACTTTAAAGAAAGCTATATAGCCTTTTTCTTAATGTTGAAATTTTAACGTTCATAAACAAAATTAAACCTAAAAAACAGTCAATGTTTGTTGAAAAATAATAACTTGCATTTTGTAACATTTTAAAAGTAATTAATTTTGATCCCTAATTTCATAATTTTTTCTATTAGCGAATCGCAGTTATTAGCAAAAATCGCTCTCTCTCTCTCTCTCTTTGATTTCAAATCATATTCTGAACTCAAAATTTAAAAAAAATAATGAAATCAAGAAAGCAGTTTAAAATAAAACATGTAGATGCACTATCTATTAGCGCAATCTATCTTCTCTTCTCAGAGTCTAGCTGGCTGAGTGGTTAAGACGACAGGCTTAGGAAGCGAGATGTCGGGGGTTCGAATCCGAGGTTGTCTTCGCACTCTGTTTTTGCTATAGTTTGCAATGAGTTTGACGCAGCAAGATTGTGACAAGTTTGACGCAGCAAGATTGTGACAAGTTTGACGCAGCAAGATTGTGACAAGTTTGACGCAGCAAGATTGTGACAAGTTTGACGCGTGGTGACTGACTCGTTTGCGGTTACTTGTATCAAGCTTGCACTCTTGCCAGGTAAAATTTGTTGCAAGCTTGAAGATTTACAGAGAAAGATTACTGCAAACTAAAATTGCTATCTGGGATCTGTCCTCACCTTCCGCAGAAAGCAAAAGATTAAGCCCGAAATTTCATTCGCAATTACAATTCTGGCGATGTTATCACATACAGAATTTCATCCTTCTAGCACTCCTCCTATTTGAGTAATTATATTCATAAGCAGGTAGGCAATTGCAAAAACAATTTCTTCAGATTCTTAATGGTCTTAAATGTACAAGTTCACCAGAATCAACGAGGTCAAATTTTTAAACGATAACAGGACATTATATTTCTGCTGAAGACCCTCTAACTTTGCGACAAACTTTAAGTATAGGTCAGGGATACGTATACTTTAAAATAATTATTTTAGTTTAGTAGTGAAGAGGCTTGTAAGGGGGGCGGGGTAATAGCTGTCAAAAGCTGTCTAACAATGACCCTCATTCATAACACTAGTACAGAGTTTGAAGCAGTGAAAAAACATTTAAGGCGTCAGAATTCAAAGAAGATACATTTTAATTATTAGTGTTTGGTGATTCAAAAAACAAAATTAAAACAAAACTGCCAAAACTGTTCATTTTCAGTTCGATCTGGAGTCTGGATAAGGAGGCTCATCCACTTTTTCATCAACAATGGATGTAAATAGTGTAAACAATGAATTTCCTTTCGTTGGCGGAATGATATCAGCTTTTCGAATAAGTCAGATTTTCTCAATAACTACCAAATTTTTCTCTCGACGTATTCACTGGCGTAAATCCCGACATTTTGAAGATCCACACACTACTCCGGACTTGAGTTTGAAATCCGGACTATCCGGACGAAATGTGGACGTATGATAACCCTAGGGATACAGAAACGAGTCATTTTGGAAACAGAACATGGAATCGAGAACGCAAAGGGGAACTGCTTTTGACCAGTGAATTCAATAAAAGAAACGAATATACCAAAATACGAAACACAAGAACACAGCAGCATAAATAACAAGCAACATTCGAAGGGTGTATATTTTCAGACGGCGAGTCCTTTGGACGCTTACTTTAAATACTCCCAAGATGTATTGTTCATAGTGCTTCTTATTTGCAGTCGTATCTGACATGCAGTGTATGACTTGTAATATTATTTATGCAACTGTGTTTCTGTGCAGTTGTGAATTTGTATTTCATTAAACATGTGTTGCACACTTTATCTAGCACATACGTTTCTTTTATTTAATTCACTGACCAGAAGTCCTCTACAGCGGTCACCTCCTTTGTATTTGCACTTCTGTTGTAAAAATGACCTATTTCTATATGCCTCACCTATCCTTAACGTTTGTCCCGTGATTTTAGAATTGATTTGTATACTTCGTATACGAGAGAAAGAACGAGTATAATAGCGATAGGCAAGCGATACTGAAATCTGTAATTTTTCAAATGCGTTTACTAAGTTCGAAATGTTTCATGTTTTTATGTACGTATGTAAGGTTGGAATTTTGTGATCGATTTTTCACTAACTTCTAATGCACTAGAATTCTGAATTTTGTATATTTGTTGGATCTTGATGACGATGCAATATTTTAATAATTTTAGAGCTTTCAATTATCAATTTTTTTTAAAAAATCGCAAAATTGCATTTGCACTCGGTAGGTTTTAGGGGCGCCATCTATAATATTTTTGAAAACTAAAATACTTGACACAGAAATTTACATGTTTCAATAAAAGTAAAAATAATTATGTCTTATTATAGATCCTTTTAAAGAAATTATTCGTGGAATTAAATAAAGCATAGGGTCTATCACATACATATATGGGGCCATTCAAATATTACGTAAGCACCCAAGGTGGGGAGGGGGTTTGCGATTTGCTTATTTTTGCTGACAAGGGGGGAGGGGGAGTATGAGTGATGCTTACGCAAGACATTAAAATCACTTTATTTCCGAAAATCTCTTGTAATTCGCACAAACAATTTAATTTAAAAAAATTAAATTTGAAAAAAAAGTTAAATTTTGCAAAAGAAAGTTAAACTTGATTTTTGTAAGCTTAAACTTGAAATTGTAAGGAGAAATTAAACTTACATTCTTTTTTTTCATTTTAAGCCGAGTTAGGGCTTTTTATTTGAATTAAGTCGTAAAATTTTTAAAAGTAGATTATTACTGTTATACGTTTTGTAAAGAAAAGGACGGGGGGGGGTGCAGTTTGCTTACGTAATTATAAGAGGGGGGTTTGAGATTTGCTTATTTTTGCTGACAAGGGGGGAGGGGGGGTCAAAAAATTCCAAAAACATGCTTACGTAATATTTGAACGGCCCCTATCCTATCAGACCTTTTTCAATAAAATAATTGTTGAAAAGTTAGTTGATGTATAAAATATTTATAATACTGAATTATGATATAAATTATAGGCTTAAAACTAGAAAATAATAAATATAAAAAAAAGGCTTTTAACAATGCATTAAAAAAGAAAATAATAATTTTTCTCAAAAATCTGGAGGTGAAAACAAAAATCGGAAAAGCGTGAGGCGCTGAAAACAATAGGAGAAGGATATAAAACCACAACGAATATCATAAGAAACGAAATGTTATTAAACATTCATCATATAATATATATTACAAATGTGATTAGAATTATATTTTACTTACAGCTTTTCTACCTGCGCCTCACGCTTTTACAATTTTTGTTTTGACCTATAGATTTTTGAGAAAAATTATTATATTCTTTCTTAATGCACTGGTAAAAGCGTTTTTTTTTAGTTTTTTTTAATATTTATTACTTTCCTTGAAGGCAACTAATACATCTACTATTAGTGCATTGATTTACGTTATATATGTTCTCGAACTTTGCGCCATTTCGTTGTAGTTCATATGTATGCTGTTAAAGTTCACAGAAAGGGTTCATATTCTGAAACACACACATACCGTAGCAAATATTACTTCAAACTTACGCAGATGGTATTATTTGCTCCTGTGACAGTTCTCAGTTCCCGGGGGATCTTCACAACTGACCAAACTTCTGTATAGTATTTCCCACTCGTAAGAACTCGTGGTTGAAGTTGTGGAGGATAAGACAGGTATTAGAAATTAGAGCTATATGAAATGATTGGTTCTGGAGAAATTTCCTACAGCGAGGCTAAAGAATGTCTTGTTGATACACTCATGGTAAAAAGTATCAAGTCGCAAAATTAAATGACATAAGACTAGAAATATATATCATGATTTTAGGAAATGCATATTTTTATGAAATGTAAGCATACTTCATCATATAAGGAAGACGCAGCAAAAATACATTTTAATTTCATTACATTATTGAAAATTCTATAAGGAATTAGAAAAAGTATTATACAGTTGAAGTTGAAAAAAAGTATAGAGTCTATATGATTTATTCTTTAGTAAGTGATGTCGGAACCTCTTTTTTCCATTGTTTGCATTAATCGTCGGTTCATAGAAACAGACAGAGCTTCGAAGGTGTCCGGGTAAATGTTGTTAGAGCAATTTTTAATCGCTATTTCTAGATCAGAATTGCTTTAGTACTGACGCCCATTCTTGTAAACATATTGAGTTAGAATGTCCCCATTCTTGTAAACATATTAAGCCAGAATGCCCCAAAGGTCTGACATTACATTCAGGTCGGGACTCCGAGATGGCCATTGAAGAGTTTTTACCCCGTTCGCCTTCATGCAGGATTTTATAGAGCATCAAATATGCATCTGATGTATTGCCTGATGTAATCAGAAGAGTAACCGGCAACAAACTATCTGGCACTATGTCCTGTTCTAACACTGAAATCATTTTATTTTCGATTAAAACAGTTTCAGTTCCACCACCGGCTGCAAATGTGGCCCACACCATGATTCATCGTCCTCCTAATTGGAGCTTTTAAGAAAAGGTGTTTCTCTTTACGCATACCATCCCAGTAAACCTTAAATCCGTTTGGTCCATATAAATGAAGCTTTTTTTCGTTCCAAAACACCACATCATACCAGTCAGTTTAAGTGGTTAAATGTTTTCGTTCAAAATTTAAACATGAATCAACACGCCGCTTTGAAAGTGAAGGTTTTCCTTCAACTTCTTGTATACAACATTAGTATTTCTGTGAAATGCATTTTTTATTGTTCGACTGGTACAGTGCAACTGCACTTCATCTTTAATTTGAAAGGAAGACGTTTTTGCTTGCAGGAGGGCCTCTGGATCTTCCTCTCTTGCCTTCAAGAAATTATCTTTGGCCTTCCTGTTCACTGTTTTGTGCCATACCAGATTTAATGAGAAGGCGGTTAATTACAGCCTTCTATCTGCCAACTTTTCATGTAATTTCCTCACCATTGTATCCAACATCTTTAAAAGCTATCATTTCGGTTTATTCAGTTTCTGAAAAGTGTAATAGTCTCGGCAATATATAAAAATAAACAAAAATAAAATAATTCTTTATCCACGAAACTTGTATTTGTTTCTAGAATCGGAAATAAATGCTTTTCTCATCTTATTTATTCTTTCAGATGATGTAATCAGCAGAAGACTTAATACTTTTTCCCAAGCTGCCATCCGCTGATTTTAATGATTTTTACATAATCCAAAAAGGTATCAGGATATTTTACAAATATATTTCGCTACGTTGGTCGGTAGCATGAAGTTAAGTCGTAAAAAATTTGCATTGTTTAAAATTGCAGTAGTTTTCCATATATGACGATTTTTACCCGACTTAATACTTTTCTTCCACGAGTGTGCGACCGTGTCTTCACACGTAACAATTTACAGCATAACTATGTCGTTTGTGATGCCGGCTTACTAAATTTCTCACAGAAATAATTATGCTGTTCTTACCGTTTTACATAATGGCTCTCACACGTGTTCGGGAGCTACGGTAACTTAATGGTAATGTTCCGAGTTTGAGGCTCAATTCTACCAAAAATATATCATCCATTCTGGAACTGAGGCCCATTGGAGTCAAACATCCTCATTTCGGTATGGTGAGGACGTTTGGATAATTGGGTGCAGATTTAGTTGCCGTCATTATCTAACCATTGCTCGAAATTTCGAAGTCCATTTCATATAGTTGCAGTACAGATTGTTTATCAAGCCAACAAAAACTTGTAAAAGTTCTCTTACATTTTTCATAGAAAATACCACACGGTACACTTTAAATCACTGATGTTTTGTGGAAGTTTGGAGACTTGGGTCTGGCTCGTCATCTTCATTTGACTGTGGTTAAGAATAACGAGATCCGTTCCAAACAGCCCTCTTGTAGATTCGAAACCGGACTAAACGGAATATATTCAAAACTAAACTGAGACAAACAAGCCACATTTTTCAAACCTCTCTCCTTTTTTATGACCTCTTACCGAAATAATGCCCAACTACACAGTTTTTCTCCGTCCAAAAACTCTGATCGCTGGGATGTGGTTGCAAGGTCTCTATTTCAGAAATGGAGACCATATCCCACCGAAAGTCTGTCATGTATGCGAGCCTGGCTTACGAAATCATCATGCACATAGTACACCATCATCACCAATCTCAGTTCTTGGTGTATTATCACAAATGGCCACAATTTCGTGTATCATTTTCCACTAGAAAGAATCTGCTGAATGAAATCTTAAGACAGATTTACGAAGTCAGAGCTATGTGAAATGATTGGTCCTGAAAACATTTCTTGCAGCGAGGCTAAAGAATCATGGGTGATATCGCCTCGGTTTTTTTATACGACTGTCTCCTCATATGTAACAGTACGCAGAATAGCTATATTATTTGTTGCCATCGTACTAAAGTTCTCTCTGAAATAACTACGTTACTTGATACCGTCTTATTAAAGCTCTTTCTCACAAATGAATATATTGCTTCGCGGCGTCTCACTAAATGTTCTCATAATTGGTCCGGTAGCCTAGTGGTAGAGTTTTTGAGTTCCACTGAAAATATATTTAACAGTTATTGAGTTTCAGAAATGGAGGCTTCTAGCTTCAGGACCTAATTTCACCGAAAGTCCTTGTCGTCTGCCGTGTATGTGGGTCTGGTACTTCTGCCGTCATCGATGAAGCGTCCTCACGTTGTGTCCGGCATCTAACCAGGTTCCAAATGCTGAGGCGAGTCCCTATATAAATAGCCAAATAAAAAGTCATCAACCTGTCTAAAACTAATCCAAAAAACTGCAGATGGTTTCTGATTATTAACGGAATCGATTCATTTTAGTACCACATTGCAAATAAATCTTTTTCAATTATCCCTACCGTCTTGAAAATTGGTACGTTGTCTTCTGCAAAAATCTCTACGAAAACATCAAGCCATCCTTTTATAGAATCTATGAAATTCTGCCAGGTTTCTTTGAACTCGATATATCTGTAGTCTTCCCAAAATTTCGTTAAGATCATTCAGACTATCGCTGCCATAAAGAATGCAACTAACGTTGACATGGATCCAATTCTTACAGAGTAATTAAAAGTTATGGAAGTTTAATGAGTGAGCTACTGGCTCAGTTGTAATCCTATTCGTCTGACTAGGGTTCAATATTACGAGCTTCATGACAAATTAGTCCTCGCCTCAACACGGGGCGTTAACATATCTAAACCAAATCCTTATACTTGTAGTTACACAGCTGTGCCAATTTCTTTCAGTACCACCCATCAGAATAAGACTTTTTTAATAACCCACGCCTCTTTCCAATATTATTGCATTGACTGCCAGAAAATATTCCACGATAATATCAAACCATCGTTATATAGAATCGATAAAAATCTGTCAGATTTCTATGAATACGGTATCTATAGTCTTCCCAATATCACGATAAGATCTTTCAGGATATCGTTGCCTTGCAAAATCCAACCCACATTGACATAGATCCAATTCTTACAGCGTAATTAAGAATTATTCAATGTGAATCGCCACTGTGACAGGTATCAATTAACGACGACTCACCATATCCAGGTCATTTTATGGCGGTGTGCCGCAGGAAAAAGTTGCTTATTTGCATGTCTATTTACTGCTCAGATTGTGGTCACAAAAGAAGGGTTAGAGATGGGGCGCCATTTTTGTCCACAGTGCTAAGAAAACTTCCGCATGGAAGCAGGTTACAGTATAACCCCAATAACATCTCTGAATGGCCAGTTGGATTGCCAAGTTACGAAAATGACGATTTTTAATAAGGTGACCAAATATCCTGAAATTCCAATGTTTCTCCCGGATTTGTCCCTATTTTAATGAAAATTCCCGGATTGTCAAAAATTTTACTGACTCCAAATCAATTTTGTTTGTATGTATTAAAGAATCTGAAGCAAGACGCAATGTAAAAGTTTTAATCACTTCTCCCTCATACACATTAACAAAGTCACTTTAACATGAGTGTTGCTGTTCTTTAATTTGAATATATTTTAAATAAATTTACTTATTTGCATGAGTGTTGCCATTAAATAAATTTATCTCTGCGAAAGTTATCATGGCTATAAGTAAGCTGGCCAGGCCTCCCGGATAAGTTGAAACACTACAGAATTTTGATCCTGAATATCTATTAAGTTTACCAAACTTTTTAAAATATAGTTTAATATTTAATTGTTTTTGAATTATTTTATTTATTTATTCGCGTAATTTTTGGATTTTGCCAATGCCCTCTACCCCAAAGGAGACACACTCACAGTCTGCAACGAATAAATTTGAGGCCCAACATAGTACATCATACATAACAGTTTGCAGCAAAATTTTTAATAAAAATTTCGTAGCTTAATTTTTAAAGTTCCTAATTATACATAATTATTAACCCTTCTTGATCTGCCTCGCATGTCATACGTTCGACCCTTTTGTTGCCGTACGCTATTTAAATCCGTAATTAAGTAAACTTAACAATTAATTTTAAATACAAAAATCACCTGGTCACGCTTAAATGTCTCAAGTATCCTTAACCATCTTAAATAGATTGAAATAATAAAAAAAATATTAAATGGATTCTTGGTCGGCGTCGCATGTCATACGTTCGACCCTTTTGTTGCCGTACGCTATTTAAATCCGTAATTAAGTAAACTTAACAATTAATTTTAAATACAAAAATCACCTGGTCACGCTTAAATGTCCCAAGTATCCTTAACCATCTTAAATAGATTGAAATAATTAAAAAGTATATTAAATGGATGGTGGCATCTAATTAGGAGGTTAAATTAAAACGTAAGGAAAAGGGTTAATAACGAATGCAGCATTTGATAGTGACTGTTTACTAATCGTGTTACATTGGCCGCCAAGAATAGCATTAATTATTTTAGCAGCGAAAAATTGAAAAGTTCCACCAAAACTCTGCACGAAATCAAACGTCCTCCCTCTGATGCATCGCGGAAGTTTGGAGAGGGGACGGGGGTACCAGCACATGCGCTATTCTCGGCATATGACCGCGGTTCAAAATTACGAGGTCCGTCCCAAAATAGCTCTCGTGTTGCTTCAAAACGGGATGTTAATATAACTAAACTAAACTAGTTTCAATTCTAAGGATTTTGGAAAAGTTTGGGAAGATAAATTGTCTGAAAAGGCTGCATATGACAATACGGTGCGATTAGAAGTAACATCGCAAAGAAAAAATTAACTAAATAACTGATAACTAAGATCAAATAACTAAGAAGATAACTTTGGAGATGTAAGAAAATTTCTTTCTATTATTGTAATTTGGCTACAGAATCAAAATATATGTATCCATTTGCAGGCAAAAAAGTTATTGGTATTTATTTTAAACCTTGTGGTTTTCAGTGTGGCCCATACTACCCGACATATTTAACTTTTTGTAAATTATCGACTTAAAAATGAGTTGTCATATGTAATTTGCACAGCTCAGATAAATTTGTTTAATATAATCAACATGAAGAAAAGTCTTCAATGAGAGGTTTTGAATAGTTATAGCTCATTGCAACTAAAAATATAAATTTTGTATTAAATTTTCCTTAAGTGATCCATACTACCTGTTGTTCCCTAATTAAAATTTATGATACCCCCTAGTAGTCTAGTGGGACAAATATGCCATAGCTGAGAACCATGAAACGAAGATAGAAGATTAGAGGGTCCGTCCTCTGTCTTGAATGTTAGCCAGTCTTGTTCAATACTGGTATACCGATGGACGCGCTTGTAAAGAATTACTCTCTGGGATCGGGATGGACGCTGGATGTTTTTTGGGGAATGGAGGGTTTAACTCTATCGATACGGGAACGTCCCTTCAAGAAAATCACGATGGCCGTCGGAAACGTCCTAATATCACTCTGAAATTTTCACCCCCTTTCATCAAGTGTGATTGATTTCATACCCGCGGTGCGTACTTTCATCGTTAGGGTGACTCGCCCAGATGCATTAGGGGAATGGGAAGGGGTCTTAGAATTCCAGCTATCGTTGTGGTTTTTGAGGGGGGAGTGAATTCCCCTTATCTTTGATAGAGGAGTTCGGCCTTCCCGTATTTTGAGGTCCCTTTATTCCAATGGCCTTAGGAATCAGAGATTTAAAACTAAAAGCAAATGTTGATCAGTTTTTGATGAAAGCCAACCTACTCCCATGCATTGGAACTATATCAGACTATATCTCGGGTCGTACGCAAACGTTCCAGGTCGCTTAGACGAATAGAAAATGACAAACTTGTTGTTTATCGTTAGTAGTTGACTCATGGACTTGATTCGATATGCTAGACCAAGAGAGATTCGAACCAATACTACCAATTTTAAATATATAAAGGTCATATGCACGATTATGTAACTTGATGTAAAGATATGCCACGCGACCACACCCCTCCCTACCCCATACTTCCTCCAAAAAGTCTCTTTTTTATTTTTCTTCTTAATTTGTCATTGACTATAATAGTAATGGGTTTCCGACTGTCATATTCCTCTTATTATTTCATTCGTTGAGCTTGAGATGAAGCATTGCAAATCTCATCTTTCCAACTATCCAGTGGCGGATCGTCCATTAGAACTGCAGAACTGCAGTCCCTCTAGTTAGTTTAGTTATATATTAACGTCCCATTCTAAAGCCACACGAGGACTATTTGGGGACGGACCTTGTCATTTTGAACCACGGTCAGATGACGAGGACGACACCTGAGCTGGCACCCCCTCGCGAAACTTCCGCACCTCACCAGCGGTAGGACGATTGGACCCTATGTATAATTTAACGTGTAACAGTCCCAATACACGACGGATCTTCAGTGGAATTGAGTTTCGAACCTGGAACCCTCCGGCCCCGAGAGCGAATCCTTTGCACTAGCCACCGCGGCCACTGCAGTCCCCACTGATATTATTTTAAAAGCTTATATTTTCTCTTTTTATTCTAAGTGGCTTGCTTTTCCACATTTTGAGTTCAGTGATCAACGAAAATGGCAAAAAAGTAATAAAAAACGTAAAAGGAAGATTGAAAATCATTCAAGAATTAAGAGAGAGACAGATCAGAGCTGCATAGAGTTTTGTCAATCCTAAGGATCAAAATTCGCGCACTGAGCAAAGCGGAGCTATCCGTCGGGAGAAAAAGCATCCCTTTCTCGGCTTGAAATTGCATGCACTAGAGCTGCGTTCTCCCCAGCTCTCGTTTGGCGCGACTTCCTCATCTGGCTATTTTTCGCTTTTTTTCAGTAGTCCAATCATTAAGTAGTGTTTTTAAATCAAATCCCGGAGGATTTGTAATTTTTTGCTCTTTTGCGTTTTTTGGGGTGCTGATTAGGAATCTGACGTTTGCCACCAAAAGTTTTTGTTGGAATTTTAGTTATAGCCAAAAAAAAACCCGAAAACAATTTCCTAGTTTTTTGTTTATGACTCAAAAACTATCAATTTTTAGTATACATTATTATATACCAAAATAATCAGTACAAAATTTCCTACAACTTAGGTCTATACAACTTTTGCAGTACTGCTTGTTTCTGAACTGAAGAGCCGCTACTGCAACCATGTTTATAATGGGAGTGCAGTTCCTCTCCAAGCACAGGAAGATGCACAATAAGACAAAAAAGGAACTTAATTTATCAATTTGCTGACCAATAAATTTCAGAAGAATTTAATCAAAATATGAAAGATTGCTTGTGTAATTTTATGTTCTTTGTTAATTTCTCTCGGTTATAACGAACTTTCAAATGGTCCCAACCGAATTTTTTATGTCACTAACGTAATTTCAAATGCTTGTAACAATCTTTAAAAGCAAGGAATTATGATATAGTGTACCAAATTTCTACTTTTTAAGCTTAGTCTTTAACGAAAAATCATTACTTTTTTTTCGTACTTTAGAGAAATAAATGTAAGTAAAATTAATTTTACTATTGAATTTTTTAAGAACAAATATTTATTTTAATTTATTAAAGCCTATTATTAATTCCAGTTTAGTCTAATTAATTTGTTCATTACAGAATTGCGTTTAAGGATTATAGAAAATATTGTGCAGCCAGTATTTGAAAAATCGGATATAGTGAACTTTCAGTTATCGCGAATTTCTGCATCGGTCCTTTAAGGGTTCTTTATAACGGATTTTGACTGTATTTAACAACGAAACGGATTTCATCGTCTTTGAATGATAAGCATCTGATCTCCCAAACCGTCATAGAATGTACTTATAAAGAAAGGTTTTTTATATTTTTTTCAGAAGCGACTTCTCGTCGCTGCTACAGATTTATCCTTTGTTGAGTAAAAATGTTTCTCGAGTCCAAAACTAATAGGGTAGATTTAAACATTTTTAACAATTCCCATGACCTCGAATTTAAAAGTGGAAGTGTTCCCCATCCACAACTTTCTAATATATGAAATAAATTTATCTTAACTATTTTATTTTAAAGTTTCGTTTTAATCAGTCATGACTCGTCCATAAGAACTGCAGAGCTGCAACCCCCCCTCGAAATTATTTTAAAAGCTTGGATTTTTGTTTTTATTCTTGCTTGCTTAATTTTCCACTTTAAGAGCTCAACGATCAAAGAAAATAGTGAAAGGGTAATAACAAACGTAAAAATAAGATTGAAATGAACTCAACAAGTTAGAGAGACTTGGGATAGAGCCGTGAAAGTGATTTTGGCCCTTGAAAGGAGAGAAAAGTAAGTGAATTTAAAGGTTCCAGAGTTGTTATGGGCTGTTTATGAGTTTCTGTTTCGCTTTATGGTACCTCAACAGTGCCTCAATATGCCCGGTTTATTGGATATTCGTTTTATTTTTTTTTAGAAATCACTCTTCGACAAAAATTTTGACGATTATTTTCTGTTACCAATCATTATGATTAGAAGTAAGAAAAAGATAAACGTTGCAGACCTTGAGATAATCGTATTTTCACAGTTTCCGCTGAGAGAAAAATTGGAAATAAAAAATGCAGGTCACATTATGACGGATTTGAATATTGCTCAAAAGTATTCAAGAAGGGAAGCCCAGTGCCAGCGAAAGGTTTTGCAGCTCTGCCCGTTCTGATCTGACGAGCCGCCACTGGTTTTAATTCTCTCCTTTTGGTACACTGATGAAGAGACCAGACTTTTAGGATTAGCAGAGACAGCCCCCTTTGTCCCATAGTGAAAAAGTATACCAGATTGTCCCGTATTTATGCACATTTATTTAACTTGACTAGCCGCATTTTGTAATTTCGATTTTACACTTACATTTGATGTACAAATTTTAGAAATTTTTTACACTTGTCTATCATCAATGGAAATAGACGATTTAAATATTTGCAGAACTTAACAATTCAATAAAGCAATTAAAATAAAGAAAATTGACTTTTTAGCATACCAATAAAAATGTTTTTTAAACTGGCTTTATTATTTTTTTTACTTATCAAAAATTAGTTAATATTTTAATAAAAGAGGAACTAGGGTTAATTCTTCTAAAAGCTAGCTTCTAAAGAATTCCCCTTCTCAGCTTCACTATACAAAGAATATTGTCACTTTAACGTCTAGATTGAAATTTTATTTTATTCATTTATTTACATATTGATTGGAATTTCAAATACCTCCTACACCTCCCCTAGCCAGCGTCCTGGACTACGCATCCAAACTCGAAAGCGCCTAGGCTTCAAGTTAAGTCCAGAAATTCTGGTCACTTCGCTATAAGCGAAAAGAAAATACGTATTTCTCAAGAACTGTAGAGAACAGAGGTAATAAAGAAACATGGCAATTAAGCTGAAATCATTCTATAATTTAAAAAAACAGCGGAATGGTCTCCCTTAAACTTTGTCGTGTACTTCCCGATAAGGTGTCATTTCTCCTCCCCCCGTGTGGATAAAATTCGAACTTAGTGTAACCCAGAATGTAATGACTATCCACAAGATTCCTTCAGTGTGCGCCAAGGTCACGAGTATCGCCAAGGTGCTAAATGGCCTTGGTCATAGTAAGAAAATTGAATCTGCAATTTGATATTTTTTAACCAATTAAAACAAAAGTTGGACACAAATCTACAATTAAAATTAGAAGGCCACATACCAAATTTCATTTATCTAAGTTATTGTGTTCACAAATATCCGATTATACAGACCGACAGACAGTCAACAATTTGACAGATTTGGCCCAAAATTTGTGACGAACCTGCATTTTTTATGATAAAACTGTGTACCAAATTTTATCCGTCTAGCTATTTAAGTTTTTGAGTTATAGTGTTCACATTAACGCGGAGAGAGAGACAGACACATTCCGCCAGATGAATTTTGCCCAAAATTTCATAGAAACCTACAAATTATGTGTCAAGAGCATATACCAAGTTTCATCCCTCTAGATCGAACCGTTTTTGAGTTATCGTGTTCACAGACACACTTAATTCGAAAATTGTGTTTTTCGGACTCAGGGAGGTCTAAAAAGTGGAGATTCATCAAAATCTCGAGTTCTAATTTTTTGACGTTTACAATATTTTCTCTTTGTATGCTTTGTATACGAGAAAGTCAAAATGTAATAAATTGCAAATTCAATAATAAATCTTGCATATGTTACTATGTTAATTCGCGTCGTTCGATAGCGAATCTAAGCCCTTGTTGAATCTAATCTGTTGGATAGTATCGGTCGTGCCGTCAAGGTAGAGATTATTCTTTGAAATCACTATCATGCCGAAAGGTAGCCATTTCATTTTGTTATTTGTGTTACGTCATGCAAGTTGTTGACGACAAGTTGTAAAACACACACACACACACATATATATATATAAAGGTATGTACTTTGTAAGATGGATATGTGATGTAGCAGAGGCATAGATGTATTATCTTGAGCTTTTAATCGTTCTTTTAAATACTGTCAAGGAGATAGTATTGACAGTAATAAATGTTATTTCTAAAAAGGACTCTGTTTTGGTTCAGTGACTCTGCTTTCTAACAATACCATTAATAAAAACTCTGCGCGAAGAGACGGTTGGGGTACTATTGGACTTGTGGGTATAACCAGTAGTGGGTACTCAAAGATAAAAGGACTAATCGAGGAGGACGGGAAAAAATAATAGATTAGAACCTCTGTTTTAGACGATTTTTGTTGATGCCAACCGAGAAGGTTTGGTCACATGACACATAGGTAAAACCATTTTGGACCACTCGTTATAAGCGACATGCTTATGTAGGGGTATAGAAGAATGTCAAGGGAGGACACACACTCCTGAGATATTTTCTTTTTCTCTTTTAATAACCGAATAAAATTTCGTTGCCAGAACCTTGATGCATCAGTGCTATAAATCTTCAGTTTCCGCCAATAGAACAGGAAGTGAAACAGAAGGCTTCACCATGCGGGATGCAGGAGATAAATTCCGATTCTTATGTCATTTGGAAAGTTCATCACATATTTTTCATCGCAAGAAAAACTAGTATGAGTATTCTTCCTACGAATTTCTCCATTGCCGAATTATTAAATGGGCAAAGTAGACAACCGTATCTTTGGGGGGCCTCGAGATTTATTTTTCTTGCGGTACTTTCAAAGTAATTTAATTTTGTGCATTTATTTAATTCACAAAGGCCATGCACCTAAAGTTATTAAAATTATAAACAAGTATTGTTTATATTTTGGAATATTATTCTAACAACATTCCTAATTAATTACCTCTTTCAAGCTTTACATTATGTTGTGATAAAACTCTAAAAAAATATGTTGCTTTCTAAATGACAAAAATATCTGATCCGACAATTAAATAGAATTTAAATTGTGTAAAAAAGTTTTGCATATTTTAACCATTTTGTCTAGCTTTTTTCCATTTTTTTATACATGATATACTGACAACAACTCTCTTGAAAGTAATTCGCAATTAAATGTTTTGTTATTTCAGGTCATAATTGCAACTTAAAACTGCTTATTTAGAGATTAAATTATAATCAATGCAAAAATATCTAATTTCGGTAGTTGGGGGACTTAAGGCCCTGATATTTTCTTTGCCTAAGGGCCACAAGACTAATTAATCGTTAAAAACTTAACACAGATTGATTTCTATTTTATTTAATGACAAGATACAGAGTGTTCTTCTAGCACCATGTTCTGTCAATTTCTGATGAATAGGAGGTTTGCTGTCCGTTGATTCAGAGATACAGTGAAACCTGAGTGCAACGATACTGTCTATAACAATAAACCAGTCTATAACGATATTTTCTTTGATCCTATTGGAATTCCTATTTACTCAAAGTACTTTCAACCTGCCTACAACGATAACCACTTTTTAGACTCACATGTCTATAACTGTAATTTTACCTCTTTAGAAAGTTGGTACAGTACAATGCCGATTTTCTTTTCTTGCAAAACGACACCATACGGTCAAGAATGTTAGATAACATGGGAATCGGAGGGAGGGCGGCTATAAATCATAGTCTTTTGCAGCAGGGAGATCCGGGAGAGGGCTAACAACTGGAATTTGCACAGTTGTTTGTTGCCCTGACTCCTAGTGGGCATAAACCTGTTCATTCGCATTTACCAAATTGGACTGACAACTCGTTCCTTGAAATTCGCATGATGTCTTATCACCTTGAATCTAGGATGGCGCGGCGTAAAAGATTGACTAAATATGGAATTTCTCAATCGACGACAGCTAATTTTGAAATAAAAAGAAAAGACCTCGAAGATGCTGTGGAGAAAAGTGAAGTGGTAACAAACGAAAGCGATTCCAAAGGTGAAATGACAATTTTGACGCATTTTTCAACCAAAAGTTTCATATAAATTGAAGAATTCCTATGCAATCAGGCATTGAGCCCTATTTCCTTCGATCTCGAAGCTGAGATCTTACCATTGAGATATTGTTATTCGCCAATCTGTCTTGAAACAAACGTACTGCTATTCAGGCTTCGTGGCGGCTCTCCAAAACTGGTACCGGTGATGGATACACCCATTCTTTTCCCGTCTCTCTACAACTGGCCATCTGAACTTTGGAGTCTCTGTGTATTATCTTTCAGCCGAGCCATCTCATCCAGTGTTCTAACTGGGCTGTACTCTGGGAAGCCACTGATCCAATGCCGCCTAAGAAGTTACTATACTGATTTTCTTTTAATTTTGAGCAAATAATCTATATATTTAAAATAATTGGGTAAAACCCTCCACAGAGTTCGCCAGCCTCAACCACTTGACCGATTTCGACAATTTTTTATTTCATATGAAAGCTTATGAGGTCTAGATATGTCATGAAGGGTCGCCTACCTCACAGCTCCCTCCATTTTTGAACGAATTCGAAGAAACACTTCTCCACTGTACATTGTCTTTGGGGGAAAACCTTGTTGAAATCCGCCAGCCCTAATAGCCAACCGATTTCGACAATTTTTATTTTATATGAAAGTTTATGATGTCTAGATATTTCAACAATAGTCCAGTCAACGAAGGAAAAGATAGAAAAAAATGGTATAGTTTTGAAATTTGGCGCAGTTGTTGGGGGTAGTGTTCTAAACGACATACTAAAAATCCCCGCCTGTGGGGTGTGCGCATGGGGTACAAGGGGATTAAAGGGGGCGTTTTCAGTTTTTCTTAAATATCTCAAAAACTATGGGTTCTATCAAAAAACACTCAATTGCAAAATTAAACTACATGAAATGTCCTACCAAAAATGTCCTATGTTGTTTAATGTCCTTTGTTGTCAATAGTTTAGAAGATACAGAGGGATTTAAAAGTTAATATTTCTA
>BGPR01001272.1:263468-282106 GCA_013235015.1 Araneus ventricosus | reverse complement strand
GATGTACATAATATTTACATGCATTTTCGTAAAAATAGCACGAATATTTGGGAAGCTATAAAGGTTTCTTTAAAATATCCCAAATTTTACCGCATGTTTTTTACTTCTAACTTGCGGCCTTTTCAACGAAATTGAACGAAACGTGCCGAATACTCGGCAATATATAAAAGAAGTATTGGATAAAAATTTGAATTAATTATTTTAAATATTACAAGAAATATGAGTATTTGTAGTAAACAATTTTTTAGTGCCCATGTGTAAAACGCAGTGTAACTTTCCTTTAGATATATTGAGCAACTTTTATAAGAATTCCAGTTCGATACCGCAAGATTCAGAATGATATTGGCATTGAGCCAGGTGAATTTCGGTTGCACTTTAAGAACAGCTAAATGATGAGGGTTCGTGCAGAAACTGAAATTTTTTGAACTTGAATCTTCGAATAGTTATCATCGAAATACAATTTAAAAGATGTATTTAATTTATAAGTATACATGAGTGTTCAGAATATTCAACTTTCACAAAATTCAATGCTACTGTTCGAATTCTACTACTGCCAATACAAACTTTTGCAATACATGTATTAGCACAAGATATTCTACGATATCTCCACGATGTTGCTACGATGTTCTGAATGCCGCACAACATCATAAAAAATATTGTATGAATATTGTAGAGTATCTTGTGCTAACAGGGTACTTTTATTGCTCCTATTATTACGAATCTGAGCTATGTAACCATGCTGGCTTGGATACTTCATCTTCTTACGATAGATGGCGCTGGCGAACTGCTAAGCTAACACGTGGAATTGTCTGGAATCACTTAACACCTGGTACCAGAATGTGAGGAAGGACGGAGTTACTGAATATATCTTAACAAAGTTTTTTGGAACTTATGGATGAACAGTTCAGCTGTTGCTGTGTTGTAAAATATTTTTTTCCATGGTGGAGCCCTCTCCCATTTTAACTAGGACTTTCGTCAATGCTAGAACATGACATTATAATACCGGTGCAATCCTTCGGAGAGTATTTTATTAATAATTATGAAAATTAATGTTTTGTAATTTATTATATAAAAATTATATATTCTTTGATAAAATAGGTTTTCAAAATTTTTTAAAGATAATTAAAATAACCTTGCCAAATAAATTTCCAAAAGGAGCTAGAATAGTAAACCTTGTTTCAGAGATATGCACTGAAGTTTCCATCTTTTTTTTATACTGACATTAGAGATGTTTATTATCCCCAAAAGTTTAGAATAACTTATTAATGAATTATAAATATTTTTAAAATTTTTAACTAATTAAAGCAATTTACAGTTGTCGCAGTGTCAAAGTGAATTGGAAAGCTCTTTTCATTATAATTCTTCGAGGTTCCTTTTGTACAGAAAATAATCACAAAAATCATTTTGAATATCCGACAGGAACTCACTTCTTTGCAATTTCACATTTTATTCCTTGATTGATAAAGGAAAGCATTTTGTTTGAATATTTCTTGCAAATAAAGGCTGATTTTTGTATTTCTTTGCTATTTTATTAAAATGAAAGTTTAATTACTTATTTTTAGAAAAAAAAATGATTGTGAAAAAATATATTTTCAGATGGATGCTCTTAGTAAGCTAATTTGTGTTTAGTCTGAAATTATTTAAATATCACGAAAGTGAAAGAAGCAGATCAAAATTCACTAAAAATATTTTTTTTTGACGCAATTATCTAAGCATTCAACATTTATTTGCAGATTCTTCCATAACGCCATGAAATATTTGAAAGACCTGCATTCTATGCGGAGTAACACGTCAAAAATATCGTTGCTGTATTATCCGTGACTAAAGTAATTATAATATTTTTATCCCAAGTAAGACTTTCAGAGAATTAGAAGTTTTTGCTACAAAACCCATCAAATCGCGAAATGTTAATCCCGTTGAAATCGTCATTCGCTATCTTCCAAGTGCGTTCACTTTTGTTACAGCGGTACTAATGATCAGGTGAAGCAACATATACAGTAAGCTAAAATTTTGCTATCCTTTTTCAGTCGTTTTTTTGCTTACGCTGAATAGTTGATTTTTAATTTTCAATACGAAATGTGCTACACAGATTTAATGAAAATTATACAAAAAGTAACAATTCCATCACCTAAAGTGTTTTATGTGTTTTGCGTGCTAATCGAAATTGAAAAGAAAAAAAAAATAGAAAAAAACCAACAACAACAATTACAGTAATTTTAAGGGTTCACTAAATTTCATAACTGATCTGCATATAATGAAATAAATCAATTGTAAAAAAAAAAGGCAGGAAGAATGACATCATTTTTGTTAAAATTGTCTAATTATGATTTTAATGTGAAGCTAAAAACGATTTTCCAAAGCAAGAAGCGATTTTTCAACCAACAAAGAATAATATCCAGTGAAGGACTAGCGGATTTCTCGCTCTATCTCTTTTTTTCTTATCTCGGTAATTTTTCACCAAAGTTTGCGATAAAATAAAGGAAAAAATGAATGGCATCTCAATAGCGCAATCCATTGCAAACTTACAATATTAAAGAAAAAATAACACGTGTCGTTTTTCCGATACCAATGTTTAAAAAAATTCACACTGAAAGCGAGTACGAAGGTCGAATGTGTATCGGAAAAAGTATTACTATTCCTTTTTATTATAATGGTATTCATTTTTGAAGAAAAATTATTGACATTTATAATCCTCTGCAAATGTCTGTAGACGTGTTTTTGCTTACTACATCGTCCAAAATCTCTACACTACAAATAATCAAGACGACACAAATTTTTTTCACAAAATTACAAACGAAAGAACTTCGGCGAATTTTAACAACGATTTTTCAGTACGTATCATTTAATATTTTTCTCTGGACTTTTTTTATTGCGAACTGGAGTATTTCTTCTGTTTATTCCCCGTTATATATAGCACTGTTTTCATATATTATTTAAAGTTTGCACGCATTGTTCTTTACGTTAGAGTCATTTATCTTTATGACAATCTTACTTGCTTGCCTTTCTCTAGGTGTTGCATCGAAATACATTATTTATGATTCCATTTATGATTCATATGATTTATGAAGCGTAACTATTCCTTTAAACTGCGAGTTTTATGCTGTTTGTTTTGCTTTATGTGTGTTGCACAATTTATTTTCGTTAGTTCTCCGTAAATACATGTCTGTTGTTTTTCCGGGCAGTTAGATATGGCAGGCATTCACATATTTATGCTGTTTGTTGGTGCATACTAATATTCACTATTTTTTTTATATATCTATGATGTCATATTAATTTTACTTGAAATAACTTAGTTAACTCTAGAAGAATTAAAAGATTTTAAATCCTTTCAAGGGACAGTCATATTTAAATAGTCATGAAAAAGATTATAATATATATTTTTTCTTAAAAGTTATAAAACCCTAAAGGTTATATGCTATTAGAACCTTACGGACAAGTCCTGTCGCACAGTGTTATTTGTTACCACATGGAGTTTAAATTGCATTTCAACACAATTTGTAAAACCTTCACATTACTTTAATTACAACCTACTTCCTTTTCGCTATATGGAACGTATTGCAAAATAAGAAGTTCGAGTTGCAGTTTAAATTCAATGTCCTAAATTTGATGTTCAATTTTATTCTTTTCAAAAAAATAAAAATGAGAGTTCCACTTTTACTTCCTTAAAATATATTCTCAAAATAATAGATGATTAATTTTTTTAATATGACTTCTATATTAGGTAGCTCTATGTTTGTGTTAATAAATATCTAGTGTTTGTCCTTTTCGTGTGTTAAGAAGTTTGTAAAATTTTAAAAAGCTATGATTTAATACTCAGTGTTTCATAGAGCATGCTTTTTGCAGAATTATCACCCTTTTCAAAGCCACATATATATTTCAGTTCTAACTACTAGTGAGTACTTCTACTAATCTACGCCACGTCACATCCCGTTCCTAGAGCGTAGATCTCTCATCAGTTTGGGATGGTGAACACGAAAATAATGACTCAAAGATCCATTATCTGATTCTGAACATACATTTTCGCATAATGTTCGATTGCCTGTGTTGAAAACATTTCGTGTGCTGGAAACAATCGCGTCACTGAAATAATATTGAGCAAAACAACACGAAAAGTAAACAAAATCTTATATTTCTCTCGATGCAAACGAATCTCTTACCTATCCAAAGTGAGAGATCCTATCTGAAAAGACAGAAAAGTGATTTCGAGTCTCTCTCCCAGAGTACTTCCTCCTCCCGCCACCAGATGGAGCTTGCAGACGAAGGGCAAGTTCCGTTGGAAAGGTTCCGTTATCCTCAGGGGGTACTTGGTCCCCACCTCGCCCATCAGAGTCTGGTTGCAGTCTGCAAGAGAAAGAGGATTCGCTGTTATTTTTGCTCTCGTCTTCGGGAGATTAATTTCCTCTTTTTGAGAC
This sequence comes from Araneus ventricosus, assembly GCA_013235015.1. Lineage (NCBI taxonomy): Eukaryota > Metazoa > Arthropoda > Arachnida > Araneae > Araneidae > Araneus > Araneus ventricosus. The sequence continues at coordinate 277,694 of BGPR01001272.1, read as the reverse complement.
GGTTCCCGAAGGGAAAAGTTCGTTTGTAGTCACAAGACTTTTCGGGTCCTCGGAGGATTTCCGCAAAAATTAATAAAGGAAGGCCTTTTATGGCGATTTAATCAGTGACAGAAACTTTTGATGTAGAAGATGGTTTAACATTGTTATTTAGATTTTTATTTCGTTCAGAAAGTACGAAGTAGGAAGTGATGCATTGTTTATTGAACGTTGGAATATGAGTGACATCTGGTGTCTTTCATGTTAGGTACGAATCTCGTTTCAGTATCTACGTAAGAATAAAACTTGTATCCTAAACAAATCTTTTCAAAATTCTCTAAAAAATTAGATTGATCTTTTTTACCACCGGTCTGGTATTATAAATACAAGGTGTACACAAATGAAGTGACTCAATTAAAAAATTATTATTAATAATAAAAAAACTAAAAATGTTGGAACTACGGTATTTATTAAATAAAAGAGCATCTCAAAAATTTTTTTAAGATAGGTAACGCTGCGTTACACCGTTGTAAATTTGTTACAGATAGAAAATTCCTTACCCAATGGCTACCGATAAGAAGAAGTCGATGCGTGTTTTCTGGTTCCTTTTCTTAAGTTTTTCTTGAATATCACGAAAACTCTTCAGTTTTCACACTACATGTGAATTAACAAATTAAATGGCGCAAAATTCGTTGGAAATACATGCATTTATTTTTCTTCCAGATTTAATATTTTCTCAGATAATGGCTCTAAACAAATTTTTGATTTCCAGTAATTTACGACCCCTAGACCACCGAAATGGCATGTTACCTATCTGAAAAAAACAAAATGTTTTGAGATGCGCTCTCATTTTAAAAAAACAAACAGTAGTTCGAAAATGTTTAGGTTTTATTTTATTAATTTTTGAAATGAGTCACTTCATTTGTGTACACCCTGTATTGTGTACTATCTGTTAAAATGTCTTATTGCCCGCACTGCATATGCATTAGGATATGTCGAAAAAAGACAATTTTTTTCATGTCACTATACCGCGGAAAAGTTAAGAATTGATGAGAAATTAAACGAGGAAAAAAAAGTAAGGAGAATGATCGGTATATTCTGTTCCAGCATCGGCCTTAAAAATCTTAAAAATTGACGAAAATCTACTGTTTTTAATAATTTTAAAAATTTCTCTTTAACTGTTTATTATAGCATTAGCTGCTAAGTATCGATCTTCTTAAGAGTAATAAAATATATTTTATCAAAATCGGTCCAAAATTTCTGGTAGAACGTCCCCTCCAAGGTTGACAAAATATGTGAAATTACTTCAACATGCAATTTTTAGTTTCTAACAGGAAGATATCAATCAATTTCCTTACTTTTTACCTTCATTGAATTTCTCACCCATTCTCAACTTTTCCACTGTATAGCGACATAAGAAAAAATTTGATTTTTTTTCAGCCATTCTAATATGCATCCTAGTTGTTTTCCGCATTATAATGTTCATTTTTTTAATACTCAATGGCTACACATTTCCGAAGCAATTTCAATTATACTCTCGGCATTGGATGGTAAAATTCCACACGTTCTGATTTCAATATTTTAAAAATTTATAGAATTTCACTCTCTTTTTTTTAAACGCATCTTTATTCCTTATCCATGAATTCACATAACTTACCATTTAAATCATAGTTACTTTATCATGCTTTACATACCTTTGAACATTCATCTACTTCTCAGCATGCAGACTTCATTTTATTTCAGACAAATACAAATTTAAAATAAAGCCTTTGTCGCAACATGGTGGAAATACTGGGCCAATAAACTGCAAATCAGGCTTCTGCTGCAAAATGCAATTTCATCCAAAGCATTTATACCTGTTTGCTCCATTGTCAAGAAATGTATAATATTTGCATAAATAAAATAAAATATCAAAATTTATTATTCTATTTTGTGAAAGTTATTATTATACGAGTTCAAACAGCATTTTTCTGGTTTTGTTTTCTTTTCTTTGAACATAAACTTTTTTCTGTGTCAAATTTTACAAGGTTAATAACGCCACGCATGCAAATTTTGCTTCAACAAAGAAACAGTTGAATTTGCTCTAAATATTGTTACAAATCTTGATTGTAGCTTTCAAACAATGCTAGTCTTGTGGTTGGAAAGAGATATTTGCAGAGGTTCTTGCTGGTTATCGGAGGAGGTCAAGAAAACAATCCCTGACCTTGGTGACAAAACGAAGGTTCCTGAAAATGCTAGAATTAGCTATAAATGCTATATTAGGAGCGAAGTTATGGAGATTACTCTGTAATTTACCTGTAGCGGAGAAGGATATAAATACTTGAGGTACTGAACGAATTTGAGCGCCTTTGAAGTTAGGAGAAATTTATTGATGCGAAATTCTGTTTGAGAAGTCAAAATATTTTGAGGTTCAATAACCAAACACTTCCATTTTCAGATAAACGTTTTTACGTGAATATTATATCTAATCATAAAAAGATATTGTTAGATTTAACATAATATTTTGGTACAATATCGTAGCTCATTCACAATTTAATTTTATTTCAAAATTAGTGTATACAGATAAAATAATAGCGCCTAGTATCGTTAATGATTAAGAAATTGGGCTGACTCTTTTCCATGTAGAGGAATGACTATAAAATCTGATCTACTGACTTTTCAATATCAAATGAGGAATGACCTACTTAACGTCAGCAAAGCTTCAATAAATACCGTGAAAACGCTATCAGATTTGATAGAAATTCTGAATAACCTAGCTTAAAAGTGAGACCTATTAAAGAAGTCGTCTCAAATGGAAACGAAATTATTTGGCAGTAAAAAAATACCATTAAAAACAGCATCAGTTTATCAGTATCATAATGGATAAGTTCTGTACCTTGGTCGAAAAAGATTCAATGTCGAAAACTCTCTGTTTTAAAACTTTATGACCTATTAAACAGAAATAATAAAATCAATAAATGAAAGAGGAACAAATGTTCTTGTTATAAAGAAAAGAATAAAAGGATTTTCTTAAAAGATATTTTCAAAGCTCACTATATTGTTCTGATAGTATTAAAGGCATTAAATCAATTAAATCAACGTTTACTCAAATACAAACAAAATAGAGAGTAGTTTTTTTTACCTATAAATATTTCTTTTTAGAGTGCAAAAATTACTTCTATTACATTAAGCATTTGACGTCCTGTATATCTAAATGAATAGTAAATACAGTCAAACCTCGGTATAACGAACCCGGAATTTAGCGAACCTTTGGTTATCACGAACTTTTCAAATAGTTTCCACCGAACTGCTATGTCACTAAGGCATTTTCAAATGCTTGTAGCGAACTTCAAAAGCAAGAAATTCTAATATACCGAACATTTTGAATGTTGCGATGACCATTTAATTGCATCTGATGCGCGAAGTGATGAAAATATAGTTTCCCTCATAAAAGAAAAGAATAATTTGATTGACGATTCATCTTGAGATATAGAAGACGGAGGTGATGCAAGTTCAGATCCTTTAATTTCTGATGCGAAGGCAGGTGTGGACATTTTTCAAAATTTCTTTGCAGCAGAAACTGTGGATAAAAATGTTATGTAATCGCTTCTAATTATTGATAAGAAGATCGTATCTGAAATCTAGGTGTTTCAACAAATATCACGGTTTATTTTCATACTTTATAGAAATAAATGTAAGTACAATTTAATTTCACGCATTAATTTCTTAAGAACAAATATTTATTTTAATTTATTATAGCCCATTAATAATTATAATTCAGTGTTACTAATTTGTTCAACACAAAAATGTGCATAAGGAATATAGCAAATTTTCTGCTGCCAGTTTTTGGAAACTCGGATATAGCGAACCCTCGGTTATAGCTCGTTCCTGGATCAGTCCGTTGCGGGTTTGTTACAACGGGGTATGTCAATTTAGGTGTTATATTGGTAATTTAATTCAGCATGCAATAAATGTTAGTAACTTATTTAAAAAAAAGACAAGACAACTTATCTAGGAAATGAAAACACTACGAGGTTAACTTTTAAAACAGTATGTATATAGCATTTGAAATTTATATTATAATGTTATAAAATATTGAAAAACTAATTTTACGTAACTTTTCTTTGAAGTATTTTAATTTTATTTTTATTCCAAAATATCTATAACTTATTTTTTATTCCGAAACACACTGTTTCAGAACAAAAATTTTATCATAATCACCGCCAACATAGTTACTCTGAAGAATTCATAAAAGAAAATATTTATCTGATGTTCGTCATTTTATCGATTCCTTTTCAAGATGCGTTGCATCCTTTTGAATAATTAATTTCTTTTTATAAGCTTTTATGCAACTTGAGCGTCTTGTCCACAAATCTTGAGATCGATTGCTTACCTATTTCCAATCGAGCTACAACTTTGAAATTTAGCAGAGTGGTGGGTTTCCGGGGACAATGCAATATTATGCAAAAAAATTGCAATGTATTCCTATTTTAAACCTAACAAAATGATATTAATGTTTTAGCCCTATATTTGGGCAATAAAGTTTGGAAGGTGGCAACCTCAGGTTACGTAGGATTGTAACAACACCACTAGACGACTCACAATAGAAGGGGGCGCGGTCTGTGAATCATCCCCATTTCAGAACGGCTTCAGGGTCAAAGGTCAGATTGGGAAAGTGAGTCTTATTTCGTCTCTCGTTCTGTGTCGCACTTTTTTCAAATTCGAGTTAATGTAATCGTAATCGCGCTGCATTATATATATATATATATATAATAATGACTTTTTGGTATAGGATTTAATTCTTGTTTACTTTATTTCTATATGATTATATACTAGTTATATTTGGATTTATATTATGTATATATATATATATATATGGCGCGTATTGAAACGGCTGTCTAACGTGAGCGGCAGCTATTAATATCTGTTTTATGTTGGAGAATTCAATAATTGAATTTGTTTTACTATGCCTAACATGTCGTGTGTATTTGTGTCAACCGTCACTAAAAAGTAGAAAATAAAATAAATAATTTTTTAAAGGTATAAGCTTTTATTCAAAATGCACTTTAAATGAGAAAAAATGAACGCAAAAGTTGAAAATAATTTTTCTGATTACAATGAAATGCGCGGTTCGATTCGCGGTTCGTGGGCGCCTTATATAGCACCTTATATTTTGTGTATTTCCTTAAACAAATGGAATATTCCTAGAAGGCAAAGGCACCCACGCTTTTATTCAAACCACGCATTTTATTGTAATCAGAAAAATTATTTTCAGCTTTTGCGTTCATTTTTTCTCATTTAAAGTTCATTTTGAATAAATGCTTATACCTTAAATTTTTTTTATTTATTTTATTAAATGTAACTTCCTAATTTAAATTAGAATTTACAATGTTTTAAATTAATATCTTATGTACTCGTTCTTTGAAGCACGTGCTGCTTCATTAAATTACATTTCTGTCAAAAGATTTCTACTTCGCTCTTACACAGAAACTAATTAAATTTCCATTGCGCAAAGATTATTTGTTGCATCTCTACCATTTTGTACTTTTTTCAATTAATTTTGAACAATTAAATGACTGATGATTGAAATTGTTTGCATATTAAATGTCTGACGCAAAGAAGGGAAGATATGATTTCGTTCAATTATTTTTTAATAATTTAATGATTTATGAAAAAAAAATGTTTATAGTCTACATCCTAGACTTGAATAAAGAGGAGTATTTTTTGGAAAAAATATTAACTTAAACTTTTGAAGTAATAGACTTTAATTAAAAATGAAGCTTAAAATTTATAATTATTTTTGTTATAAGTCTTAAACTTATGAATGCATTCAACTTTTGTTGTAAAATAAATAAAAAAACTGTGCTAAATGGTCTTAAATAAAAATAGCTCAGAAATATACCAATGTATTTAATTTTCTTCCCAATTTGTTCTGGAGATTATTTTTTCTCTTTTATATCGTCTTATAAAAGCACCTTTTGTAATTTCATCTGAGCATAGAATGTCTCTGTAACCAGGAAAATGTGCCAAAGTTTCGCACATTCAACCATCCCACCTCACTTCTCTCCACACCCCAAACAATGTGTTTCTATGTATGCTATGTCATAAGACGGTAAAAAACCCTATCCACTTATACCCTATTAATCCCTGTAAGATTTGCATTACTTGAGAAAAAGGGATACTGAAGATAGAAATAATATACAGAATGCTGTTTTCATCTCGTTCAAACCTTTAAGCATCTAATACAACATAATCAATTTCAACGCAAGTTTCTATAACAATGATAGTACACATACAAGGTTAAAGAAAACTGAGGATTTTAATCTAACAACCTGCTCGAGATCTTCTGAAAGACTTCTATGCATATTCCGACGATAAATGAAAAATGCTGAATATTCTAGAAGTGTGTGCTACGCGTCCTATTCTATAAAATTTTATATCCACTCACATTTAATTTACGGTGTTCAAGATTTAATAATCCTGAGTTGCAATGCAGGTTTAAGAGAGAAGCCTGAGAAATTTCGGAAAAAGCGCTTTCACATAAAATACTTTCGGGATTTATAATCCGATGGAAAAAAGACGCCTTTCCTCAGATTCTATTATCTGAAATAGGATAAAATGAAGGCACCTTCGTTTAATTAGCGTTTAGTCTTGTCAGTTCCTTACACGAATTCCCTTTCGTACTTATTCTCTATCTATAAATCCTCTTTTTAACAAGGAAGTATAGCAATGTTTAAGAAATAGAAGCTTCTGAAATATCTACTATGTTAATGAACAATTCGTAATCTGTTCATAAAGCTGGATTTAACTTTATAATCCGAATATCCTCAATTCCGTCTCTGTTAACGAAAGTCCACTTTGCTGTGGATATCTTATTAAGTTTCTAGCTGATACCGTATTTAAAGGAACACTCTTTGATAAAATTTGTTTCGGGAATTTGCGAAGTCCCCTAATTGTGAATGCTGGTGGCAATAAAACAAATCTCTCTTGCCGAAAGCATTAAAGTAGCTTGTTGTGAACGTTTTGAGAGCTGAATAACTGGAGAATCTATGGTTTCTCCTGAAGAAGATACTTAAGTTCTCTTATGGCTGAATAATTTTTGAGATCTGAACATTACATTTCACACATATAAAAATATTACAACCATATCTTCATTAATTTCAAAATAGAAGTAATTTGTTCTTCTTTATATCTTTTGAAATCAAGAAGCGATTAGTATCTTATTAAAAGGGGTTTAAATAATATATATTTTCCCTATGAATTCAATAAAAGGCAAATCATCAGGGGATATTTAATCCCCCACAACAAGATTCTTTAACTCTCAACCAGTTTTATAAGTTTGCAGAAAACGCGTTCCTTAAAATCGGACCATAAAGACAAAGGTTGCATCTGGTTTTCCTTCGAACACATCAGTCTTTTATGTGAAGGTAACTGCATTTTGAACAATTTATTTTTTTAAAAATATTGACAAATATAGTAGTTAAAGATGTGGAAAAATTATAAAAAAATTATAATTTCAGTACTGTAAAAACATTTCGCTCTCGTTTACACACTTTAATTTCATATTTTTATAACTGGCAAATATTGCTGATTAAATCAAGTCCTATCTTTGCCATTTTGCATTTTTTCAAAATATGGACAGCTTTAATGTTGATGTCATGAGTGTGCCACGAATAGATTTTAAGGAAGCATTAAGAAATAACACTGAAGAATATCTTCCTTAAAACTCAAAACTAATGTGCTTCATTATCATCGCATAAATAAATTATATTTATCTCAATGTCCTGAACTGAGAAAGAAAACATCTCTCACACTTTAATTATCAAAGATATAAAATAACGGTTATCTTAAAAAATAGTTCCAGCATATCAATTGAAATTCTAAGAAATTTAGTAGTTCAGCATATTCCATAGTTGGATGAACTCTCTATCTCCCTCCCTTTCTGGAGAGCCGTGGTGATCCATTAGTATGGCTTCGGCTTCGGAATCGAAGGTCCCAGGTTCAAAACCCGATTCCACTGAAAATACGCCGTGTTTATGGGCCTGGTGCATACTAAATCTGACGTTGGCCAAACGTCCTCCCACTGGTGTGGCGCGAAAGTTTGGAGAAGGAGGTGCCACCTCAGGTTTCACCCTGGTCATCCGATAGCGATTCAAAGCTACGAGGTCCGTCCCAAAATAGACTTCGAGTTGTTTCAAAGCGGGACGTTAATAAAGCTAAACTAAACTGTCTCTCTCCATCTAACGTCACCAGTATCCGTTTAGTTAGTATGAATCGTTTTCACAATTGTTCCTTGTCAGGTAATTCAAGAAAAGATAATTCTTGATTTGTGCGCCACAGCGCCCATGTAGTCATTTGAATATTTAAAACACTACAAACAATTCTATGGCCTTCTGATTAGTTCTTCTGTCTTTGTTAGTGATCATTACTGCTATCGATTTATAGCAACAGGTGAATTGACTTTAGAAGCAAGGAAAACCGGGCATGGAGTTTTGTAGTCTCAAAACATTGATTCATAGTATGTGGCTGATGACACATTGCACTGACTTAGCAGTTTGGATGTCGTAAATTCCATAGACTGTTGCATGGATTTTGGAGTGATTTGAGAAGCCTATATCTCATAGACAGTTATTACCCCAGTAGCACAAAGATATTGAACAATATTCGCAATATTATATAATATTGCACAGTATTGTATAATATCGAACAATGTTATACAATATCAAGCAACATGTTGTGCTACCTGGGTACTTAGTAGAAGGAAACACTTTCTCTGCAATAATGCTTATCTCCATTGGCAAGTATGTTCTCCGAAAGGAATGAAGAAAAATTATAACAAATTTTCAGATAATGCCCTAAAAATGAGGGAGTTCCTTGTTTAAGTTTAGATATATACAGGGTGCTCATAAATTATTGGACCCATTTCAAAAATTATTGAAAAAAACCAATAACATTACAACTAAGGTTTTTATAATGAGAGCGCATTTTAAAAAGTTTTTTTTCTCAGATAGATAATATGCCGTTACAGCAGTCTAGGTGGTCGTAAATTATTGGACATCTCCCATTTTTGAGAGCCATCATCTGCGAAACTTTTAAAGCTAGAAGAAAAATAAAATCATGTATTTGTAGGGACTTTTAAGTTCTTTTGTTTGTTAAATCAATTGTAATTGAAAAATTGGATAGTTTAAGAGATATTCAAGAAAAACTAAAAAAGGAAACTAGAAAACACGCATCGGCTTCTGCTGATCGGTAGCCATTGTATATGGAAATCTCTCACTGTAGCAAATTTAGAACACCGGAAGGTTACGCCACCTATCTAAAAAACTTTTTTCTGCTCTCTCATTTAAATTAACGCAGTTATAACATTATTACTTTTTATTAATTTTTTAAATTATTATCCAATAATTTATGACCACCCTGTATAGTAAAGTTTCGTTCTGAAGCTACACAACAGCTATTTTGGACGGACCTCATAACTTTAAACCATGGTCAGAAAACAAGGACGTCAATAGAGTCGGCACTTAACTCATAAAAATATCCACCCCACATCACCGAGAGGTCATTCGACACATTTAATATGCATTAGACCATCATACATAGGGGATCTTCTGTGGAATAATATTTTAATCTGCGACCGTCACAAAGCCAAGACTCTGCGATGAGGCCACCACTATATTTTGAAGAAAGAATGATAATGCGCGTACTCTTTTATGCCATAATAAACTTATTCTCTTAAATGTTTTGTGTCATTTTTAATTCCATAACGATACTTATTTTCTGAACATACTTAGTTAATATTATTTTCATAAAGTAATACTTAATTTTCCAGAGAAATAAATGCTCTTACTCTTAAATAATTTTCAGGTACCGACAAGATATTTGTTCTAGAACCCAACTTTGTTCGTGTCTTTAAAACGGGAAGTCAGTCAGAGTGATTTCTTTGGGGTTTCTTATCACTCTCTTCAAATCTTTCAGATATGATGTTTAGGAAAGTTCCTTAACGAGAATTTCGAATTGAAAGATTGCTAAAATGATAACGAAAGAAACGATTTGAATGAAGTTCTTACTCGTGCAGCCGGTGGGTTCATCCGAGCTGTCTCCGCAGTCGTCAGTGCCATCGCAGAATCGGTTGTGAGTGATGCACCTGTCGTTACCGCACCGAAACTCCCAGGACTTGCAGGGGCTGGGAGGCACGGCAACACTCCACCCCGTCCACGAAGCCACAAGAAGAAGGAGGAGGCATCGCATCGTCCCCACCTTCAGAGTCACATCCTCAACCTGAAAAGCAAACACTGCCTGTTACTTCTCGAGAAATAACTACTAGTTTTATGAAAAAAGAAATGGACGGAGTTATGAAATCGGGAATCTACCACCACATTTTGCATTGCGTTTGTAGTTTACCTTGCAAAATTGGGACAACTGCAGTATGTTGAATAATAAGCTTCTTATGATGCAAAATTTAATTTTGAAAAAAATAATTTTCACTACCATATTTTGTATTTGAGGATGTTTTGTACTTTCCTTGCAAATTGGGGACAACTCGCAGTCTGTTGAATATTGTTTTTATGATGAAAAATTTAATTTGGAAAAAAAATAATTTTCACGCTTCATATTTTGCATTTCGAGATGTTTTTGTAGTTTACCTTGCAAAATTGGGACAACAGCAGTATGTTGAATAATAAGCTTCTTATGATGAAAAATTTAATTTTGAAAAAATAATTTTGAAACGTGGACAAGCGTAGCGGTAGCATGGATGATATTTATTGACAATTTGTAATCATTTTTTCACAATAAAGCCGTGCTTGTGCCAAATTAATCACTTGAAATTAATGCACACTCCCAATCTGTGGCGAATCCAAGGGGGGTGGCTATGCGGCTGTAGCCACCCAGAGCTAAGCCACAATTCTTGATTTTATTTAAAATCACTATAACTGTTCGTTCTTAATTTCCCTTTAAAAAAGGATAAAAACTTGACAACATTGCTTTCTGGCTTGACAGGCTCGAAAACCTACTTTCCTAGTTTTCTAATCATTCCATTTGTATTTATAGCGTTGACGCGGTTAAAGACATTGTTTGGCTAGTTATTTCATTGTATCTTTTATTAAATTATCGAGAGTATTTTATTGTTTTTTATGATTGTTAGCATCAGGTGAGTAAGATCTGTAAAGAAGTGATTTAGTTTACATGTTTTCCTGAGGTTTTTACATTCGTCACTGATAAAATTCTTTATGACCTCAGGCCCCCCCCCCACACAAATCCTGGATTCGCCATTGCTCCCAATAATACATCATTTTTATTCTAACAGATTTCTGACAATCTTATTGTTTTTTGTTACTATATTTAGTGTGTATTTACAAACAACATATATAATAATATGCTGATAATAAACTCAGCACTTTCTGAATTCGAAGAGGTCTTGCATAGCATGAGAGTCGTTTTAATGCTATGCACATATTCCGTAAAAAGATTTCCTGATTCAAAAAAGCGCTAATTCTATTCTCATTATAGCATTGCAATTGAGTGAGATAAAACAAATATTACAAACGTGAATTTTTACTCGGCTCACATTTTCTGAATGTTGTTTCATATGGGTGTTCGTGCTAACATACGATAAATGTGTGGACACATTTTAAGAGAAGAAAATGAGTGGAATAACTGTAGAACTTCTTAAGTCGACACTCCATTAAAGGACTCGATTCGAAAAATAAAATTCAAAGGTTGCTTCAAACATTATCTCACTTATGCAAGGAAATTGTGGGAAGTTCAGTCTATTCCGATTTTTTTTAAAAAAATATTTATCTTTAAAAAGAATTACTTTACTTCAAAGGAGACTGATTAAAAGTACATTCTCCCTTGCAGACCACAGTAGCAGAGACAACTACATTACACAACTTAATGGCAGAAATATTTTTGAAAAGTCGTGCTGATATGACAAAATTCTTGAGCAAGCAAGATTCATTCTTATTTTCTGCTGAATTTCTTAAAAGTAAAACTAATTCTTTAAAGTGAATTTCTAAATTCCCAAAATAATTAAAGTGAAGTAAATTCTTAAAGTGAATTTAAAAATAATTCAAGCATAGCTGCCATTTGTAACTTTTTAAGAATTTCATCGTTTGAATCTTATCTAAATAATTCCCATTGTTGAGTGGAAGACTTAAATCGCGGATGATTAAAAACATTTTATTTAGCGAAACAAAATATGTGAACTTGTAGTAAATGAAAACTATGGTAAATATTTTTAACGCAGAAACACACAAACGTCAAAATGTATTAATTTCATTCGGACTACCGAGATCGGGATAGCCTTAAAAAATATTTCATTCTGCAGAATCACATTTTCGCTTATTAGACATTTTCTTTTACACTCAATTACACACAATGCTTTAAAAAAATGAATGCAGACTAAGTAGTTTAAATATACATTTCATTCACATAGTTTATTTAAAAAATAATTAGTGTATATTAGTATTTTTAAAATTTTATCTTTATTTTTCCTTCCCCATCTTTGCTAGTCTTTCTAATTCTTTTGTTTAACATTTACTCACGTTTCTTTAAAAGACGATATTCTGTTTCCTATACACACTGTATATACTTGAAACTATACGCTTTGTATTTATGTATGCATTGTATCTATGATATCAGGAAAAAATATACAATTTTCATTTTTCTTTTCTATAATTCAATTTAAAATGTTAAAATTTACTTAAAATTAAATGTAATAATTTAATACTAATAATTGACTGCTTTTATTTCCATACGAATACTACTGATGTCAGCCCTGCCGTCGATAATTTTTCTTCATTTAGAACGTTCAGTCATGGCCATACAGCGGTTTGAAGGATCATTACAGGAATTTCCCTTCTCAACACACTAATTTAAAAATTAGAATGAAACAATATTTCCAATGCATAAATTGGTTGAACTTTTGAATAGAGTTAGTATATTGGAACCTAGTCAAAAACTATTTGGCTTGGGTATCTTAGATAAGAATCGTGGTTACATGAGAGGGATAATACTCGGGTCTGGACCCTGTTCTTCAAGCTTCCACGCCACACCACGCTTGATCCACGATGGCGAATTTAGCGTTCATGAGGCCACATAAACGACAGTTATTTCTCTATATTGAGGCCGGGATTCACCGCCAGACACGCGCTGACCTTATATCTAATTAGTAGATACTTTTAAACGAAACAAATACTTGATCTTGATTGAAATTTTTAAACATACCAGAAAATTAAGCGTAAAATTTTATTTATAGGAATGTAAATGCCCTTAAGTGTTAGATTGCAAAAATGTAACTACATCATTTTTCGGCTTTACCAGTACTTTTAAATAATTTAAATTTTCGCCACCAAAGTTTCTTTCTTATCTTGTGCATCTTTGGCAACTTTTAAATTATGAACGGAATTTTTTATAGTTTTATTAAATATCTCAATTTATCATATTTATTTTTCTAGTAATAAACTTCATTATTAATTGATTTAACTTTTATGTAATTTCTTTTAATGTTTCAATGTTTATAAATTGTAAATTACTTTCTTTTCACGGAACTATCCGCTCGTCATTTTGAACGGCGGAAGTTTTTGTGAGTGAACTGTCAAGCGTCACCTGGCTGGGAGAGATTCCTTTGTGTAACGAGATTGGCTTGTCTGAACGTGAAAAAGAGTTGTGCATCTGAGGGGGCCGGGGGCCATTAGGCCTTTTTCGGTTCTCATTCTCTGAGGTGTGCAGACGGGCATTAAGATATAATATGAAATGATGTGATGAATTCAACAAAGATGGTAAGCGGAAACAACATCTAAAGAGTTTCTTTTAAGAGTGACGGGCTGCTGCTTTATAACAGCGGATTCTTTGTCATGGGCCTCATCAGAACGACGGAGTGCCACTACAATGGAGTGTAAAGAATGAGGTAAAATTACGGCTACTAGCGAGTATAAAATCGTCTTGAAATGAAGTTATCCAGTGCATGAACTGTTATGCAATAAGAAATCTGCTACTTCACCAACCCTTTAGAATTTTTTGCTTCTTGTCACGCCAAGAAAACTGGTTCATCACGGCAGCAGTAAAATATCTTTTTAGATTAACAAAATCTTGCCCAGTAGTGCTATGTTAAATAAAAGTCGCAACCGAGAGCTCTCTAACTTTAGTTTATCTTATAGATTTAAAAGACTGCAGCATTTTAAATAATTTTTACTTATTTTTATACTGATGTATAATTTGTTTCTGGTTTAATCTGTATGTCGTATGCATCCCGAGTTTCTCTGCGTATAC
>BGPR01001272.1:138417-246541 GCA_013235015.1 Araneus ventricosus | reverse complement strand
GAAAAGGACAAGAGACAATAAGGTCCAGAATAAAACAACAAAATGTATTGTCAATATATTTAATGTAACGAGGTAATGTTTAAAAGCATAATTTTTTTGTATATGGTCTTTGTAGTACTTGAAAATTTGTAAATATTTTTATTTCTTCTGTATATGTGCCCCTCTGATCCTTACGCCAGGTCATGGTCTAGGTTGGACCGATCTGGACCGCAAAATAAATATAGATGTATAAATGATTTTTGGTGAGATGTTACGATGTGAATTAAGTCCAATTTGATTTTTAAGTTAGTTTTTAGGTTTGATTTTAGCTGCACTCACATCATGGAGTAAATACGTGTTCTGAACCAGCGCAATGACTTTTAAAATATTACTAATAAACCTGTGCGAAAGTTTTGCACATTCAACCTTTCACTTCCCAAATAATCCTCGTTAAATCACAAGCAATGTGATGTAACGTAAACTGAGCGAGTATGCTGTTTCTGAAGTGGGTAAAAAATCCTATCCGCTGATACCATATTCATCGCTATAGACTTTGTATTGAGAAAAAGGAAGTTGACAACCGAAATAGATAAGATAATATCGATAGATATAAAATAACCTGGCTGTATTGATAAAGTCGTTGACATTGTTGGCATAACTTAATTGGCATTGCTTTAATTTTTCTTTTAGCTTAAATTTTAAACAAATATACGTTTCAAGTTAAACTGGGTATGCAATATCAGAAGTAGATAAAATATCTTATCCGCTAATGCCTTAATCATCAATGTAGGCTTTGTATTAATTGAGAAAAAGGGATGTTGTCAACAGAAATAATATATATGATTTTTGTAAACTTTTCTTACATTTTAAAGTTTCCTCTTACCACTGTACTGTTTGTTGAAAAAAAATAGTTTCTTATTTCGAGAATCATGCAGAATTAGTATTTGAAATTGCCCAATAAAATATTGCCAATTAGATAAAATCTCTAGCCAAATTTGGGATTAAACTGCTTTGAGGAAATTCTCGAATTTTTGAAGTAGCATTACCGTTTAAGAGAATTTAGGATTTCTTTTCAGGAAGGTCATATTTCGATATTAATTTTAATTCGTATTTATTCATTCATATCCTAGCACTGAAACATATTAGAATATCACAGTCTACCTTAAACAAACGTCTTTGGCGCTCTTATCTCCGAGTGGCATCATCTGAACACCCTGAACATAAGCTTAGACGTGCTAACGATAGATCTGTCTAAGAGATATTTTAGATTTAAACAAGGAAATTTCAACTGTCTAGACTTATTTTACAAGTAGGTTTACAACGATTATTAGCTACCGTTGTCAATAACATCATGCTCCTGTTCTTTCTCGAAGTACCAGTTTGCATAGAGGAATTTAGGAAGAACAAATATCAGGAAGTTTAGTGTAGTTATATTAACGTTCCAGTTTGAAGCAACACGAGGACTATTTTGGGATGGTCCGGGATTTGGGTTAATTATGAATCTGGGTAAGATGTCAAGGACGGCACCTGGACCGGAACTCACTTCTCCAAGCTTCTGCTCCAATCTAGCTGGAGGACATTTGCCCCTCTACATGAGATTTAATGTGGCCAATCTTTGGTGGAATGGGCTTCATACCTGTAACTCTCCGGTTCCGAAGCCCAAATCTTACCACAAGGTCAGGTAGAAAGAAAGAGTGCTTCTATGCGTCAAAAGTTAAACTCATCCATGAAATACAGGATGCACTTCTGACAGCGATAAACAATCATCGCTGTAAATTTTTTCGTAAAGTAAATCTCGAAGGTAAAAATTTTGTTCTCTTCCAAATTTCTTTTCTTTGCATACACTATCCGACATAAAATGCTAAAAACCACTCTTTATTCCTCCACATTTACTGAAAACCGATTTTTTAGGATTTTTTTTCTTCTTGAAAATTTAAAAAACTCACTGAAGCTTTTAATTTAAGCAGCAAAGGTAACTCTAAAATAATTCTAAATGCGTACAGATTTTAAACACTATCACTCAATTCATTAAAATAATTATTCAACGCGATTTCCGAGGACGGTAATAATTCATTAAGGAAGCAGCTTTCCTAAAGACCGATTGTTTCAGGATTACCTCCGGGGAATGAATATTTCCGTCCTTTTAAAGTCCTAAATTCTTTTATTATCAGTAATTAAACGCTGCAACGCTTCTTGTAGAATGAATCGCCAGGACATTAACTCTGTTTCTTAACCTTCTTTTCTTAACGGCGAAGCGAGAAAGTTGTTCTTGAAACAGAATTTCATCTGTCGTACTCTGATTCCTTTACAGGTGTGATTTAATGTCTTTTGGAGAGGAAAGGAAGAAACAATGAATTTAAGTGAGATGCTTTGTGTGGAAAGAAGTTGGAAAAGAACACGAGATAACTATTTTTTCAGGGGCAATGAAGCGAGTATGCTTATTATTATATATTATTATATATGCTTATTATTGTATGCTTATGACAACATAGGATCGGCGTCAGTGAAAATTTTGAGAGTTAATTTTCAGTTTTAAATTTACTTTGATTTTTGTTCTGTTTATTGTTTGCATATGGTTAGGGCTAAATAGAAAGTTTTGATAAGAAACAAATTTTAACCTGCAGTTTTGCAGAATGACATATCCTGCTTTCGTATTTGCTTTTAATAGATTTATTTAATCACGTTTTAAAAGAAGTATACACTTTTATGTTTAGTATCAAAGAGTTTCGGAGCATTTTCAGTCTCAAATAACTACAGAGTTTGAATTTATTAACAAAATTGATTTTAAAAACACCACATTTTGTGTAAAAATCTTAAATTAACAATGGAATTTAACAGAAAATGAGCAGTCGTACTACAAAATGGATAATACACATTTCTTATAACTTATCTTTTGATCTAACGCAATAATTATATTTGTACTAACGATACCATCATAAATCTATGTTCGGCTTCTTTCTGTCCTCGTAAATTTATCACGTATGATATTTTTTAGTATTAGAGTTGAATTCCTAGGCTGATTATGAAGTAATGTTCTAACTCCTTTTGTCATTGTAAATTCATCTGGTTCTCGGAATCAGAATTTTACCCATTATGTCACATATCTAGAATTCGATCATGCGGATCCATCCTAATCAAATCCAAGTTGTGCCTAGTATTTTCACTTGCTTGAGGGAGTCATAAATCTCTCACGTGCACTCTTAATAAATACTACCGAAACTATAAACATACTCTTTTTTATCTGAAAAGGCGTTTAGTTCGGTAGATGTTAAATACAGGACTCTTCAACAGTATTAATTGAGGAAAGGTCTTTGCCTATGCATTATTTTACATATACGGTACAACTAGAATATGAAATTATATAACACAGCCTTAAATTAGTGTAGCTTATTTATATTGATAGGAATTCCGAGTTTGCTTGACTTTTCACACTCTTTTTATTTTTTAAGGGATTACACAATATATATATATCATTTCTTTTTTGTTATGTTTTGAAACTTTTGTATCAGATATGTACTTTCCCATGTTTTCTTGGATTATGCAATATTAAAGCAGTGTGTCTCGACTGTGAAGTAACGTGGGGAACAATGGCTCCAAGTTGAGCCCCATATTTATATAGCAGTGGATCTAAATGCCTGGCTCCAATTTGGAATCCAAAATAACACGGACTAGTACTTTTGGAAACATTAAGATTTATTACAAACACAATCATTAACACCAGCTATTATACAAAGGGGATTCGGAAGTTGGACTCAATTATTGTAGACTTATTATTGTAGTTCACCTCTTCATTCCACAGATCAAAATGAGTCTTTTAGCGTCGGAGTCTTACCACCATAGGTGGCACTGATCTTATCCGAAGGCACATTTTTTACAATATTAATTATGTTTCTATACATGCTTTCTAGAAGAAATCGATACAATGATATTTAATTACAAATATTGTGCTTACTCGGAAGTTCTGTTTAAAACAATTTTTAATTTAAAGATTATTAATGAAAGTAAGGCTAAATGCAATTTCATTGCAAAACACGAATAAGAACATTGATCATAGTCATTTTTGTATGCGTTATTTAGTTATTATTTAATATATTATGAAATATTTGCTAAATATGTAAATAAAAATTGAAGTATATAAAGAACTTAAATTTTTATGGAATACTGTATGTAGAGAATATATTAATCGATGAATAAAAATCCCTGTAAACTAAAACTATAAAGTACTTTTTTTCTATTTCTGAGGTTAATTTCACTTTCTAAGTCCAAGAGATTCTGAAGTTTAAGGGGGAGAAAAAAGATTATCTAAATCATATTACTGCATCTGCATTTAGAAAAAAATTAAATACTCTTAAAGTAATTCCGAAAAAAATATATTCTTCTTATTCATAAGATTTCCCAGCTTTCAATTAAATGATTCAACTTGAGATTACTAATATTATTTGATTTTAAAAAAGCCCCAAAACAAAAAAAAATAAATAGAAGAACAAAATATACAAGCTCACATTTTTAATAATAAAAATACTGTAATTATGTACAAAAACTCCTCATAGTATGTATAAAAATGGATACGCAATATAAAGCATTATTAAATAAACCTCTGAAAGGTTTAAATAAAAGGAGAAAGATTTCAGAAACCGAAATTCCCCACATACACTCTTTCTTGCAATAAATTTCTATTCAAACTCATTCTCAGTTACAAGAGAAAACACCTCATTTTTGAAACTAAAAATTTGATCGAAAATTTTTTGGTGACGTTAATCTACTCTTTGTTGTCATGATCACCTAATAAAATCCGCTTCATGGTTTCAGAAAAAGAATCCTCTCTTGTATCATTCTTTTTATATCCCTTCTTCTCACAGAGCATCTCGCGTGAACGCAATAACGTTTCCACAGACCTTAATCGCACGTGCAACAGGTCTGAAATATGGCAGAAGATACTGTCTTTTTCAACAACGCTCTAACTTTGCAGTTAAGAAGAGAATGTTAACAAACGAAGTTAATATCCTGGCGATTCATTCTTCACAAAGCGTTGCAGAGGTTAATTACTGATAGTGAAGGAAGGTAGGACTTGAAAGGGACAGACATTTCATCCCGTGGTAACTCTGAAACAATCACTCTTTAAGAATCACTGCTTTCTAATGAATTATTACTGCACATGTAAATCGCGTTCAGTGATGATTAAAATGAATTGAGTGTGTTTAAAATCTTCAGGCAGTTTAAGTTTCACAGTTTCCTATGGTGTTTGAGAATGCTGAAAATGTGACTCAGTATAATATTTCATTAGATTATATGAAGTATAGTTGTTTTTATTGAATTACGCGGGATGTAAGCTTTCATTATGTTATCAATGTTTCTAAATATTTGAAATTATCAATACATTTGGACAGTGTGTTAAATTAAAACAGAGTGTTGGATATTTAAAAAAGAATCCTTTTTCTTTTTTTAATTTTTTTACATTAACGATTGGAGTTAATTTTAGAAAATTATTATCCTGTGAAAGAGAGATAAATATCATAATTCGTCTAAAATGCTTTTAATTTCAAGTACTTATCTTATAAAATTTCACCTCTTTCCTTTTCAGATTGTAAAAGAGCTGTTTCTTATGCAAATTTCTAAGGACTAAAAATAATCTATAAAAAGAAATTAAATCGAAACGCATTGAAATTATGTAAGATAAGCCAAAATGGAATTCACGTTTTTAAATTTTCTGCATTTGCGTTTTTCTCTAACATTCTACTTTTTAAAGGAATTATTGCTTTTTACCCAATCTTATATGCCTAAGTAAATACAACAGATGCCAAGAATTTATAACGCAAGCTCTATTAATTTGCTGTGTTGAAATACCTTATTCTTTAGTTCAGTGAAAATTTTTCATCTATAACTTGACAGCACACATTTGCATAAGTTTTAGCTATAAATGGACTGAAACTTTGTGATTCTTTTGAGAAATAAATACTCTATCCGAAAATCCTCAAAAACATATGTAATTATACAACGTAGTTTAATAAATACATTTAAGGCCACAGAAAAAGGCAATTTCATCTTTCATAACTCAAAAAATTATTCTTTCTCACTCTCTCACACAGGTCATCTGTTTAAATCCATTTGCATGCACTGAGTTACAAAAGGAGTCTCGGTTTAAACATTGCACTCACAAAACTTCACAGTGCTATTAATCATTCTTTGTTGTTATGAAAGTCTAGATATACCCGCACTTGTGATCCAAGAATTAAAAAAAGAACTTTTCATTCCACTTTTTTTTATCTCGCTTTATTATACAAATCGCATCTATTCTTATATTCTGTGGAGTTAATTTAAATGAAAATGTTTTAATTCCTCATTCGCTTTAGTCAGTATCTATTGGAGTGTTGTATAGAATCAGCTTCCATTTTTATTTTAGCTAAAGAATTATTATAAAGCGAAATAAAAACACAAATCACACCAACATGTCTAATGCATGTACAGTAGAACCCCGGGAATCCGAATTAATTGGGGCTGACATTTGTTCGGAATCCGGGAAATTCGGTAAAATTTCCTTGATATACTAAATGCAGTAGAGTTTTAACTCTGGATGCTCTGTGAAGGCGTGGGGGTAGAGCACGCGACGATTCACACTATACAGTGACAAACAAGCTGAGGGTTAGAAGAAGATATCTGAGTTTGTTTCTACCAATTAGGGTGCTGTATTCATTCTTAAAGTCCAATTCGAAAATTTCTTTCAAGTTAGAAATAAAAATTAGCTTTTTTTCTGATTCGCAGTTGTTATTTTTCCTTCAGTTTTCAGTAAAAGATTTTCAGAAAATTAAGAAAATATGTTTAGATTATCCAGAATTTTAGATTCCCGGTGTTCTACTGTAGTTATTTATGAGTTCAGGTGATGTTTTACTCGGCATAACTCTTGTAAATAATGTTCAAATTTTCCCTTTAAGAAAGTATCGCTGTTTAAATATATTCTCTAAATAAAGGAAAATTTTGTAACAGAGCCTAACTGTATCAAAGAATTCCGAAAGATAAATTCTAACGTCTTCTAAAACGATATAAAATAAACCCATTGAAGACAACCAGGGAAGAAGAATTTTTCATTATCAAAAATACCTCACAAAAAGCTCCATCTTGCGGAAGCTTTCTGTTTAAACCTGTTCACACGCAGCCGAGTACAAAAAAAAAGGATTCAATTTAAAAACTGAAAATTAACTCATAATGTTCCCTGCTGCTTTTAATATATTCTTCGTTGTTATGAGCATCCAATAAAACCCGCATCGTGGTCCCAGGAAAAAAATGGCTATTTTTTCTCCTTCTCACACAAAGCATCGCGCTTGAACGCAATAACGCTTCCTTTCCTCTCCAAAGACATTAATTACACGTGCAACTGAGCCAGAACAGGGCAGAAGAAACAGAGTCCCTTTACAGGTTTCTCATTTTGCCGTAGAAGTTAACAAACGGAGTTAATCTCCTGGCGATTCGCTTTACACGAAGTGTTGCAGCGTTTAATTACTGATAATGAAAGAAGGTAGGACTTTAAAGAGACGGAAATATTCAAGCCCGGAGGTAATCCTGAAACACTCATTCTTCAAGAATTCTGCTTCCTTAATGAATTATTACCGATCACAGAAAATGTGTTGAATAATAAAGATGAATTGGACGCGAGTATTTAAAATCTGCAAGCATTTAAAAATTTCTTTGTTTGTTGTAAAGTAGGAATGATGAAATTTTAAATAAGACTAGTAAGTCAAATGATTTTGAAAAAAGTGATTAGGGATGTAGTTTTTCATGTACGTCATCATGGTATAAGAAGGGATTTGAATTAACTTTCGATTTTACGTTAGTTAAAATTAGATAGTTTGCAACACGTTGTAACATCTTAATGTATTTTTCTGTTTTTATAACGCTTTATGCAATAAAGTATCGAAAAGGAGACGTCAAATAACTATCGAAATTTCCTAGCGTAATTTTAGTTTTAGACTTTTAATATTCAAAAATGCAGTAATATTCCTTGTCTTGAAATTTTAGCAGAATTTATTAGCAGCAAAATTCCTATGAATATGCATGATGAACACGAAATATTTCCCCGATTACAAAACAATTGCAGGAAATAGCCGTTGAAATTCGTTGTGTAAATTGCTTACTATATATATATTTCATAGCCCTATTCATAAAGTTTTTTTTATAGTCGAATCGATAGCAAAACTAGTCCATAAACGTAAGCAGGGAATAAAAAATTATTTTTTAAGGAAATGATGTCAATCAGAAGCATAGTGCATTATGTTTTCTAGTTCCATGAAACTAAATCGGCTATTTCTATTCAAAGGTAGTTAAGAACTTGCTATGGACGTGATCTTCTAAATACTGTAGCATAAAGATCTGCGTCACTGAGGTTTTGTAGTTCGTCGGATGTTTGACGAATAATTTAGTGGTAATTGGACAGAAAAGGATGGACCATATACCGTGGCCTCCGCGCTGTCCTGACACTATCCTCCTCTTGGTTTCTTCATTTGCTTTGTTTTTCTCTACTCCTTATATCTAGAAAAACGCCTTTATTACATCATATCGTCATATTGAAACATTGAAATCTAGGATATCAAATGCTCCAGTGTTCCTCAACAAATGCTGATCAACAAGTGACGAGAACTAGAAACCAGCTTTGCATTCCATAAACTACAAAGCAGTAGCACATTGGAATTTACTATTGAAATTGGACTTATTACAAATTCGATTACAATATTTACAATTTACAAAATGTAACTTATATCTAAGTATAATAGATTTTACGTAACATATTTTGCAATGAGAGAAAGAGTTTGGTCTCAGCCTTTATATCAGAAAACTAACTAATTTCATAAATATCCAAATACCTTCGAATTGAATGAAAAATTGTAAATTAATTTTGAATCAAAATCGACAAATAAATGAAACTGAACATGTTGATGCGAAATTATACTTGAACTTGCTAGTTAGTATTTGGTTTTAACTCCTTCCATTTTAATAGTTTCATATTATTTTAAAAATTAATATTTTTACTTTCTCGTATACAAAGTATACTAAGAGAGGTATTGTAATCGTCAAAAAATTTGAACTCGAGATTTTGATGAATCTTTACGTTTTAGACCTCCCTGAGTCCGAAAAACACAATTTTGGAATTATGTCTGTCTGCCTGTCTGTGAACACGATGACTCAAAAACTAGTAGCGCTAGTTTGATGAAGTTTGGTATGTGATCTTTACACATAGATTGCATGTTTCTATCAAATTTTGGGCAAATCCGTCCACTGGAAGTCTATCTGTCTGTCTGCCCTCTTTCATGTGAACACGATAACTCAAAAACTTAAACAACTGAATGGATAAAATTGTGTGCACAGTTATATCATAAAGAATGTTTGTCCGTATCAAATTTTGGACGAAATCCGTCCACACCTTGACAGTTTATCTGTCTGCATAATCGCATGATTCTGAACACTATAACTCCTAAATGCAACTACTTAGATGAATGAAATTTGGTATGTGATCTTCTAACCCTAATGGTAAATCTTTGTCCAATTTTCATTTCAATCGGTTAAAAAAAAGCGTTCAAATTACAAATTAGATTTTCTTTATCTAACAAGGCCAAATTTCGTATTGGCGCTACTTGTGACCTCTGTAATCACGCGCTACAACTATTACCCTCCATTCGACTTAGGTGCGCGGGAAAAAAAAATTAACTCGTGGATAGTCGTGGCATTCTGGATTAGAGAAGGTTCGCAATTTTTAACCGCGCGGGAAATGACACCTTTTTGCTAAGTTTACGAGAAAATTTAGGTGAGACCACTCCCGCTTGTTGTAATAAGTTCTCTCATCATAAGCTGTGGTTTTAGTAAACTTATTAAAATTGTTAGTTTCAAGACTTATATCAATGAATTTGTTTAGGATTTACAATCAAGAAATCACAGGAATGTCTTGAACGACAAAGTATCAGAAAAGCATCCATAAATGTATTATTCAAGTATAGATAAATGCATACGTTGCTCTAAATGTTATTCGAAATTCAGAAGAACAAATAAAATGTTATAATAATGAGAAGGAATTATGAACTGAATAAATGCATTGCTTAGGCACTTAATTATAAAATTGTGAATTATGTTTTCCTTAAGGAGTAAATTAAAGTTGAGGAAGAAAAAGATTCTAAAATATTAAAAGCTATATATATCTTAACCATTCTGTGATTGCTGTGCAACTGGGCATGTTTTACACAATCATTTCATTTGTTTAAGTCGTAAAAGAAAACTTTTTTATGGCGATTTTGTAAATCAATTCAAAATTTACACTCTTTGGACTTAAAAATGTCTCAAAAACTCTTTCAGACAAAACTCAAAATTGCATTATTCTTCTTATAAGATCTTATTAATTAAACTTGTTAAAAGCAACAACGGAAGCAGAAAATTTCATTTTCCAAAACTGCAGGAAAAAATATTTCTCACCGCGCCTTTCTCCTTAAATCCATTCACTCGAAGCCTGTTGCAAAAATGTCTCTACTTAAAAATTAAAAATTAACTTCCAAAATTTGCTGGTGACGCCAATCTACTCTTTGTTGTCACGAACATCCAATAAAAGTCGCTTCGTGGTTCCAGGACAAAAACTCTCCCATGTTCCATTTTAACTTTTTATCACACAAAGCATCTCGCTTGAACGCAATAACGCTTCCTTTCCTCTCCAAAGACATTAATTACACGTACAACTGAGCCAGAACAGAGCAGAAGAAACTGTCTCTCTTAACAGGTTTCTCGCTTTGACATTAACTAGAGAAGGTTAACAATCGGAGTTAATCTGCTGGCGATTCGTTCTACACTAAGCGTTGCAGCGTTTAAATACTGATAATGAAAGAAGTTAGAACTTTAAAGGAAAGGAAATATTCAAGCCCCGGAGGTAATTCTGAAACAAACGCTCTTTAAGATGTCTGCTTCCTTAATGAAATATTAACGCACAAGGAAGTCGCGTGGATTAATTGTTTTAATGAATTGAGCACAAGAGTTTAAAATCTGAGTGCATTTTAAATTTCCGAATTATCTTTTGTGCTTGCCAGAAGATTCAAGTATTTAAATATTCGAGAAGATTTGTTTGTAGAGTGGTTTTTAATAACCGATGAGGAATATAGATTTTTTTTAATGTGATACTTATTTGAGTATGGATTTGGGTTGAGATTTTATTTCTTTAATAAGTTAAGTGTAAGTAAACCTCTGATTTTTTTACGTCAATACGTAAAAAAATTCACGCATTGGATTTTCGGAAAAAATTTAGTGAATAGAATACCACGAATGAGCGATGGTTTTCAATAAAGCAGTTTTTATTTTTGAAACATTAAAGTAGGAAATTTTGCTTTGTTTTCTTTTTTCACTGAGAGTTAGTCTATTTAAATACAAATATCATACGCTAATATGTGCAAAATAATGATGTAAAAATATAGGCGACATTTTGAACTGTTTCAGTTTCAAGAAACGTTCTTTAATTTTAAAACAATACTGTAGAGATACAGACATGGATATAAAGCAATAATTTGAATAAATGTTTAGCAAAATGAAAGATCACAAATACGAAACAAAATAGATAAAAATTTAATTGTTCTAAATCATGGTTGTGATAAAAATTTCTAAAGTTCATGGACAATGTCGAGTTGACAAGAAAAAAAATATATATAAGCTAACTACAAGTGATTTGCAAGTGAAATCCTTTGTAATTCATCATAATTCTAAAAAAAATAATTTAGGATTAAAAATCTGCCAAAAAAAAGTCAAATCTGCCTTCTTTGAAAACTTAAAAATGTCGCTACACGTAAAATAAATGATGAGGAAGAGAATCAGTTGAAAGAAAAATGAAGCATAAAACTTTATCAAATAAGGGAATTGGTATAATTTTACCTAAATGATGAAATGATTTATGCATAACTTTACATAAATATTTCTTTCATAATTTTTTTAAAGATAACTAAGTAGCATAATACCTAGTGGACCAATGTCGAATTTAAAGCGTATTCCATGAAATTACGGAGCAGAAAGCCCTAAAGTAAACATATGGATTACTATATCCAGATACCTTAATTATAAACTTTGCTTTCGAACATTTTGCTGCCTAAGAGAAAGATTACTGGAATATAATTTCGGTATGAAAATTCAAAATAGCGTTTGTAACATTAATTATTAATTCAGCACGTTATTGAGAAAAAATACATATTTGCGACATTTATCTTTTCGAAAAGCTATACATCTATGCAATCTTTCAGCATCAAATTAATAAACAGAAATAAAAATGCTTCAGTAACAAGACGTTGCTAAGCCTTTCAGTGGAAACTAAATTTAAAATTTAGCAGCATAAAAAATACATTAACTCTAGACGGAGTTTTAAAACTCTAGAGCGTAAGAATTTGGTTATCTTAAATGCAAAAGACGAATACTAAGTTGAAAAGAATACATGAATAAAGAATTGGAAGAAATCATTTATTATTTACTGCATACTTATATATCTCTCCTATTCACTGAAAATCCAGTTCCTCCTTTAAAAAAGCGAAAAGATGTAAATTAGAGCTTAGAGCTTTGTTAAATTGAGAATGTACTCGCTCTCGAAGGAACTCAAGAATTTGCAAAGTTTTGCTCAGTATTAATTTTGAATCACGATGGATATCTTGTTTCAGGCGTAATTTTTCAGTTTTGTGCTTTATTTCTGTGCTTTGAATAAGTAATGAGCCTATTGCGTCGTAATAAGTGAAAATATCACTCCTTTTTTGGTATTAATACATGATGATTGTGAGAAATACAGACGATTTAATTTTTTTCAAAACAGTTCACATATTTAATTTCGACTGTTCGAGTTTTTAAAATTCGTATTCAACGCAAAAGATTAGATATCTTAAACTGAACATTCATTTTAATAAAATATTGTTTTTTTTAAATTTTACTCACAATACAGGTTATGATTATGAAGGTAAAAATTTCAAGTATATATTTGCAGCCTAAAGTATTAATAAGTTATAAAAAGGATAAAATAAATTTCTAAAAATACCGTAGCTTCCGTAGCTGGTGAAGTTGCGACAGATTTAAATTTTTATGAAATCTTCTATTTAGAATGCGTATTTGAAAATGAAATATTAGTTTTTCATAGTTATTTTTATCTCAGTTAAACAGTCATGTAATTATTTAACTAATAGAAATAATCAGTTGTCTGCGGGCAGTGCCACTTTATATTGTCAGACAACATTACATATCATACAAATAATAAATCAATTCTGTGATGCTGGCATATAAAACCTAATTTCTCGATACAATAAATGCCTTAATGTACTGGATGACTATGTCGAAAAGTAGAATAATATTGGTAAATCGTTATTAAATTTGTATCTTTGTCCAAATCTGTCTCCGTTTTCTTTTACACAGCAACGGAACTTACTTTCCGAACAACCCTCGTACATTTGATACTGGAATATCAGACCACTTGTCTTACAACTTTATATGTTGTTAACAATAAACGTATCTTTTCAGCAAGAGTGATTCATGCTTCTACAATTAACTAAATAGATTACCGTCAATATGGCTCAGAACACCTCACTTTATTTTATGGCCTCCATGCATATCAAAGATTTCGAGCAATAAGGTATGGAATATTTAGCGAATTCTCCAGGACAAATTCTTCCTTTTACAGCGCAAATAGTAATTCGTAATTGAGAAAGAAATCCGAAAGCACTTCAGATAAATTATGGAAAACTTATACTACTTTTGTTTCGTATTTAGGTAATTTAGTACGAGTAAACTATTTATTAGCACGAGCATTTTAGTTAGGAGAACAAGAAAATCTTTTCAATTTCCCAGCTCAGAAATGCACTATATTAGCTTTTAAAGATAAACTGAATTATAGATCTGTATTCTAAGAAATAGACATTTGTTTACTGAAGAGAATTTCGGGAAAGATTTAAAATCTCAATAGCTGATACAAAAATGTTACTGGAACTTGATACTTTTTCGATAAATGATTTATGAGTAGTTCTTACTTCGTTCAAATTTCGCATAATTTATTCACGTGGTTTCAAAGTTATTAAAACATGTACAGTGTACAACTTTATGAATTATGAAGAGTAAGACATGGAAGAAACTTTTATAGCAGTTACTGTCATTTTTTGATATTTTGGAATTACTCCATTTTTATATTCTCGCATAAAATGTCAAAAAAATAGAAAGTATTGTCATCCCCCCCCAAAAAAAAAAATCAGCTACGAGATATTGACGAGTCCCAACAATAAAGTCTTACTAAGTCCGAACATGAGAACACAGAAACGAAACAAATTAGATAAAATTTGGCATGTTGCTAAAATTGATGATTTCTTTCAAATTTTCGGCGAAATGCGTCAACGGGAAGTCTTTCTGTCCGTCTGTTCGTGTGTTTGTGAGCACAATAACTTCGTTAAAAAAAGGCAAAATGCATAAAATTTGTCATATGGTTTCATCTTCAGAGTTGTACGTCTCTATCAAATATTAGACCAAATCCCTTTAGTGGTTGATAGACTGTAGTCTTCTTACAATTGTCATAATAATGATTTAATAATTACTTGTTCCGCTGGCAAACGTTCATTAAGCTTTAATGAATTAGCATGTATAACCACGAGATACTTCTCGTGCCATTGGCGTCCATTTTTCTTAGTTCGCTCTGGTTTGAAGGCTTAGAAGGTGGAGTCAGGTGTCGTTCTCATTACCGGACCATGGTTAAATAATTATAACATCCGTCCCCAAATAGCTCCCCTACGGATTTAAAACGTAATCGAATCAATGTAAAATAAATAAAATAATAATATAAATAAAATTTTAAGTTTTCTTAGATTGTTCCGCATTAGTTAAAACGAAAAAGTTAAATGTTACTAATAAAGAATGTGACTAAAACTACAATTGTTAAATTTCAAGAGAGGACGAAGCAAGCCTATATCGTTAAAATATTCCGACAGAAGCGAGAAGCGAAGTTGAAAAGTTTTATAAGGAATGCTTTTCAGCAAATGTCAAAAATTTCAAACTTATACGGAAGAGAATGATCGATGCTTCTAGGAGAAGGCGAATGATTCTACAAAAGCTATCACTCTACGCTTTGGACATACAGTCAAAGACTCAATAACGTCATATGGAGCTTTATACAAAAGCTGAATGGTAAGTGTAGGCAAGGGTACCTCATTCATACTATGTGTCATCCTGACATTTTGGAACATTTCTTTTGTTTTTATAATATCTAGATATTGACGCCTTTTTTCTTCACTTACATGGTTTTGATTGAAAAATATTCTCCTGTTCCTGTTTCACTCGAAAATAACCGAAACCACAAGGTAATGTGCGTACAAGGACATAATCCCAAGTAGCACTAGGTACTCCACTAAATAGTCGCGATATTGTACAGTATTTCAAATACTGAACACTATCTTAAAAATATTGTGCAAGGCTATGTGCTAATATGGATACTAACGATTAGGGAGTTATTTTGATAAAAACAAAAATAATCAATATATTTACAATTCTGCATAAGCCTAGAGATCACTAAACAAACTAAGGAAGTCAACAGGTTATATAGTTATACAGAATGGTAAATACAGGGCCAACACAATTTCTTTCCTTGACTGAAAACATTTATTGCCCCAAACTATTACTTAGACATGTGTTTATTTTTGTGTATTGGGAATTTGAAGTTTCTAAAAGCTCTTTCTAAGTGATCATTTAATATCCAAGAAAATGTCAGATTTGATAGCTTTAGGTTCAAAAGTCTGCCCTATAAAGCCTTTTGAGCGATTTTTGTATCTTACATGCCGCGTCATGTAATTTACAGCTTATGCCAGCCCATTCCAGTTACAATTAACTAAAGGTTTTTATCAGATTATAAACTTGCTTTTGTTTGAGGTCTTTCGATAATGAATTAGTCAGAGCTTTAAAACTCAAATATTTTGCTGGCACTGCCGGCATTTTCTATTCTTGTCATCCTGGAAGGAAACAATGGGAAGATGCTTCTTTATAGAAAAAAGTAATAAAACACCAGATGTTTTTCTTGTAATGAATCACGGCCTCCAAAATAAAAGTTGTCGGTGACAAAACAATTTCACCGGAAAAAAATTCATCGTCTCTAAAACGAGAATGAAATATTGGCCAAAAAAAGGAAAAGAAACGAGGGAGATGGAAGCTCCAAAATAATGAAAAAAAGAAAATGCAGAATTCTTCAGTTTGCCCTGTTTCGAATTTTTCAACTTTTTCTCATTCTTTCTTCAGTGTCATTGTGCGGTGGTGCTCTTAAAAAAAAGCAGAAAAGAAAGGCGAAATCCCGATATAATCCTTGAAACACGAGCTTCCCTTGCAGCCTCTGCATTGATTTTTTCCCCTTAAAGATCCCTATAATAACAAAGGATGGAAGAAAATTTTTCCCCATCTTTTCCAGATGGAGTAAAAATGCGTCTTCTTTAACACATTCAAAAGTAAATTTCACTGTTTTGGAAGGAAGAAGCAGAAGGCGGGGAAAAAAGAACTTCTCTTTAATACATCGAGGAATCTTCTTTCTTCTTCCTTCCTTTCCTGTAACAGGTGTGCGTAAAAAGTTTTTTGGAATCATTCGTGTTATGAATTCTTTCATTTTTTTCGAATTTCTCGTAAGAATAAAATAAAATGTAGCAACTAATTGGATATGAAACATAAGACTGCGCCGAAATTTTAACCTAAAATCTTATTTATCTTTTAGAAGAACAGATGAAATTGCGACAAAAGAATTAGAAGAAAAACATTCTGTATTCTTAGTGATTAAACACGTCTTGATAAACCAAGTCTAGTAACAGGAATGTAAATATGTATATAGACTGATTAACAAATCAGTAAAGAGTGTGGAATGTCAATTTTCCCTCAAGCAGGCTTGTTTTCTTTCTTTCAGTTGAAAATGCATTTTTTTGCTTCGGAGAGAATTAAAAATAATTTTATTTCTTATTTTAAAATATAAAATCACATTAACCCATTATATGTCAAAACTTTATAATTTCACTTTTCAAAAAAAATTTACATGAATGTGAAATCTGATTGTGAAATTTTCTAAAATTAATTGTTGCATAATAAGTAGTTTGTTGTGCAACGTATTCGAGTTGTTTCAATTTTCCGTCTGAAATTTTACATGCTTAGCTGCAATTTGCAATAGAAAACCTGAAATATAGCAAATAGTAGTTGGTTGGCGATTGGATAACGGCATCCAATTATAAAACAAACATTCCGATTTTATTGTATTAATAAAAAGGGATGTTGAGGTAGAAAGAAAACACGGAGAACCTCAAATAAATAAACTTTTGCTTGCCCGGTTTGGAAACATCCGGGACTTCACAATATGAACTCATTTACATATTTGAATGTGCAAGCAACCATTTACCCTTATTATAAGAAAATCTAATGCAATATTCGGTATTGTCTTCATCTTCCATTAGATTTGAAGACTGCTAATAAAATGTTCGCAAAAGTAAACCAAAGGGACTGGTATCCCTTCTATGTTCTATTGAACAATATAACGCGCTTTGTGTTTACTTTGTAGTATAGTGAACGGAATAAATAGACTGTGTTTCGTACCTCTTTCCTTTCACTAATGGAAATCATAATCATTCAAAGAAAGCAAAAAACAAAGAAAAATACTCTGAGAGAATCGAATTAAACAGACAAGGAATCCATTCTAGTCCATTTTATGAAGGGCTAAGGACGGTATTCGAAATGGATTCAAAATATTTGGGAAATGTTTCTGTAACAAGCTTGCATTACGCCAAATATAGCCTCTCTTAGCTCGAAATTTCCCAACAAAACACAAAGGAGATCAGTACCATTTAATAAGCATTATTTTAAAAGAAAAATGAAAACCAAACACAAACATAAAAACGCTAATAAGATTGATTTACCACTACCACAAGAAAACTTTAAAGCTTTCCCATTCATCTTCCAGTTGGAAACATAAGGGTAAAACATAAAACAAAGTGAAAAGAACAAAGAAAACAAAGAAAGGAGAAAGCATTTAACGGAAAAGGCGCAATTGCTGCACAAATCAGAAAAATACAAAGCAGAGCTTAAAAACAATCAACTAGAAAAAATAGAATAAATTTAAAAATAAATTTAACTCAAACTTTAAACAGAAACAACAGAATTTAAACAATAAAATTTATACAATGTTTAAAGTAGCACGCAATTGCAGCTCCATACAAAACTAAAAAAACAAACAATGGAAATCAAAATCATTAAAAGAAAGCAAAAAACAACAGAGTCCTAGAAGAGTGGTGTTAACATAACATGCAAATTTCACTTATCCTGCTCATTATGTTTTTGTTATCGTGTTCACATGCAAATGGATAGACTGTTAGTTTGGATTATGATTTAAGAATAGGATAGGTTTAATTCATATGTATAAACAATACCCGTACCATTATTGATTTTAAGCCTTAAGCAAATGTATTTAAGAAAACAGACTAGAATCAGTGACTCGCCACTTTCAGAATTGATAGGATTGATTTATTTGTGGTTTTCTTTCATTTAAAAGCCTCTTGAAGGAATTTTATTAAGTTGTTGGTAATCAACAGTCAAGAAATTAAATTTACAATATTGTTAGGTTTATGCTTGCCAACAGCTCTTAAGTCCAGATCCTAAAAAATCAGATCTGCCAGCTGCTATCTCCTACTTCATTCTTTCATTGAGTACGAAGTTCAGCAACAGAAAAATCCATCAAGAAAGCCTTTCTAATGATACCACGGACTTTTCTACTGATAGAGACTCTTCTAGCGATACTATGTATACTTCTGTTATTATTTAAGTTTCCTTGTTTTAGTTATTTAATTTATTTCAAAATTTTTCTTTAGGTTGCTAAATATCTTTTTAACTTTTTTTCTGGTATGCTTCCTCGTCATATCCATCTAAGCCGATTGCGAAGAATCATAATGATTCTATATACGGGGACATGAAGTGGTGTTATATGTATATTAAGTATGATCAGAATTTACGAATGGAGTTTTGACGATTAATTAACAGATATAAGAGCGAGTACAGCCATCACTCCATTTGTAATGCATACCGAATACATGGCTGACAAGTAAAAAAACAAAACACAAGCAGACAGACATTCTACACTCCTCACAGAAATTGGTGATATTTTAAAGCGATGAAAAATGAGCATTACTCGATTATTTTTATTAAATAAGTGTAACAGGGTTACAACCTATTGTTTTTCTGATGTTCTTATTTAATAAAAAAAATCAAATCGTTCTTTTTTTCATCTCTTCATATTCATAGATTTTGAAATATCTCTGAACGATTTGAGCAGTATCGATTATAAAGTTTTCGAAATTTATTTGATGTTTTCGAAATAAATTAATGTTTCTAATAAAGTGAAGTTTTTAACCCCTTATACCTACATAAATGCACGATGTTTAACCTTTTCTGGCCTTTGAGTCTGACATAGGAAACTGATTCAGGAACCAGGTTTAAATATTGAAATATTATGCTGAAACTGATTATAGTACCGAAAGTCGCCTATCTGTTCATTAAGTAGTAGAAAGATATTACTGCAAAATTCTAAGGAAATCTATTTGACAGTAATAGATTAAAATACGTAAAGTGAAAACCAAGCATTTTGTATTGTAAATAACAAAAGTAAAATTTAAAAACGCACTTTTATTAGCATACTATAAAATAGAACATAATTTTTTATCAAATGTCTGGAGGTTAAAAACAGATCTTAAAATTGACATGCGCTTATAGAAATTCTCTAAGTAAATTAGAATTTTAATCACATAATTAAATAGTTCAAATTTTTAATGAACGTTCCTGATTTTTTTCTTATGTTAGTCACTGCTGCTTCATTTCTTTAAAGTACTGTTTTCAACCTCTCATGCTTTTATGATTTGATATTTGCCTCCATATTTTTTGACAAAAAAACTTGTGCTCCACCTTATAGGAAGCTAATAAAAAAGTGTGTTTTTAAACACCCTTATATTTTAAGCATTTCTTATTTTTAGTCTTTAATATAGTTCACAATTCATTATGAATATTGTTATCAATTTTCTCACAAATTCACAACCAGACAGTGCCTCTCACATGGACAACAGCAACAGAAAAAAGTTAGTAAGACGTTTTTAATTAGACTCAATTTGTACTTTTATTCTCCGAATATCATCTTGAAAATAATAAATTTTATTAAAAATAACCTTTTAAAACACAGTTTTATTAGTGTACCAAATAGTAAAATTTTTACATTAATAATATTCTACGTAGTGTTTCGCCATCTCATTAGCAAATGACTCCACTGTTACGGAATCAGTATTTAATTTAATTAAAGATTAACTGAAAATTAAGTTATATTAATATTAAAACAGTGTAGTCGTATCGAGAATAGTCATCTGTATAACGGCGCAATCAATTTCAATCCATCAGCACATCAAACATTGAAAAAAATGGATTCCATCCTTGCAAACATGAAATACGTTTTAAAAGCTGTAATTTTTTAAACTATCACTTTTTATAATCCAAAGGAAATAAAGAATTCTACCAAGAAGAAACGAAGTCAGGCGGCATGTGAGAAAATAAAAATACCTCGCATTCTGTACTGTTCGAAGTTTCAATATTTACACATGGTTTCTTGCCTGACAATGCCAGCGTTGCTTGAAATTTTTGCGCTTTATTTTTAAAGAGGTAAAATTTCGCATTTTTTATGTTTTTTCATTCCAGATGTGTCTTTTCATTAAAAAATGCTTTTAGGTAAACACAGACGTACATCGTTCCATGTCTTATGAACTGCGAATTTTAATTTTGTCTTGAGCAAATTCAGGAGGAAAATTTACAAAAACTTGCAAAAAATCAAGATTATGAAAAACTTTTACGCACACCTGTTACAGCCAAGAAGATATAGTCGAGGAAAAGAAATACTTCACTGCATTAACGAGTTTTCTCCCTCTCTCTCTTCTTCCTACCAAAACGACGAAATTTTCTTTTGAATGAGTAAGAAAAATGCATTTTTGCTTCAGCTGGAAGATGGGGAAGTTTTTTTCTTTTCTTTCTGCTTTCAGGATATTTGAGGTATAAATCGATGCAAAATTTGCAACAGTATTTCGCATTCCAAAGATGATATTCTGATTTCACCCACAACTTTTCTCTTTATTTCTTTTATTTTAGGAACGTCACCAAGGAACGTATGCAGAATCTTACTTTATAGAACTGTAGAATTATTCGGATCCGGATGCGATCGGGCTGTTATTAATCGGGCTTAAGCAAAATCTCTCATAATGAGAAATAAAAGTTAAACATGTTAAATGTAAGTAAAAAAAACTAATATCCTTTAAATAGTTACTTAATATACCAGCAACTTAATATAACTCCTTCAAGAGGCTTTTAAATGAAAGAAAAATAGCAAATAAATCAATCCTATCAATTTTTAAAGAGGAGAGTCACTAAATTTAGTCTGTTTCCTTAAATACATTTACTTAAGGCTTAAAATCAATAATGATACGGGTATTTTTTATACATATGAATTAAACCTAAACTATTCTTAAATCACATCCACAATCCAAATCAACAGTCTATCCATTTGCATGTCAACACGGTAACAAAAACGTAACGAGCAGGATAAGGGAAATTTGCATGCTTTCTTAATACCACACTTCTGGAATCTGTTGTTTTTTGCTTTCTTTGAATGATTTTGATTTCCATTGTTTTTTGCATGCAGCTGCAATTGCGAGCTACTTAAAAATTGTATAAATTTTATTGTTTAAATTTTGTTGTTTCTGTTTAAAGTTTAATTTAAATTAATTTTTAAAATTATTCTACTTTTCTAGTTAATTGTTTTTAAGCTCTATTTCGTATTTCTCTAGTTTGTGCAGCAATTGCGTCTTTCCATTAAATGCATTCTCCTTTTTTTGTTATCTTGATTCTGTTCACTTTGTTTTATGTTTTCACCCTTAAGTTTCCAACTGGAAGATGAACGGGAAAGCTTTAAAAATTTTTGTGGTAGTGGTAAATCAATCTTATTAGCGTTTTTATGTTTGTGTTTGGTTTTCATTTTTCCTTTAAAATAATGCTTATTAAATGGTACTGATCTCCTTTGTCTTTTGATGGGAAATTTCGGGCTAAGAGAAAATATATTTGGCGTAATGCAAGCTTCTTACAGAAACATTTCCCAAATATTTTGAATCCATTTCGAATACAGTCCTTAGCCCTTGATAAAATGGACTAGAATGGATTCCTTGTTTGTTTAATTCGATTCTCTCAGAGTAATTTTCTTAGTTTTTTGCCTTCTTTGAATGATTTTGATTTCCATTAGTGAAAGGAAAGAGGTACGAAAGACATAGTCTATTTATTTCGTTCACTATACTACAAAGTAAACACAAAGCGCGTCATATTGTTTAAGAGAACATCAAAAGGAGACAAGTTTACTTTTACGAACATTTTATTAGCAGCCTTTGTTTTCAAATCTAGTGGAAAATGAAGACAATACCGAATATTGCACTAGATTATTTCTTGTAATAAGTGTAAATGGTTGCTTGCATATTCAAACATGTAAATGAGTTCATATTGTGAATGTCCGGATGTTTCCAAACCGGGCAAGAAAAATTCTATTTATTTGAGGTTCTCCGTGTCTTCTTCCTACCTCAACATCCCTTTTTATTATTTCAATAGAATCGGAATGTTTGTTTTATAATTGGATGCCGTTATGCAATCGCCTACCTGGTGGTGTTTTTCACCCACCAAGTCTTGCAAGATAACAGGCGATGAATGAAAATGGCGAACACGGTGAGATTTAAAAGATGAATTCAATCTCTATTCAATTAAAATATGATTAATAGTAAAATTATGACATGTGGAGCACAATTGTGCTCTCTCGCGAAAAATGAGATGTCTGTGAGTTAATCGAGTATGTATACGGAGGCGAGTTAATTTCACATCAACCTCAAGTATAGGAAAAATAGGCCAGATACTGTTTACTGAGGTAGAAGAAAAGAAGTGAAATAGAAAGAAAGAAAAACCATCAGCACTATTTATTCATTTATCTACTTTCTCTGTTCATAAAATGATGTCGAAATCTCTTATAATTTTGTGAGACGCATCAAAACGGTCTTATATAAAATCCTACATATAGGCATTCGGTACCATTCTTTTCAAATTTTCATTGACATTAATGCCAGAAAATTTCTTTCAAAATTTTATAAATTTTAAAATTATAAACTAGTATTCTTGCAGCTCTTGATTTTCCATTAAACACAGCAGAATGATCTAAGGATTAACTTATCGACTAATTGTTTCCTGGGAATGGAAGAATTATTCATTTTATTCATTGATGCATTACGAATTTGAATTGAGATGGTTCTTGGTTAAATATGAAATATTAGATACATCTATGAAAAGCATCGATATTAGGTATTAATTCATGTCTTTCTTTTTCATTATATAGATTTTTTAGCTTTGAAGTTTCTAATGGTTAATGGGACCTCTAGCTATTCAATATTTTTACACACTCCATGCATGTTTTATTTCAGTATTACTTCACATTTACGTTATGTTTCAATAAGGGTGAAAAGTTTCAGGATTCTTTGATTTTCTTGTCGTAAATACAGCTTTTCTGTAAAGAAAAAGTTTATAATCAAAAACACTGACACCAGATTTATGTAGTTTCATTTCCAATTACTTCGTGATTGTCATTTTGCTCTCAGAAAGAATTTTTAAAAATACTGACCAAAATAAATATGAGCACACGGAAAGTACTTAAAATCCTTTCCTACATTCAGCTGTTACAGAAAGAGAAAAGAGGAAGCATATTCCTCAATGTATTAAAGAGTTTTTATTCATTTTCAGTTAGCTTCTTCATTGTAAAATAGGGAAATTTACATTTGAATGCTTTAGAGAAATCTATTATTGTTCCCATATAGAAAATGAATAAAATTATTCTCCATCCGTTCATTAGAGGATTATTTAAGGTTAAAAAATGATGCCAAATCTCTTAATAAAGCTCATTTTTGAAGGATAGTATCGGGATATCACTTTCATCTGTTTTTTTTTGCACTTTAATAAAATTTATAAACTCATCGAATATTAGGTTATACTAACGTCCCGTTTTAAAGCAACACGAGGGCTATTTAGGGACGGACTTCGTAATTTTGAACCGCGGTCAGATGACGAGGACGACACCTGAACTGTCACCCCCTTCTCCAAACCACACAAACGGCACAACGTTTGGCCACAACGTATGATTTAGCGTGCAACAGGCCCCATACACGGCGGATCTTCAGTGGAATCGGGTTTCGAACCTGCCAATCGGAGGTCGAGACCCTACCACTAGGCCACCGCGACTTCGCAAGTCACCGAATGATGACAAAAGAAGAATAAGAAAATTTGGTAACAACTGAATAAAGAGAAAATTATTATTATTATTATTATTTCATCTTTCTCGAGCTTGGAACTTTTCATTTTCTTGCCTTTCTTTAGTCAATACTCAATTCTGTTTAACGATACAGTCAGTTTCTTTTAATGTCATGACGCCGAAGTGTGTAACTTGCAGGCTGCTACAGATTAGCCCGAAAACATCTGGTATTTCATCCCTCATATTCTACGCCGTAGATCCTTTCCATGAATTCGTCGTAGAATGTCTATAGAAGAACTTACGATCATCAGTCGAAGAATATAGGATTTTGATTTCGAGCTCCGAGTATTATTTTGTTATCGAAAGACGGACAACAAAAGAAAGCTATAATATGATATAGCTTGTATATTGTCGATGATTTTATTTAGAACTGGCGGAAGGATGAGGATCAAACGCAGGGCATTCAAAAATATCTTGCACATAAGAATTTCTTTCCTTATTTCTCGACTGGGAAACTGTATCCATAATGTATTGTCGAGAATGCTTTTGAGAGAAAAATATTTGCTTCTCTATTTTTTCTGGCATATTCAACATTGATTGCAGGTAGCTTCAGTTTAGAAACTGGTAAAGCAAATGTAAAATTTTAATTTAAGAACTGTTGTATGGAAATTGAGGCAACAATGTGGATAAAATCGGGCGATTTTCTTTCATTCGACATGGGGTTGAAAGGATTCCCCTTGATTCCTTATATTTTGTTACTTCTAATTCACATTTCTATATATGAATATTTTAAGATTAATTTGACATCAGGGAAATTTTATGAAATATAAAGATAAACTTAAAGTCATTTTTTATATTTATATTCGCACAAAAATGTTTTGAAAGAAGAAAAATTCTTACATTCTCATTCTGAAATGAAAAAGGTTATTACTTAAAGTTAGATATATCGTCTTACTATATGAGCTAGAATATGTATTATGGATAATCCAGATTCGATTACACCAAATGTCATACAGTATTTTGAAGTCTTAATGAACATAGAACTGCGATTAGTACAAATACAATTTCATTGACATTCATGGAGACATTTACAGAAAATATCACTATCAAAGAAATTAGATTGAATGATTTAAATAAACTCTGAAATTGTATCGAAAATATGCTGAATGAATTAGTTGTAAATTATTTGTGCAACTTCTTCAAAAGTTTGTACAAGGATGTTGCGGGTTTATAATGAATGAGTAAAAAAATAATAAAATTTAGAAAAAATAATGTTCAGTACTTATTATGAGAAAAAAAAAGAAATTTTGATAGAAAAAAGAACGCGGCATGTAAGAAAATTAAAGCTATTCTTTATTATTGAATAAATATCCATATTTTCACGCACGAGTAAATAAAGTTTGTTTTATATGCATGCCATTTTTCAATGAGGCAAGTAAGGTAATAATTTCTTTTGTTCTGTTATCGCAATTGCATCTTTTCGCAAAAATATAAGTTTTTATGTTAAAATTTCAACACAAACTTACACCGCTTCACTCAAATGTTCTCATAACACTTCGTTAGACGTAGGCAGCTCAGAGTAGGTAGGTCAGAATAGCGAGACGACCTCTCAAATCATATGGTGTAATTTTGATCTAGAATGTCTTAAATTTTTTCTTTTTGTAGAGTTACATATCTAAATATAAATTTTTTGGAGATATGGTTTTTTTCCCACGGTGTTTCAAAAGTATCTCCAAAATTTTTTGAAAATCGTTCTAATAGCAAAGATTGTTGTTTTCAGAGGCCATTATGAAATCAGAAAAACAGTACTAACAATAGTTGCGTACATTTTAGAGTATTATCACAATTTCGAAAGAAAATTCACTCGCCAAGTTAAATCCATTTGGTATTAAACAATAATAACTGTATAAAATTGTAAACATGTAAATAAAAATGGTAGAGAGAAAAGAAAATCTTGCTACTTTGGGCATGGCGACCTGAGAAAATCGAATTATTGTTGTCTTGGGCGATATGTGAAGCCGAAACTTGGATAATCACCAGTCTTTGATGGTCCCGCGACTAGAGGAGGGTTAAATTTCATTTTGTTCTCAAAGGAAATTTTAAAAAAATCTTCCTTTTCAAAGAAACAAAAAATCGAAACATGGGAAACTCGGAAAAAACTTTTTACGCACACCTGGGTTTACCGGCCGACAATGGAGAAAAGAAAAGAGCTCTCAATGCATTAACAATATATATACCTTTTCCTTCCGCTTCCTCATGCAAAACAATGACATTTCTTTTTGAATGTTTTTAGAAAATTACAATTTTACTCCGTCTGGAGAAGACAGGGAAGATTTTTCTCCCTCCTTTCATTATAATAAGGATCTTTAAGGATAAAAATCGATACAAAATCTGCAAAGAAAGCTCGTATTTCCAGGATGATACCGGGTTATCACTTGTGCTTTATCTTTACTTTATTTCATTAAAACCATCACCATACATTGTCAAAAGAGGAATAAGAACACTTTGAAAAGATAGAAGATTATAGAAATTGAGACATTATAAAGATAGAAGATTATAGAAATTGAGGCATTATGTAGGTTTTTGTGCACTTTTTATTCAACTTTACTTGCTCCATGTTTGTAAATTTGGAATTTTGTAATCGAGTTTTCACCCACATCTTTATGTTCTAGAGTTTTGAAATTTTGTACACTTATGTATTCTCGATGACAGCATTCTATTTAATTTTTTCTGAATTTAATTAACCGTTTAATCAAATTTTGTACATCCAAACGAGTGGTACCCACTTGTAGCGATTTAAAAAACATATTTCGTGATTTCATAACATTTCTAATAATAAATTGAACTAAGTAGCATAAAATAATAATTTCTACTTTTTGCCTTTAATTTATAATATATTATTTGATTTTTGCATTATACAATATTTGTTTTTAAAGTCTGTTATTATTTTAGGTTTTTTTTTATCATTCTTGAATTTTTATCTGTTTGCAACTTCCAATTTTTGACCGAAGCTTTATTCGCTTTACTGAAATGGCAAATTTTTACCCCTGTGACACTGTCTAGACGCAGGCTACGATGGATTGAATAGAAAACATCTTTTTATTCCATCTGGATCTTTGATCTCCTCTATTCTTGGGCCTAGCTTGTTCCCTTGGTTCTCTCGGTTGAAAACAAAGGAAAACGCATGCAGGGGGAATTTGGAGGAATCGAATTTAAAGCTCGAACTATTTTTTTTTTATCAGCAATTTAAAATATGATAAAAGCACCTGTTAATTTTTTAATCTGATGTTATTGTTTAAAACTAAAGATGGGCGAATGAAACAAAGGGCGAGCATCTAAGTCGATATATCTTCGATTATATCTCATCATGGAAAAATTGTATAACATTTGTCCAAAAATGAGTTTTTCTTAACAATATCACATAAAGCGCACCCAGCTGAAAGGGGGACTGTGGTTCTTGCGGCGTACCCTTATGTAACACCCTCTTTTCTTCTTCTTATTCATTTATGACACTTATTATGCAACAGCAAACTTTATGATTTATAATATTATTGCTAGAAAAGACTGCCGTTAGCTTGCAAACCATATCTCAGAACAGATTGTAACAGATTTACTCACGAAAGAGGTAATACAAAATCTCATGCGCATTTTTTGGCATAATTTACAACAATACTTCATTGTTGAAACGTAATTCAATCCGTTTCCTTTGTTTAAACAAATATTTAATTGCGTGTTTCTTCGCCTCCCTTCTCCTCCTTAACTTAAAGCGTATTTTGACATATGCATGTTACCCCTCGTTGGAAAGCTCTCGTCATTTGCAGTAGTCTCTTCCATTCTCTTTCATTCTCGCAGCTCTAATCCTTATGAAAATAGAGGGTGAAATGTTCTTTTAATTATATCTCTGGACTAAAGGAATCTACCTTTGCCTTCCGGCTTGCCAAGGGGGATTTTTTCATTTGGACAGGTCTTATATTTGTTTTCCGCCTTCGAAGAAAGATTCAAGACTGGGATTTTGGAGGTTAGTATGGAAGGAAGAAACCGAGAATTCGAATCGGGCTGCCTTTTGAACTGGCATCTTAATGTGGTAGCAGTCTATCGTTGTTAGTTGCGAAATTCTGTGCTGTGCGGAAGTTTCGGATGCTCTCCTGATTTTCCTGCTTTGAGACATTGAAGCCTTGCAATTAAAAAAATACTTAATTTGGCTTGTTAATAAATTTTAAAAAGTGAACATATCGATGGGTGCTGGAATTCTACTAGTGCGCATTTTCGAATTCGTCATAAGTAGAATACAAATCAAATATGGTGAAAGTGTTAAATTTTGTTTCGATTCATACTGAAATTTCTTTATAATTTCAAAGACATAAAAATGAGAATGAGATATAACAAATATACCACTAACAGCATCAAAGGCAACCATTACCTATATGGTGATGGAGCCCCACTACAATATTGATACAAGGTTGTCTAAATTGTCTCGAGTGGTATGGTTCTGTAAGTTGAGAAAACTGAAGAAGAAAAGGTTAATCTATTTATTAAAGTATAACGGAATTTAGGAAGTAAAATTCTTTTGTGTTTATACTCTGGAAAATGAAAGAATTTATAATTATAATAAGCCAAATAAAACGGCAGATATGAATATGGAAAACAATTCATTTTCCTTATCCCTTCCTTATTCGAAATTTAGTTTCATGACGGATTTCTTTTTTACTGAAGGATGTAAAATTTCTTACTCCCTTTTTGTATTTTCCATGTCGCAAATGTATTATTTAGTTAAGAAATGTGTTTTCTGGAATGAAATTTCACCCCAGGCATATTATCGTTTTCATATCCAGAGAGCTCTTAAATTTAATTTTATTCTCAGAAGGGGATTCAGAGAAATATTTTGAAAAAAACACTGCAAGAGCAAAAATCAAGACTCGGAAAAAACTTCTAGCGTACACCTGTTACAAGCAAGATAAGAAAAACAGTCCCCAACACATTAACGAGGGATTTTTTTCTCCTTTCCAAAACAGTGAAATTTACTTTCCAACACGTTCAGAAAAATACATTTTTAATTCATCTGGAAGACGGAAAAATTTTTTCCTCCGTTTTCTTCGTTATAATAGCGGTATTTAAGAGCAAAAATCGATTGAAAATCTAAAAGGGAAACTTGCGACTTGAAACTGATATTGGGATTTTTCTTGTACACTTTCTTCCTCTTTTTCCTTCCCTTTCTCTTTAAGGTCATCTCCACACTTCGAAACAAATATTTCGAAATAGTTAATTCAAAATCATTATAAATTTCCGAGAAAACGTAGAAAAAACAATTTTTTTTCAGCGTTTATACCGAAACATTCAACTCTTTTATTTTTACCCGTTTTTTTCCGGCCAATATTTCATTCTTTTTACGGATACTGTGAACTTTTTTCCCGGTGTTATTGTCTAGACACCGGCATTTTTATTTCGCAGGCAGCGATGTATTGACTCGAAAACATCTGGCGTTTCATCTCTTTTGTCTATTGCGTCGTGCCTTGTCCTGTTTCTCTCTTAGGACGAAAACAAAACAAAATGCGAGCAGTATCAGAGGAGAGGATTTGACTTTAAGG
This sequence comes from Araneus ventricosus, assembly GCA_013235015.1. Classification (NCBI taxonomy): domain Eukaryota; kingdom Metazoa; phylum Arthropoda; class Arachnida; order Araneae; family Araneidae; genus Araneus; species Araneus ventricosus. Next base: position 216,652 of record BGPR01001272.1, on the reverse strand, counting down.
ATTCGAATATTTTCTTCTTTTTTTTATCGAAGGACAAAAGAAAATTATAATCTGACAAAAGCCTTCGTTTATTTTTTTAATGCTGTCGATGTAATATTATATTATTTAGAACAAAAGAACAGGTGAAAGGTAATAAAAAGTGAATATCTAAGAAAATGTGCGTTATTTTCAATATCTACACTAAAACTGGTGTTATGCTTGGTCACAGATGTTATGCTTGACCACCTACGTGCGGTCAGTTGATGGACTGGTTGAAATCTCCCTCTGACTTTGGTAGCTAAAGACATGAAGTTTCTGCTACTCGAGAGCCTGGGCTTAGAAAAAACAAGATATTTTTAGAACATAAACATATTTGCTGTGCGTTGTTTCCAGGAGTATTTAATGCTGTGGTTATATTTTACATCCGCTACCAGTTAAGGTTTAGCCTGGAGAATTTAAGAGTTTCAAATAGGGAAAATCGAGGGATGGATTCCTGCCGGATTCTCAGCTTGCATAACTCAAAAAATTTGAATTAATACATCCATTTATTATACTATTAGGAACAATGATAATGATGGAGAATTTACAAATGGTGATGAACTAAGTTTAACAGAAGTAATATCTAGATGTCGGAGAGTCTGCACAGCTAAGATATCACCTCGTACCGCTAAGCACAGATGTTATGCTTGACCACCTACGTGCGGTCAGTTGATGGACTTTGGTTGAAATCTCCCTCTGACTTTGGTAGCTAAAAACATGAAGTTTCTGCTACTCGAGAGCCTGGGCTTAGAAAAACAAGATATTTTTAGAACATAAACATATTTGCTGTGCGTTGTTTCCAGGAGTATTTAATGCTGTGGTTATATTTTACATCCGCTGCCAGTTAAGTTTTAGCCTGGAGAATTTAAGAGTTTCAAATAGGGAAAATCGAGGGATGGATTCCTGCTGGATTCTCAGCTTGCATAACTCAAAAATTTGTTAACTGAATATGCGTTTCAGCATGAGGGATTTTGTTTATATGCATTGTTCTTTTTTTAAAAAGGGGGAAAGCTCTCTTGGTTTTCCTTTCATACAACACATATGTTTTTCAGAATGGACACTTCTTTTTATAAGATTCAGGCGTCTCAACTTGCAGTGGAATTCAATGAATTGCCCACACCCATTTTACAAATCGACCGGAACTCAAGATTGTATTGTAACTTCGTATTGTAATGTATTTCAGCATAGCATGAAGAATCGTTGAGCCGCCTTCTTTATCAAAAATAAAATGTTTATTGGACGTCTTCCATAGCACAGACATTTAAAACAATCACATACGTTACATCACTGATTGACATCGAATTCCATGTTCAATAATATTTTTTCTCCTCCGTTGCTAGGCAACATTAGCAAAAGACAAATATATCGTTGCTACTCTATTTTTATAATCTTTAGAAAAGAATTAATGCCAAACGATTTTTTAATTCGTTTCTTTTACAACTTTAAATTAATTTATTTTATGACCAAACGATTTTTTAATCTAATTAATTTCTTTCTTTAAATATTTTAATAATTCTCTCTCTCTCTCTCTCTCTCTATATATATATATATATATATATATATATATATATATTATTCGTTACAAATATCACATTATATATACAAGGTGGTCATAAATTATTGGACCCATTTCAAAAATGAATTAGAAAAAACTAAATATGTTGGAACTACGGTTTTTTAAAAATAAGAGCGCATCTCAAAAAGTTTTTTTTCCAATAGGTAACGGGGAGTTCTAAATTTGCTACAGAGAGAGATTTCCATGAGCAATGGCTACCGATCAGCAGACGCTGATGCACGTTTTTTGGTTTCCTTTTACAGTTTTGAATATCTAGTAAACTATTCAATTTTCAAATTACAATTTATTTAACAAATTAAAGAGCGTAATATTTCCTACATATACATGCTTTTCTTTTTCTTCTAGCTTTAATAGTTTCGCAAACAACGGCCCCTAAAAAATGGGAGATGTTCAATAATTTACGACCACCTACACTATCGTAACGGCGAGTTACCTATCCGGAAAAAAACTTTTTTAAAATGCACTCCCATTTAAAAAAAACATTAGTGTTAATTAACGTTGCAACATTATTACTTTTTTAAATTAATTTTTGAAATTGGTCCAATAATTTATGACCATCCTGTATAATAGAAGTTGAATTTCATGAAAACAGAAAATATTCCATCCATGTATAAAGTTATTTAAAATACGACTGACACATATATCAGAATAAAAATACTTAAATATTACAAATAAACTGCTACCAGCGTCAATGAAAACCATGAACTAAGTATACGGTGATTAATTATTTCTGAAATGATAATATAAAGTATAATGAAAAAATCTTCATTGGTGTAGATATGTATATGAAACAGAAGAAGGTATTAGTAATGTATTTTTGCCGGAAGGCTAATAATTTCTAAATCAATCTAGTTGGCGGTATTAGTTTGTTTTTCCTTTCTGAAAATTCTTTTGTTGTTTACCTATCTTGTAAGTCTTGTGGTTTGGGAAATTTCGGGCTATTTAAGTCAAGCCTCTTACAGAAAAATTTTCCGATTTATTTGAATCCATTTCGTATGTAGTCTGTAGCCCTTGAAAAAGTATACTAGAATGGATTCCTTGTCTGTTTAAGGCGATTCTATCAGAATTTATTTCGTGCTTTTTACTTCCTTTGAATTGTCATTGACTTCCTTTGTTTGTTGTATGCAGCGGCATATTGCGCGCTACTTAAACATTGTTTAAATTTTGTAATGTTTGTTTAAATTTATTTTAAAATTTGCTTTATTTACTAATTTAACTTATTTGATTATCTTTATGCTCTATATAAAACAGACTGACAGGAAAAAGAAAAATATGCGGGCTATTTACTTTTAGAAATTAAAGTTCATTTTAGTTTTTACGCACTTTTATTTAACTTTACTTTTTCATGTTTGTAAACAAAATAATTTCGTGCTCACTTACTGATATACTAGAGATTTGAAATTTTGTGCAATTGTATGTTCTCCATGGCAATAAACTATTTTAATATTTTTCAGAACTTAAGTATTAGTTAATCGAGTTTATTTGATTAAATTTCGATTCCATATTCTTGGTCTCATCTGATTGGGAATTTAAGAAAAAACGGATTTCAAGATTCCATATTATTTATGATAATGAATAACAGATTAAATATTAAAATATGGACAATAATTACAATAAAATATTTCAGTGTTTTAATGCATTTAAAAAGTGTTTTTTAACTAAAAGTGTATTTTAAGTGTGTTAAAAACTGTTATTATGGAAACCATTTATTCCGTATGAGACCAAGAAATTTATAATTTATAATTCCAAGACCAAAAAAAAATATAATTAAAGATGGGTTAGCTAGAAGGAATGTAAAAGAATGTAATGTCTTCCATCTGAACATATATTATTATTCTATATCGGTAATCTTTGTCATGACAGACTTTCATTTTACAAAAAAAAGTTGTATAATTTCGATAATTTTTTTTAGTTTTCCTGTTTTAAATGATAATTTGTATTAAAAAACATGTCATCTACATTAAAAATTCAGGTCAGGCATGTTAGCATTTTTATCTGCAATGAACTCTTAAATTTCATTTTCTTCTCAGCTGACCATTCAAAGAAAGATTTTGAAAAACAATGCAACAGCAAAACTCAAAACTCGAAGGAAACTTATGTGCACACCTGTTACAGGCAGGATAAAGACCGTAGGAAGGAACAGCCTTTAATACATCAATGAAGAATTTTTTCTTCTCTTAAGGCAGTGAAATTTTCTTTTCAACGCGTTCAGAAAATTACATTTTTACTCCATCTTTGAGATGGGGAAAGTTTTTTTCCATTCTCTTCGCTTTATTAGGGATATTTAGGGACAAAAATCGATGAAAAATCTGCAAGGAAGCTCGTGTCTAAAAAAAGTATCGGGATTTCTCTTGCACCTTTTCTTCAGGTTTATTTTTTTTTTTTTGTGAAAAAAGTGACGTCACTACGCAACGACAAAAAATAAGGAAACGTCGAAATAATGGAAACAAAAGAAAACGGGAGCTTCTGATCTTTCTATTTTTTATTTTATTTATGCTGGAACTTTCAACCCCTCATTTCCCCCTTTTTTTCACCAATACTTCATACTTTTTACAGAGATGGTGTCTTTTCCCCCCGGTGTTATTGTCTAGACAACCGACGCTTTTATTTCGAAGGCAGTGATGCATCGCCTTGAAAACATCTGGCGTTTTATCCCTTTTGGTTTAGACCGGAGAACCTTCCAATGGATTACTTCAGAGGATGATAACAAAAAGAGAGCAGAAGTAGGGTTATAATTTTGAATTTAAAGCTCGAAATATTTTATCAAAGAACCAAAAACCAGAGGGAATATTCTTCCCTCGAATTCCTTGCATACTTACACGATATAGCACATTTCGTGCTTTGTAGTATAACGAAGAGAACCGAGTAGGGTTTCTGAAGGTCATCCTTTCGACTCATAACTCCAAAATTTGATATATCTTTTAGATTTACCCTTTTCGTTACATGACCGCATATCAAATTTCAACTATCTAAGTCGTTGCGTTTCTCGATTATCGAGTTCACATACATGCGGATATACAGATCAACAGACAGTCAATCCTTTGGCGAACTTTGTCAAAAATATGTGGGTGTGATGGATTGAAATAACACCAATCACCCCACTTGAATTAATACATCCATTTATTATACTATTAGGAACAATGGTAAAGATGGAGAATTTACAGATGGTGATGAACTAAGTTTAACAGAAGTAATATCTAGATGTCGGAGAGTCTGCGCTGCTATAAGATCACCTCGTACCGCTAAGCACAGATATTATGCTTGACCACCTACGTGCAGTCAGTTGATGGACTTAGGTTGAAATCTCCCTCTGACTTTGGTAGCTACAGACATAAAGTTCCTGCCACTCGAGAGCTTGCCTATCTCCAACTACTTGCACTCCATGTCATCGGATAGCATCCAAACATAGGCGTCGCTGCGCCATCTGGTGGTGACGTGAACAAAACCCACAATTTAACAATTTTGATGATGAAACTAAATGTAAAATTTCATGCTTCTAGCTCTTAGCATTTTAGAGTTATGAGATTCAGATGCACACGGACTGAAAGACAGATAGACTTACCGTATGCGGACTTCGTCCAAAATTTGACAGACATCTTCAATTGTGGTGAAAAGACCTCGCACCAAATTTCATCTATCAAGATAAATGCTTTTATCTGACGCAGGAATTTATAAAACTATTATAATACTAAAACTAATATAAAACTAATATAAGTTATAATCTGACCTTCCAGTTAGTAAATAAAAGTGAAAATTATAGTCAACAATTACTAAGTTATGTCCCTATCAGAAACGTTTGTGTAGCAATTAACAGCGTGGGATACTTCTTTTTTATTTTATAGGGGATATTTAATCGTTTTAATTACATAAATATGTTGTTAATGGTTCATGGCTAAAACGGTGGCCTGGATGTCACGGAAAAATTATCTGAAAAGATACATTTGCAAGCACAAGTATGACAGAATTGTTTTATACTGATATTACTTTCTCAAGTAAAGATAGGAAATATTTGCTTTCATATCGTAAGTGCAATTTTGCATTTAAAGATCTGTTCTTAGCTTAAAAATTTGGCAAGGGCTCACGGGCGCTGTCCTTCAGTTTCAAAGATTGCTTAGGTCAACACTCTATTCTACCAATGGCATACTTGAGCCTGTTCCACGTTAAATCTTCAGTCAAACGCTAAATGAGCCCCAACAAGCGTGGTGTAGAAGTTTGAAAAGGTGTGTGCCTGCTCAGGTGTCGTCCTCGACATGTAGCCATGGCTAAATATCACCAGGTCTGTATTCAAGTTGACTTGGGTTTGCTTTAAAACGAGATGTTAATATAAATAAATTAAAGTTAAATTCCGTATTATTCTAGGCAGGGATTTGAAAAAAGAAATTATAAAAGAAGTTACAAGAAATTCAAATATAGAAAGATTCAGAAAACTTTTTAAACTCACTTTTTGCAAGCAAGGCTGAGGATGAAGGAAGATTTTATCAGTATTAACAAGATTTATTTTTTCCTTCCACTTACTTCTTAACAGTAAAATTTAATTTTGAATGAATAACAAAAAATGCATTTTAATTCCATTTGGAACAGATGGGGAAGATTTTTCCCTTCCTTTGCTATAATAGGGATCTTTGAAGATATAAATCGATGCAAAATCCGCAAGGGAAGCTAGTTTTTCTAGTTTGATATGCGAATTTGTTACCGATTTTTCTCTACTTTTTCTCTTGACGGACATCCACAGACAACGAACACACAGGAAGAGAAAAATTGGAAACAAGAGAAAATGCAAGTTCAACTTATTTTCTTTGTTATAATTCTCGATATTTCCTTCCTTTATTTCTTCCCTTTTTTTGGTCAATGCTACATTCTTCTGCATTACTTTTTTCCTCCAGTGTTATTGCTTAGACACCAACGCTTTTATTTTACTGTCTGTGATACTTCGTGGAAACATCTGGCATTTCATCCCTTTTGTTCTAGGGTGCAGTGCTTTCCAATTGTACCTTAGCTGTATGGAGACAAAAGAAAATTCGAGCACTAGCAGAGTGAAGGATTTGGATTTAAAGCTCCAAATATTTTGTTATCGAATGACAAGAAATAAAGACAAGTTACAATCTGACACCAGTGCTTTATGTCTTTCCCCTCTACCTATGTAATCTGATGTTATGTAGAATAGAAATTTGGATAAAGTAAATAAACCAAGGGCAATAAAGTCAATATTTTCCCTATTTGGTCTCAATAGGGAAATTCACGAGCATTTCCCCTGCAAAGACAAAAGCAGAGTTTTATCCTTAACCTCGAGCAACAAAAAAGTAAACCACAAGCGTTTTAAAATAGGAATTCAGGGATATTTAAAGCATCCATATCAGAGCAAAGTTAATTACTGGCTTGAAACATTCAGAAGGTTCGCCTTGGAGAAGAAAGAAGTGTTGGGAACAGGATGGACTCTTAAACAGCACTGCATAAAAAATAATGAATCGAATTCAATATAAGCATTATTGCTTCACAATTTTCTTTTCTCTTTCCTTTCTATCATGTGCTACAAATGCTTTTGAAATAAAAATTTTATGTTTTTACTGAATAGAATTAGCGAATATATCAGTTTGCTAAAATATTGGACAATATTAAACAAATTGGACAAACTCATAATACAGATTCCACCTGAAAGAATCAAATGTTGAAGTAGGAATAACGTCATTTCGCTTCATGTTCATATCAATTTTAATCAAGATTTTCTTATCAGAGAAATCAGTTTGTTACAGATGATGCAGTTATTATTGTAGATGAAGAATACTTAAGCTAATGGAATCGAACACAATAATGCACTGTAAATTGATTTTGTGTTCCTCTCTTGTTATGTTTATATTTTGGAAAATGATAGAATTTTTAGACACTCCCACCTGAAAAAAATTCGCCTAAGAAAAGAAAAAATATTCTGTTTTCTCTAGTGCTTCATTATTCAACATTTCCAAGCAATTCCAAACCTATAATTTTTTCTTCATATTAAAGACGTCAAATTTCACTCTTTTTATTTAGCTTTCTTCTAGCAATGCATCTTTTCATTAAAAAATGTTTCTAAATTTGTTTCTATCCTGACAATTCGATGCAAGCATATTGTAAATTTTATTTCCAATGTCTTGTTAAATTTCATTTTCTTCGCAGCAGGGATTCTAAAGAAAAAATTTAAGAAGTTTCTACAACAGCAAAAAATAAGGACTCGGATAATCTTTCTACGCACACCTGTTACAGGCAAGAATAAGAAACAAAGAAAGTTCTCAATGCATTAACGACTTTCCTGGTGTTTCCTTCCCCTGCATCTTCCTTCCAGAAGAGTGAAATTTACTTTTTAATGCGTTAAGAAATATTCATATATACTCCATGTAGAAAAAGGGAAGTTTTTTCTCCCTCTCTAAGTTATGTTAGGGATATTTCAGGATAAAAATCGATGCTAAATCTGCAAGAAATGCTTCTAATTTGAGGATGATATCGACATTTCTTTTACACATTTTCTTTCTTTACCTCCTCTCCTTCCAACACATCTTTTTTGTCGTTAAGGCCATCACCACAGAACGACCCACGAGAAGTTGTCTGGGAAAAAATGGAAGAATTCGGCGTTTCATTTTCATTTATTCCAGAAATTTCCACCCCTTTTTGGCCAATACTTCATTCTCTCTACAGAGGCGGTGTATTTGTTCTTCTGTGGTATTGTCTAGACACCAGCGCTTTTATATCGAAGGCTGAGACGCATTGCTCTGCGAACATCTGGCGTTTCATCTCTTTTGTTCTAGGGCGTATCGGCTCTCCATAGTTCACTCGAATGAAAACAAACAAAAAAAACGCTAGCAGTGGCAGAGCAGAGCATTTGGATTTAAAGCTCAAAATATTTTGTTACTGAATGAATAAAAAAATACAAGGAAAAAATGAAAAGGGATTTTCATATTAGTTATACTCTGACAAAACGGTCGAATACATTTATTTTTTTTACTATCTTATATGTTATATGATATTATTTTGAATTAAAGGATGGTTAAGGAAAGGATATAAGTTTAACATTGGAGCGCAAACCGTGGGACGCGACCCCCCTGGGGGTTTCGAGCAAATTTTTGTGGATAGCTAAATTCAAAGAAATTTATTTGACAGTTAAAAATATAAGGATTTTCTTCAAAAAGAATTTGGTCGTGAACCCCAGAGGGGTCGCTAAAAATGTTACACAAATTGAGAGGTTCGGAAAGGAAAATAGTTTGCGCACGACTGGTCTAAAACAATAATTCGCGTTTTAAGTGCTTATTCGGAAAGTTTAGACCCCACATAAAAGAACTAAATCTCTAATACAGGAAATTATATGGTCGTCTTTTTCATAAGTAGTGTTTCAAAAAGTTGTTGACAATTATAACATTAAATAGTCTCTCTATTGCATTGTTATTTTGCATTTGTAAGTATTTTCATACCTAACTATAACGGTAGAATGCGTAAAATTGCAAAATCCTGTTCTCTTTTTGAGCTTCCTTGATAGCAATGCATAGTTACATTTAAAAAAATAAATATTTGTAGGTTGAAATTTCGGAACAGAAAAGTTATCATTTTAATCTCAAATAAGCTGTGTTTTTTCGCAACAGGGTTTTAAAGAAAAGTTTTTTAAACGATCCGATAGCAGCAAAAAATTAAGATTCGGAGAAACTTTTTAAATACACTGTTACAGGGAAGACGAAGAAAGAAAAAAGCATTAACGAGTTTTCTGGATATTTTTTAATCCTCTTCTTTCTTCCAAAACAGTAAAAATTACTTTTGAAACCGTAAGGAAAAATGCATTTCTACTCCATCTAGAAAGCGAAAATTTTCTTTCTTCCTCTCTTGTTATTTTAGGGATATTTAGAGATAAAAATCAATGATCTTCAGAATGATATTGAGATTTCGTTACACATTTTCTTACACCCTCCCCAACGCAATCTTTTGTTCTTTGTCTATTTATTCTTCTTTTTTCCCCTCCGTTGATGCCATCACCACAGAACGACGCATGAGGAAATGTCTGAAAAAAATGGAATCATGAAAAATCGAGAAGTACAGCATTTTCTTTATCTTTTTTTTTTCTTCCAGAACTTACAGCCTCTCATTCCCTCCATACTTTTTTCGCCAATACTTCATTCTCTTTACATAGACGATGCTTTTTCCCCCTTCAGTGTTATTGTCTGGACACCGACGCTTTTATTTCACAGAGTGAGACGTATGGCCTCGAAAACATCTGGCGTTTCATCTCTTTTGTTCTAGAGCTTATTGTCTTCCCATGGTTCACTCGATTGAAAACAGAAGAAATCGTGAGCTGTAGCAGAGGAGAGGATTTGGATTTAAAGCTCAAAATGTTTTGTTGTCGAAGGAATCAAAAACAAAAGCAAGTTTTACTTTGACAAAGCGTGTGAATACTTTTTCATATTTTAATCTCGTCGATGTTATCTGATATTATTTGGAACTAAATGATGGACAAAGAAAAAGAGTGCATCTTAAGCCAATAATTTTTCCTTCATGTATGACTTTTAAAATTTGGATGGCAGACAAAAGCATGAGATCTTTAAATGCAGGAAACTGTCTGGTTTCCTTTTTCATAAATAGTGTTCCAATCTTTGTTAGCATTTATATGGCTTAAAGTAGGAACCGCTTAATTTTGAGGTTACGCCTCGCCTCCTGACTTGACCAGCACATGAGACAGATCTCGAAGATCAATGGGCCAAATCTCCAATCAGGGATCAGTTGACCGCTTTTGAGCTGAAATAAAAAACAAAAAACTGTGTGTACACGTACACACTATTTTTACGTTTTCGTATACGAAATATACAAACATGAAGTATTATAATCGTCAACGTATCGTAAATTCGACTTCAAGATTTTGATGCAACTCTGCGTTTCGGTTCAACTCTGAGTTTTTCGAATTTGTCTTTCTGTCTGTAAACACGAACGCATTGAGTTAGATGGATAACATTTTATATGTGATATTTTCGCCAACTTTGTATTCTATCGAATTTCAGCAAATTTCTATGAAATTTCGATGAAATCCAACCACTGGAATTTGACTGTCCATCTGCCCGTATGAAGGGACTGCCATGGTCTTAGGCGCGAGGCAGGCCACAGTTTTAATTAGTTAGTCTGCCCGTTTGTATGTCAACATGATAGCTCAGAAACGGAAATAACTTGATAGATAAAATTTGGTACATTGTTTTATCACCAGAATTACAGATTTATTTCAGAATCTGGGCTAAATCCGCCAAAGGGTGACTGCCTGTCGATCTGTTTATCTGCATGAGTATGAACACGATCATTCAGAAACGCAACGGCGTAGATAATTGAAATTTGGCACATGTCTTGTGACAAAATGTGTAGATCTGAAAGGTATATCAAATTTTAGACCCAGTAGGTCGAAATGAAGACGTCCAAAAGGCGTATTCGCTTTTCTTCATTATACTACAAAGCAGGAAGCGTACCCTAGCATGTAAGAATACAAGAAAGTCGGTTGACGCAACCTTCCGATGGTTTTTAGTCCTTTGATAACATAATATTTCGAGCCTTAAATCAAAAATTACCTCTTTGTTACTGCTCTCACTTTCTTTCGTTATCTTGCTCCGAAGTAACCCATTGGAAGGTTTTCCGATCTAAGACGAAAAGGGAAGAAACGCATGATGTTTTCAAGGCAATGCATCAATGCCTTCGAAATAAAAGTGCCGGAGTATAGACAATAACACCGGGAGGGAAAAGATACCATCTCTGTAAAGGGTATGGAGTACGCTGAAGAAAGGGGGGAATAAGGGGTTGAAAGTTCCGCCATTAGTCGAAAGGATCACCGTCTGCTGGTTTGAATATTCGCTCATGTTTGAAAGTGCTAACTCTGAATTGCAACGACATAGATAACTGAAATTTTGTTTGTGGTCTTATGAAAAGAACACATCATGCCTGTCTCAAATTTTGGAAACAATTAGCGAAAGAGAAGTGCCCAAAATGCATATTTGTTTTCTGCGTTGTACTATTAAGAGCAAAACATGCCATATTTTGCCACTAGACGCGGAATTCGAAAGTGGAAGGGGCTCCTTGGTCCACTAGTTTTCGATTTTAGTTTCCGATTCTGAGCTCAATAAAAATCTGAGCACACTTGGCTGTCTCGATCTTGCCCAAGGACCTTAATATTCATGCTAGGGGATGACAACTTTGTTAAGGAGTTTACGAGAAAATTTAGGGGAGACATCTATCGTTGGTTTCTCCCTGAATATGCAATAATATATATTCACTAATTCACACAGTCTCCTATCTATCATCACTACTTTGCGTGCATCTTTTATTCTTTGGTTACTTTTAACGTAGACATCTTGCTATGTTGACTCTAATACAGTAACATTCTTCAATCTGAAAAGGACAGAAAAAAAAACCATGCGAACTATTCTTCAAGGACGCTACCAGTTTCTTCCAATTCATGACGAATTGAATACAAAATGTTGTATTGAAAATATGCATTCTCAGAACCTAATAAGCTTCAAAAAGCATCAACTGTGGCTGTACTAAATTGAGAAACACACTTCATCAAGAAATAGCTCCTAAGTAAGATACAAAGTAGGAATAAAATAACTCAATGTATAACAAGGAATATTACAGCTGATCGTAAGTGCATTTTAATCGAATTAACTTCTGTGTGTTATAGGACCGGAAAATAAAATTAAATATTTTCTCTCGAACCAGAGACCTAAAATTGAGAATATGGGTTTATAAACTCTTTCAGGGACATCTTCGTTTTTTTTTCCTTTGTGGGAACAACGTTAATTCATGTATACATTCATAAGAACAATTATTCGATTTATTTCTTGTTACCATCTGTTGTTAGATATTAGATAATGTATCTTTACAAACAGACCATTAAAAGACCATCACTTGCCTAAGGAAAGAACTAAGCCCTCAAGGAAACCACAACCTCTTTTGGAAGCGGAGGTTTCAATCAGAATTGGTGAAAAGTATGATCAATAAACATATGCATTGTATTCTGTAACACTTCTATCAAAAATAATTTTTGATAGAATTGAAATAGTTGAAATAAAAACAACAAATGTTAAAATTCTTACGTAATGCTGTCTGGTTTCATTTTTAAAATAGTTCAGTAGTTGTAGAAAAATGTAATGCAATGTATCTTACGCAAAAGATCTATCCGGTATTCAAATTGCATTTTTCAAACAGCAAATGTAAAAAATGTTTTAGCCGAATGAATATAAACCAGATGAATACAGAATGTCCCAACTGAATAAATTTGTATTTAAAAATATGCTTTACACAGAGCAAATCTGAAAAAATATTGTAAGATGAAAATGATAAAAAAGGATCTCAAAGGTCAAAATATGATTTTGTCTCCTAGTAGATGATCTTCCGTCAAAAGTGCAGTATTCGAGAAAACGCAATTGCATAAAGAACTTATATTTTTTTCTTAAATAAAGTAAAATAGAAGATTCGAGAAAAATCAATGATAAAGTTTTGTATAGATATATTAAATTCAAAATTCTTAAATTTAGTATGCAGAAATGGTTCTGTCTGGTTAGGAGTAGTGTGGAAATAAAAGATAGGATGTGTTCTTTCACCCATTTTTTTGTACTTTACCACAAAATGATATAGTATATATATGCGGCCAAAAGTGTTTATATCTATGCGTTATGGGACCAAATGGTTTTGATTCGAACAAATAAAACTGCCCTAAAAGCATCATAAATCATCACTGTCAAAGATGGTTTGTTACCGTTCTTTTTTGTTTGAAGTAGTTTTCCATGTTTGCTGGCCAAAACTTCAAAAATTATTATCCTAGAAAAACGCTTTTTATGATGTTTTAGAATTCGAAAACTATCCATTTAATGCTGACAGTTTGATTGTTAAAATATTTTTTTATCTTATTTCAGAACGAAAAAAATTATTTTTATTTGTTGAGCCACTAACTTTTATCCGAACTAATGTATATAATATTTTTACTGGATGGAATGGAAACTAGCTTATAAATATATGCAACAATTAAAAATAAAAATAATATTTTCCTCGGAAGAGAATATGAACTTGAAGGTAAATAATTGCGATAATTAACCAGTGGGAGTGGTCTCCCCTAAACGTGATAGAAAATCGAGTATACAATTTGGACATAATCTTTTTGACCGAGTGGACACAAAATTCGATACTTCTACAATTTTGATGCCCAGACCACATATTAAATATCATTTATCGTGCCTGCTCTGTTTTTGAGACAGACAAGCAAACGGACAATATTAATTATAATATGTAGCCTTCATTTTAACTTGTAGACATGACTGAATCATAGGCATGTTTCAGATTTTTGAAATGGTAAGGAAACTCTAAAAGTTATTGAAGTTAATTTAGCCGGAATTTAAAGTGGATGAGGCCAGGAATTTCTGTTGGTATACTTACTTGTATTAGTACCAAATATCCAAAACGTGTGACGCCTTTGTGTCAAAAGCTAACAATCATTGCCAAATTCTTGTAAATAAATCACTGGGCAACGATTTTATGCTCAACTAATCACGCTATGAGAATGTACAACAAATTATTGTTACTGAGGAATCACTGCTGGGCTTATTGTTGTAGGAAAACGGTTAATTGAACAAGGCATGTTTAAAAAATCCATTTAATTCGTGCTCCTTGTTAAAACTTCCGAAGATTTATTTGAAACATCCGGGTTTATGCAAGCCGGTGAAAGATCTTACAGGTGTCTTCAATTTTTCATTTTCCTGTTGAAAAATTTTGATAACCGCAGCATTATGTTGGACTACCCTCTCGCCGACGGCTATGGTATGGATTGGCTGAGGTATTTACTGGATCTAAATCCATGCGATTTCTTCTATGTGTGGGAACTTTAAGAATGTGGAGTATCTTCAAATTCCAGCGATGACAACGGAGTAGGAGCAATTCAGTAGGCATAAATCTGTAGCCATTCAGTTAGCGATGTTGGTGAGCACGCTTGCTCCATAAAACCCAAACTACTAAGCAACCGTCAGTTAGTGATGTTGCTGGTAATGGTGGACATCATGAGAACATTGTCATCTGCTCTTCAACAATTTTTGAAGCATTGATAACTTCTGAAATCGGAGTGCCACCTTCTAATCACATTTAGCACTAACACAAGGAATCAGTAATATCAAAAATTATTAACCTCACTCATTACTCTCCTGCAAGAAAAAAACTGAAATAAATGTCATAATTAGCTTTCTGTTTAATTTTTAATATCATTAGTTCATTTCTGAACTCCCCTGTGAATGATGTTTTTATCCAATATGATAACGCACATGGTAAAAACATTTTTGTAAGTATGACCTCTTTTATTGTGAATCTTAATAGCACAATGAAGTAAATCAAGTTTATATGAATGGAAAGTACGTTTACCCGATGCGGATTTGGCCAAATATTCAGTATAGACACTCAATTTTAGTATGAATACCATGTACCGAATTTCATTCATTTAGCTCTTTGCGTTATTTAGTTATCGTGTTCACAGACACGTCGCAGAGGGAGAGACAAAGATAAAGAGAGAGACATGGCCAGAATTTCCAAAAAAAATCTAAATAATTTCTTGAACGAAAATTTGAAGCATCGGAATTCACCAAAATCTCCATTTCTAGTTCTTTGACGATTGTATTACTTCCACTATGTGTATACACCGTATACCAGAAATAAAAATATTACGATGAAAATGAGAGAACGCTTAAGTTCATATAAAAGACATACATATAAAAAGAGAAGTATGGGTGAGACATCCTCGCACTGGTTTGGAATGGAAGTGCCGATTCAGATACCATCATCGCCTACTATTCAAATTTACGTGGCTTATCTCAAAATAGACTAATGTGGCTTCAGAAAAAGGGACTTCTCATAAGACGTCACATACATTTCGATGTATTGTAATTAGAGAATTTTTCGGAACACAACTGAGAAAAGGTGATGCCACATTTCCCTAAAATATAGAATGCATATGCTGGGACCCCGTGGCCTAGTGGCAAGGTGCCGGAGCTGGAGGGTTCCAGGCTCGAAACCGATTCCTCTGAAGATCCTTCATGCATGGGGCCTGCTGCACCCTATATCAAACGTAAGGGATTAAACGTCTTCCCGCTGGCGTGGTGCCGAAGATTGGAGACGGGTGCCAGTTCTGGTGACGCCCTCGTCATCCAGCAACGGTTCAAAATTACGCAGTCCCAAAATACCCCTCATGTTGCTTGAAAATGGGACGTTAATAAAACTAAATTTAAATAACCAATATTTATGCTCGGAAGGACGAATTCTTCATCAAAATTAAATGCTGAATATTTCTGTTTCATCGAATAAAATTTTCACTACTCCGCTGATATAAAAAGCACAAACAGAGAGCATATCCAAACAGGTATAGCTTCCGCTATTAAGGTTTCTAGCATCTTCAATCATTCCGCTGTGTTTTCCGTGTCTCCAGAAAGTTGGTTGCAGCAAGAAAAGTCTTCCTGTCAAAGGGATCGGCTTTGCTTCTAAGGAAATCCTTTTAGGGCTAATCGAATTTCGTTTTCTCTCTCTGTCCCGGAATCAAGATTTATTCGACTGCGCACTTCCCAGGCAAGCTCTGACACAAAAAAAACTTCGAAACATTTCTTCTTTCTAATGACAAAACGGAGAGTCATTTGCGACCTACATTTGACTCGTATCTCCGGTCTGAGTTCGCAAATGAACCACTGTAGCGTATAGAAATTGCTGATCATTTAGAAGTGTTTCAGGGAATGACTGGAATCCGAAATTTGGCGTATAATAAGAATAAATTATAGACTAGACATTCTTAAACTATGTATCCTTAGCTCAAAGAGCGTCGAGTACACGAATCTTAGAGCTTCAAAAATGATGAAGGCACACAAATTTTGTCATTCAATACTTTAACAATCATTATCCTCAATTATTTCTTTCTAATGACAAAATCATTTGTCATATCCGACTTTCATTCAGATTTCATTGATTAAGAACAAATTATTGATCAAGAACTATTAATATATGGGTTCGGATCCCAAGTGGGGATCACGTCCATAAATTTTTGTGTTTAGGAAATACTGGTGCAAATTTCATCGTTAAATATTCTATTTGTTAAAATCATCAAATACTTCTTTCTAATGACAAATGGGAAATTGTATACAATTTATATTAAACTCGTATCTTCGGTCTGAGACGTTTGACACATAAAACCGTATTTAACGAGTTCCTGGCCTCTTGCACGGTGGATCTTTGGTGGAAAGGAGACTCACATAAAAGAGACTTTATCACCAGACTTGTGGTTTGAAACTCTTATTTCAAAGATATTACCAGAGAATCCCTGATTATATCCCAAACGAATTTAAATTAATTTTAAAGGGCAAACGGTTTTTTCTCCAAATGTAAATAGTTGTAATGCTGATTTTTATAACGTAAATGCTTGTGCTCTCCAAATTGAGTAGTGGTATAAAGAACTAGTAGTACGCGCACGGCTTCAACAAAAAAATATGTATATTATTGATTTTGCCATCGATTTTTAATGAAAATACACACAGGAACTTGAGCGAGATGAATAACGTATTCTTTTAAGCATATATTCGCGACTATCAGAAAGTATAAAACAAATAAATCAAATGATTCTTGGAACAGTAAAATGAAGTAATGAAGATTAGCTGACGTAATAAAATGATCGAGTGTATGACGTGACTTTCGCTTGGTACCGCCAGCCAATCGGATAGTAGAAATGTATTCTAACAACTGAGAATAACCTTGGGTTGGTCGAAAGCTTCGTCCATTCGGATATGCAAGAGAAAATGTTTTGAACTGATCCATAAAAAAATTCATAGAAAATCGGAGGAAAAAGATATTTTAACCATTCTTGTTTTAAAACAGGTATAAATATTCTGGGTTATACCTAAAAAAATTAAAAATGATAGCGATATTAGAACGTCGGATGGAAGAAAATAAGAATTGAAAGTCAAAAATATAAGGGAAAAGTGACTATTATTTAAAAATTTCTCAAAATTCAGTAAATTATGTTTTAAATTAAAACAAACTTCATTAGAACGAAAATTGTTTGCTCTATCCGATGGTGCATTGATTGTTTTTTAACGATCATTAGAAAAGATACTACAGCCATAAAGGTGCCAAAAATAACACAGAAAACACAAAACATTAAATAAAAAATTTTCTTGATTAAATTTTAAAATTATGGCTTCAAGGTGAATTGAGTCACCATTAAGACTACCTGTGTGACAAAGTTCATGGCTGCTCGTGCGATATATTCGTCTGGACATCGCATACACGCAAACATTGCCTTTTATAAGTATAGATAAAGAGTGTTATATCATCTAATGTTTACAAAACTGTGTATAGAATCTGAGAAGTTTTGTTTGCGTTAACCAAATTTTTTGACTATCGCAGGTTGTATTCGTGAAATTCTCGTATGTTAGTATGCTGTTCTTTATAACCCTTTAAGACCGAACACGCACGATCGTGCGGGTTAGACATTGGCTAGCATTTCTGCTTCCTGGAGAGTTGTATTTAATAAATGCCGGATAGTAACGACTGTTCTAGTTTCCAGAATATCAATAGTATCTAGTTTTCTCAAAAGACGCCAGAGACAGTCCATATTTCAATTATAATCGCGTTAAATCTGTTTGAAAAAAAATCGCGCTAAACATTAGAATTATTTATCTGTCGCAATTAGCTAATTATTAATACATATTTAATTGCTTTGATACCAATTGTTAATTTAATGTAGAAATAAATGAAAAATAGGAAAAATGTTAGTTAAGAGTTAATATAATTACCCTTTAGGCGTAATATTTGTTTACCCGCACGATCGTGCGGGTTCGGCTTTATTTGAGCTCACTGTCCGAAAATCGACTTCCCTTCTGTAGGGTCTTCTCGCGTGACCCAATGCACACCTCGTTGGTTTTTTTTCGACTATATCACTAAGTAACGGCCTTAAGACTTGAAATTAGTACTATATTAAGAAAATAAAATTTTAACTTAAAAAATACATGGTTCATCTCCTATCACATAAAAATGAAATATTTTACATATAAACAATTTTTTCTGCTTTTAG
Source organism: Araneus ventricosus (assembly GCA_013235015.1). Taxonomy (NCBI): domain Eukaryota; kingdom Metazoa; phylum Arthropoda; class Arachnida; order Araneae; family Araneidae; genus Araneus; species Araneus ventricosus. The sequence continues at coordinate 197,987 of BGPR01001272.1, read as the reverse complement.
CTTTTTTTCAAGAGAGTTTCACGAAATATATCCCACCGCCTCCAACGGTTTTCAGTATTCCTCGAGAAACTTCTGCAAATCGCATCGTCGTTTTTACCGTATCAGCACTCAAATGTGACAAGCTCTTTCAAAGTATTTTGAAGGATCTCTTTGAAAGCTTCGTAACAAAGGAGACTACTCACAGAAAGTTCCACACTGGGATTTCAATCTATCATTGAAATCTTATTATCCTCCTTAGTTTACTATTGGGGAAGCAAGAAGAATTTTGTGTACATGTGTTTGTAATTATTCAGTCCGGACAAAGAAACTATGTACAAAAGCAGTCAAAATTGACGCTATAATCAGTGATCACATATGTACATCTGGAAATGCCGACTGTCCTAATGATCGTGATAAATGATGCGTGTTCCTTCCTTGAATTTAATCACTATAGGAGAGGATTTGCTCACAATAAACATAGCCGGAGGAAATACAGGGAGATTTTCTAAAGCAGCAGGGTATTGAAAGGGGCCATCCGACATTTCGTGAAGGCGCTGCAATTTCTATTGTGCAAGAAAGAATGGAAAGCGAACAAGCAGATACTGCATGATCCGTGAGGTTTCATTTGCCTTCTAAAAATACAAGAGTATCCCGTATTTCAGAAGTTTCGCTGCATATAAATTCAGGTACAGCATTTTTTTTTAATTTGCATGTATATTTTTGAAAATTAATTCTATGTTATAGATTTTTATTTTTCTATGCTATGAAATATATAAATTATTTTATTTGTACAATTATTAATTTTAAAATACTAGTTACAGGTAATTTAAATTAAACCCGGTTAGAATAACTTATATAGTAATTATTCAAGTAACGATCGTTCGGGTTCACGTTGACACAGAAAAAGCCTAACCCGCACGATTGTACGGGTGCGCTCCTGCGTTTGAGGGACATGCTAGATTTTTAAAATTATTTTTTACAGTACCAGTAGGATCCAAGGCTACCTATAAACTAAAAAAAATTAAATTTAAGGATGAAAATTTGTCCGGTCTTAAAGGGATAAAAGAGGCTAGTATGTTTATTAGATAACAGCAGGGCCGTCTTATCCTATGGGCGAACCTGGGCTTATGGGCTAACTGGGCTGTAGCCCAGGTTCGCCATTAATTCAAGGGTATCTAGAAATTTAATATACTGATATTATTTTAATTTTGAACCGAAATTCTTTTACTTAATTATAATTTTAAATATGAAAAGGCGCCTATTTGACAAATTGTAAAGAGTTCAGGTGATTGTTTTTGCTCCACAATTCCTTTATTCGATACGTACATCTATGAGCCATAAGAAGTCAAATTCCTAGCTATGGTTCTGATGGGGCGCAAAATAATTCTAGCCCAGGGTTCTAAATTTGTTGAGACGGTCCTGGATAACAGGCAAGAAGAAAACCGAAAAAAACCCTTTTACTACGGGTAATTGATTAAGAAACTGGAAAGTGATTTTCCCTCTTTTTTTAAGTAATTAGAAGATACAATTAGCAGTTTCCCTCTGCCACCCGTGGAATAACTGCCCTTGTTTTCTCTCATTAGCCATTAAACTACCAATTACAGGTGGAGAGAGGGCTGAATAGAACGATGAGCTAAGTGATTAGAGCAGAGACAGAATTCTTCAACGAGAGGAGAGAAATCATATTCGTTTACTGATACAGAAATTGTATCAGATGTAAGCAAAGGTAAAATCTGTTGGTATAGCATTTATACCGCTTATAAGGAAAAGATTTATAATAAATGACAAAAAAGTTCAAATCCTTTAGAAAGTTTCATCTTCTCTCCAAAAGAGTATTTTCCCCCGTATTAAACAGAGCGATATATTTTGAATTCTATATATAACTTCTAGTCGATTCTATCACAAATAAAAGTCCCTTATCGCTTTTATTAAACTTTATTGCAAGCTTTAACGATATAAAATTTTCTCTCAAAATACCTTAATCTTTTTTTTTATTATAACAGATCCAATGTTTGCCATTGAAAACACACCGCAAAGAGAGCTTCCTCCTCGGAATTTCCTAGAATTTCTTCGCCAAATTCTTTTATCCCAGGTTGGAGAACATTTGAGTTAGGGCGAGATACACACTTTGGATGCGATCAGTATTCCACGCTTCTTCCCGGGTTTCTAAGTGAGCTCATTGCTTTTGCTTTTGTTGCCACAGAAGAAAAGAAAGGGAAGAAAATGCTGCTTCCTCTTTGGTGATTGGCCTTCCGGCGCTTCCACACCTCCACCCCTCTTCGTGCCCCCTCCCCACCCTCTGTGTTGATTTTCGCCCCTGAAGCTTCCCTTCTTTTCATGGCTAACACCTTTACTCGACGGAATGCATTATCCCATGGAATTTGGTGGAGGAATGTCTCTTGTTCTGAATCACGATGAGGGACAATTGAGGTGAAGGCAGAAAGACCTACTGAATGAAATTTCCGAGTATCGAAACTCGGTTATGATGATACACGTTGTTAGGGAACTATTCTCCCGGAGTTTCTGGATAATTGTTAACGCTTTTAAGAAAGTTCTGGGTCTTTCGAGAAGCATGTGTGGGTCGAAAAGTTTACAGAAAGCTATTGAAAGCAGATGCTGTATATTCGTTAATTGTTGAAAATTAGCTGTTCTTATGTAAAAATTGAAACTTTCACAATCTAAGTAGCGTCTAACAACTAATAGACGCTATTATATCAGCACATTACATATATTAAAAAAATATGGATCTAAAACATTGATCCTACCTAGAAATCTGCTGAAATAATGATGTCATTTCGTAGTAATTATTAAATATCGATTGAATTTTATAGTAGAGAAATTATGAAATTTGATAAAATTTCAGAATTTTACTGACGAATGATTACAAGCGATTCTTCAAAAAAATTGTTTGTTTTCTTAGATATTATAATGTGCACATGATTGAACAGAGTTTTGGATACCTACTACAGAATTTATACAGTTTTGCTGCGTATATTGAATACCAACTATTCATTCACTCTTCTCTGTCTTTACTTTCAGAGAGGTATTTTAAGGAGAAAACGTACCCAGGAATAGATAACATTTTGTATGCATTTGTCTCAGCAGAACATTTCAGTTAGTTATTTAGTTATTTATATTAAAGTTTCGTTTTGAAGCAATACGAGGGCTATTTTGAGACGGATCTCGTAATTTTGAACCACGGTCAGATGACGAGGACGACACCTGATCTGGCACCCTCACACCTACGTGGTACTAGAAGATATAGAGACGGTAATCAATACTTTAAAGGGTGGAAAAGACCCGGGTCTTGATAGGATAGATTTTCGGATGTGGAGACCGGTTTTCAACCACGACAAAGAATTTAAAATTGACTTAATTAACATCTGTTTTAAATACAATTACTTTCCTGACCATCTGAGAGCCAGGGTCTTCTTTCTACTTAAAGATGGGAAAGATCCTGGTTTTGTACATCGTACCGGTCTGTCTGTCTTCTCCCAACTTTGGGCAAGATTATTGAGAGGTTCTTTCTTCTACAACTCAATAAATGGCTAGATCGAAACAATATCATACAACACAATCAATGCGGCTTTAGAGAAGGCAAAAGCTGTGATCTGGCCGTACATGATCTAATAGAGACAATTAAAAATCGTATGTCTTAGAGCATATCGCCCTCGTTTCTCTAGACATAAAATCAGCCTTTGATACTATGAACTGGCCGGTTCTTTTTAAAACTTTTGAATCTTATGGTTTTCCGGCTTTCTTTAAGAATTTTATCTATTTTTATCTCAAAAATAGAAGGTTTTTTCACACTAACGACGTTCTAGAAATTTCTAGACCTTGCTCTAAAGGTTGTCTACAAGGTTCTGTGATCGCTCCTACAATATGGAATATATGTATTAACTCTATTCTAATAAACGACAGACCTGATTTACACATTCAAGCTATCGCCGACAACTTGGCACTATTAATTGGAGGACGAACGGCCAGGGAATTGGAAAGTAAGACTAATTTAATCTTGGCTGTCATTTCCAATAAACTTAAAGATTTACAGCTGAAACTTTCCATAGAAAAGTGCCAGGAGGTGGTGTGCCAGGAGGAGCATCTTCTCCCAAAAGTTCCCAAAGAGAAATTCTACATCTTTTAAAAATTTGGTACTACACCGTTATTGAAAAGGCTCTACTGTATGCTGTAAGTGTATGGGGAGGGGCCTTGACAAAAACCAAATCAATAGACTTCACAGCATTCAAACAATATTCTTATTGAAATTTACAAGGGCTTACCGCACTTCATCCACCAATGTACTTAATGAACTCACAGGAATTCCTCCCCTTCACATAGTAGCCAAAGCCGAGTTTATCAAATTTCGGATTTGCGTTAAACTATCTAATGAATATAACACAATTTTCAATATAAATCTCTTGGATAAATGCATGCATTTAAAAACATTCCATCCAGACAGAGACTTGTTAACTTTGACAGTAACATTCCAAATGCCGACTATGAGATATACACGGACAGATTCAGAATCGAAAATGAGAAAATGAAACTGGATTCACCGTGTGTATTCTCAAAGATGAAACTAATATCCAGAACCATCTATTTAAAGTGAACACCTTCAACTCGGTTTTCCAGGCAGAATTAGCCGCAATGGAATGCGCAGCCAACTGGGCTGTCCAAGAGAAAGTGAAAGTCAACATGCATATTGATAGCCACGCATCGATATCTGCTATTAATAGCGCAAATACCAGATCTGAATTCGTTAACAAAGTAAAATCAAACATCTTTAAGGCAAAGAACATGGTCGGCCTTTCCTGGGTTAAAGCCCGTGTGGGAATTCCTGGAAACGAATTGGCGACCAATAAGCCAAATTGGCCATAACATCCGGTGAGGAACTTTTCATTCCTGCACCCTATTCCCACCTCAAATGCCTCCTAAAGAATTACTTAGTAAAAAAATAGAATGAATATTGGAACAGCTATGATTCAGTCTCGGGAATTAGGGTGAGAAGCTACATTAATCTGCTAAGCCCAAAATTTTTAATACATAATAATTTTTTAATATATTTTCTCAGTTGGCATGGTCCATTCCCATCTTACTTCATCGCTTTAAATTCTTAGGCTCTCCACACTGCATCTGCGGAATGTTGGGTGATGCAGATCATTATATCTTCTCCTGCTTCTTCACCAAAGACTTCTATCTAAGTAAACCCGCAGATGAACACAAAAAAGTGTGGTTTAACAATCTCTTAACAAATAGACAGGCTGTCACCAAAATGGACGGCGCTTTCAGGAACAGCAGAAGCACTTGCGATACACTGACCCAAGAGAGAGACCATCACTGATTCCAATTATGTCTTGAGGGTCCGTGTTACCTTTTATTTTATCATATTGAAGGACTGTTCGTACTCTTTTTATCTTTTACCAGTTTGCCAGGGTCTTTTTACTTGACATATCCTCTCATGGCCATCTGACCGTGGTTCAAAATGACGAGGTCCGTCCCTAAATAGCCCTAGTGTTGTTTCAAACGGGACGTTAATCTAATCTAATCTAACCTAACCTAACCTCTCAGGATTGGTTTCTTTTTTCTTCATACTTTTTACAGTTGCGCTTTTTGTCCTCCTGACTTCCCGCCTGTTGAGTCTTTTTTTTATTATTATTTACATGATTTGAGCTTTTTAAGAAATTCTTTTTATTTTTATTTTTTTTTTATTTTTACACTGGATGACTCAGTTTTATAGGTTTATAGGGATTTCCTTTCTCCACTTGTGTTTTTGTTTCTAAACTTATTGTACCAGTCGGTTCCTTGGTGTGGGATTCTCTCGACGCCTAGAGCAGCTTTTGGTCCATGAACCACGAAAATAGATGCTTGTTCCAATTCCCAAATCTCTCCGTCGTTCCGGAAACCTGTTGCAATGTAGTCAATGCCCTAACGGATGTTTTGATATATATATTTTCTTTTGAGGACGGGGCTATGAATATTGCTTTTTGACCTTGATTTTATTTTAAAACGACTAAATTTTAATCCTTATCCTCCTCCTTTGGCCCTTTTCATCCTGTATAGGACCTAAAAGTAATTTTTAACTTGCTCAACTTTTACTCTAAAAAACATTTTGTAATTGATGAATAGATATTCCCGGGTACGCGGGACGTGGATTGTCGATGACTGACGGAATTTCTTCCTTTCGATCTCAGAAGTAATTTTCTTTTAATTTATGAATTTTTTAATTCAATGTTTTGCACAGTTTTTATTTGTGTGTCGTTTGATGTGTAGTGTTGTTTGTGTGTACATTGTGTGGTTTCAATATTTTACATATTTATATTTCTGATTTATACTGCTTTTCCTGTGTTTATTTGATTGTTTCTTTTTCTGTACTTATATATTTTTATATATATTTACTGTTCCTTGCTTGTCCACGGCGTTTTCTGCGTTAGGGATGCTTTTATATTTTATATGAAAAGAAAGAGCCTTCATTTTGTCATTCTCCATTTTGTGAGTATCATTCGGCACACTTGGTGGTTGAGTGCATGTAAATCAAGCTATTCTCTCCCCACCGAGGTAGGTCGAACCATGTTTATACTCCCAGCTCTATTGTATTTAAAAGTACTGCCACTGTTCGGGCAATGCCTGTATCATTTTATTGTATCTAATAAATACCGTCCTCCACATGCTGGTGAGGCGGCTGTCTCCCCGCTGGTCCTCTCCTGGCCTTGCACCCTCCTTGGGTAGTCAGGGGCAGCAAGGGTATTTTTGAACCACACCAACGGGAGGACATTTGGCCCCCTACGTATGATTGAACGTGCATCAGGCCCAATAACGGCGGATCTTCAATGGAATCGGGTTACGAACCTGTATCCCTCCGACCCCGAAACCTTGCCACTAGGCCACAGCGGCCTCACAGCGTATTTGAGATTAACATAAATTATAAAGTTTCAGATCCCCAATGTATAAAAGTGCATTCTTTACAATAGGTGATGATCAAATAAACTTACCACTAAAATTAGTCAAAACTAATAGAGTTAAATGAACTTCTGTAACTCTTTGTGAAAATGTATATGTAAAATTAATTTTTCCGACTTTAGAAATTTCCATGCTTCGAAATTTTATTATATATATAATCATGTTTTAACAAATATCCTATTCATCCTTATACATATTGAGTTCTGAATAACGGGAAGCATATTGCATTAGCAATTTTATTACTTCTTACTGAAATTCAATTAATAATGTCATTAATTAATTTCACATAAATTTCAGGTTTCAAAAAGTTGTACTAGAATGTCAGAACATAGTCTAACAGCTTTTTCAATAAACTGCTTATAAAGTTAAAGATAAATTTGTTGTTATATGTCTACAATAGAAATTGGTAAGTATTTGAAATAAAAATGCGGTTTAAAGTAAGCCGAAGGCTGTATGTTAGTGGAATTTAATTCATTCGAAAAAATCGTAACATTTTACAATTTTTCAATTACAGAAGGAATTTTGAAATAATGAATTTCGAAAAAGCGGGTTTTTATTATATAAAAGGGAATTTTACTTAAAGAAAAACATTCTTCATTAAATTTTCATCATTTATATAAATAATTTTAAAATTATAGATTTGAAATTATTAATTTAACTTATTTTCCTGCCATCTCAAATTAAATGGCAAAACTTTTTCCTCTCTTTTTTAATGAAATTTGAAAATAGTTTCCATAAGACACTTATTCAAAAGAATTCACTCTTTTTAGTTTATTTTTACCTTTCAGAACGCATAACAAAAGTCGTTGAGAAAAAGAAAGGGCATTTTCTCAAAATTCTAATTAAATTTAATATTTAAAAAAATTGTGAATTAAATATATTGAGGATTTACAAGTGAAGAGGAAAATTTTAACCCTGGATATCTAAACTTAAATCGATGTTTCTCTGTAAGTTATCATTCGATTCATAGATTATGAATTAAAAATACGTATATATTTATATCATAAGCAGATTATGTAACTTAAAAAAAGTATTATAATCTTTCAATTAAAATAATAGAAAAGGGATGAAAATTAACTTTTCCACTTTTGGTAGATACTTAGAGTGTGCTCTCCACAAATAGCTTTGTTGCAGTAGTTGTAAACGTATTTTGTCATTCTGCGTTCTTAGATGGGCAGAAAGTACAAATTCCAGCCGTGTTTGCCGCACTCTTAGTCGTATCTTCTGCAACTAACTTTAACTTCTGCACTTTACATAAACTTCTGCCCTTTATATAAACTTCTGCACATTATAATTGAGCATGCCATTGTTAGACGATGGTTGCAGAAAACCGCGAAAAGAAACAAAAGTACAGCCGTGTTTATCATATTCGGATAACTCATTTTTCTAGTTACTGTCCTACCGCCAGGAGGAATCGAAGAAAGAAGGTAAACGGGTACCAAATCAACCGCAACATTTGGCGAACTAAGCACACTTGGTAAGGTGAGAATTCGTTTTCGACCGTAGCGTAGTACAAAACGAAATGAGACTTCCGTCGGTTCTATCTGCGCCAAATGAAATAAAGGCGTTTCCTTCACCCCCAAAATGCAGTGGAATATCCCGTTTCCATAACGCCCGCTACAGGCAAGTCTGGTGTCTAGGGTCTTTCTCGTGGCGGTAATACAGTAAGAAGGTACTGTGAATGAAATGGTATGAGTGCAACGGGAACATCCTGAATTCGCAAAATTGGCAGAGTCGGTAGTCTATTAGAAGAATGCTTAGTTATCTATTGTTAACATTATTAAATTTATAGGCTGGCATATTGTCTGCAAGTTGCGTTATTCAAAACGCTCTTCAGGGAAGCCGGTTGGAAATAGAGCTACCAGATTTGGCACCTTGTTATTTCCTGTGTAGTAGTTGGCAACTTGATAATTCTTTTCAAAATTTTAATTGGATCTTTAATTAAAAATGAATCGAAAAATTGTCGTTTCACCTCTATAATTTCTAAGCATATTTTTGAACGAATTCTAATTTTACATCACCTTAAAATTCAAAATTTAGCTTTGCAGTAATACCAGTTTTATTCTCGTGCAATATTTTTCTTCAATATTAATAGATTTTTCAAAATTAGTTTTGAACACAATTTTGTATCAAAAGGTTTCCTTTATACAGCTGTGTGCAACAAAATAGCGATATTTTCGTAATCAGTTCGAATATTTTAGTAACTCTCGTGAGAATAAGCAAAAATAAATCTTAAGATTTTTCAGTTTACTAATAACTAGCCGCTCTCGCCGCCCTCCGGGCGGGTTCGCGGTCAGTATCCATTTTGCTCACCACTGCCCCTGCCACCTCGCTGCTTCGATGCTCTCAGCCAGTACTTTGTTCAGATTTAAATACTGCATGAAGATCAGTGGAACAGGCCATAAAACCATAGTAGATTTCATATTCTTTGCAGGCAACAGATTCCTTTAAAATTGTAAAATCTTCCCATGAACCTCATATAGTTATAATGTTTTGTATAAATTTATCACGAATTTCGGCATAAAAGTCTTCAGATCTATAAATAAAGAATGAAATCGCCCTAACTAAACAGTTTCCATCACCTACCAGGTATTTTACAATATTTTTGACACGCTATTGTGATGGAACTGTTGGGATCTATATATTTAAAATAATATGGTAAAACAGTTAGACAGTTCGCCAGACCAACCACCAGACCGATTTCGACATTTTTTTTCATTTGAAAGTTATGACGTCTAGATATGTCATCAATGGTCGTCTGCCTCCCCCACTCTCCATTTTCGAACGACGAAATAGAAAAAAACACTTCTCCTCTGTACATTGTCCACGGGTAAACATTGTAGAAATTCCCCAGCCCCAACCACCTAACGGATTTCGATAATTTTTATTTTATATGAAAGCTTATGGCGTCTAGATATGTCATCAAAGGTCTTCTGCCCCTCACCAACCCTCATTTTCGAACGAACTCGAAAAAAAATGCAGAGAATGCATGGTGGAGAAGTGTTTCTTCTATTTCGTTCAAAAATGGGGAGCGGTGGGTGCAGCGACCCCTGACAACATATCTAGACGCCATATTCTTTAAATTAAAAAAATTGTCCAAATCTGTCGGGTGATTGTTGCTGGAGAACTGTCAAAAGGTTTTTCCCCATAGAGAGGGAACTGTGAGAAAGAGACTTTTCGATTTCTTTCAAAAATGGGTGTGGTGGGAGCAGGCGACCCTTGATAACATATCTAGTTATCATAGCCTTTCAAATGAAAAGAAAATTGTCAAAATCGGTCGAGTGATTGAGGTTGGCGGACTCGGTGAAGGATTTTTCACCAAATTATTTTAAATATATAGATTAATGCTTTAACACATTTCAAAACATTGAACGTTTTGTTTAATATTCAATGTTTATAGGTTGGTATACTGTCTGTAAATTCCGTGAACGCTTTATCGTAAACGCTTTTCTGTAAATCATCTGAAAATCAATATTCATAGAATGCAACGGCTGATGCGATCAAGCCAGAAGAATACAAGATAAATGCATGAAGCCTAATATATTTTCATCCTGCCATGCTTTTAGCAATAAATTCGAATTTTTTTGTGTGTGCGTGAGAGAGAGAAAGAGAGAGAGAGATTCTGCTAAGAGCGAGACGCTTGCTAAATACTAAACAAAAAAGATGCTTCCATTCTTTCAAATTTTGCCATTTTTAAAAACTGATAATAGATCTGGAATTCTAGATTCTAAATATTTTAAATATTGTTAAACTCTTTCTTTCTACTTTCTCTTATACGAAGCATACAACATATCTAAATGGTCACAAAAATCCTATCTCGAGATCAAGATGAATCCCCACTTTTCAGATTTTCTCGAATAAAAAAAAAGACAATAGTTGGAATTACGTCAAACTGTTGGTTCATCAGCATGATAAATTTGTCACGATAACTCAAAAACGTAACGAGTTAGACAGATGAAATTTGGCATAATATTTTAGTAAACCAGATTTATTATACCAGAACCACAGGTCTACATCAAATTTTAGACCAAATCCGTCATTTCTTGACAGACTCTCGATCTCATGGATCGTACACATGTGAACATGATAACAAAGCAGATGATGGATTGATTCAAAAGATGATTAATAGATAGATGGATTTTAATATATAGTTTTTACACCCATATTGTAGAACAGAGTCACATTCTAGATAAAATTCCTGCCATGTTCGTGTTTATCTGAATACGATAAGCCAAATGCGCAGTCAGTTAGGTATATGAAAATTGGCATATGACCTATGCACCAAATTGTAGATCGGTATCAAGTTTCGGATTCAGTCGGTCAGCAATATTTACTGGATTTTATATATAAAACGCGCCAGTAATCTGATGTTTAGAATGTTTTATCGTTTTATAAACACTCATTGCCTTTAACAACCACGTGGCGAATGGAATGCAGTTATGTTGGACTCATGAAGTAAAATCTATTCTTCTAATTCATTTTTCTGGAAACATAATTAAGTTATTTTGAGTACTTATAGAATTACATGGAATATTTATGCAGCCAACTTCAGGAGTAATGCGATTGACTTTGTTATTGAAACTATCAGCGTGATAATAAATTAACAAAATTATGCGTCCTGATTGGAGTTTTATTTAATGCTGCGTTATTAAAGAGTTTTTTGCTCATTTTATTGCTCAAAACATGACATTTTAACTAAATAGAAGATTCTTTGCTTGTAACATGCAATTTATGACCCACAATTTTAGTTTAAAAAGATAAAGCATTCGGCAATAACTTATGATATAAATAAAGTTTCATTTTTCACAATGGAAAAATGAAATGATCTAACTGAGGAAAGATATTTTTCATTGTGTTTTCAAAATCGAACAATAATTTAAAAACAAATGCTTGCAAACTCAAGGCAGATTTTTCTTTTTCTTTAATTTTGTAAACATTTATACTATAGATATCGTAATACTATAACGTATAGGAAATGGTTTTTTCCTCTTAGATTCTTTTTCTCTTAGAACGCTTAAAATTACTTATTAAAAATCAAAGTGCACTTTCTGAGAGTTGGAATGAAAGGTAAGAATAAAAATAATTTTTCGAATTCTAAATGCGGAAGATTTTGTCATATAAAAATAATGAAAAAATCAGAATCAAATTTTTTTACCATATTTTGATGAGAGCGAATGGTTAGTTAAATATTAACGGAAGAAAGTTATTTGTCTTACTAAGGGAATTTGGAGTTTCTTGATTGTTTTAACATTTCTTTTTTTATACAACAGTTAATAATTTCCAGACTCTGAGAATTTGAAACATTACAAAGCTCCGCTTTTTTCTTAGGAAGAAGTTTAAGTACTGAAATATAAAACAGTTATATTATCCGTTTCACCGTGATCTATTTTCCTTCCTTCAGAGAACATTTTATTCTTTTTGAATAGTTCTTAGATCATCTTTTGTTGCCTCTAGAACATTACTAGATCGATCATCTTTAGTGACATGTAACTAAGAATAGATAACTAAATATTTTGGTTTTATTTAGCTATTTTTTAAGAAGAAAAATTCGCTTCTTTCTTCATTTTTCTTATGATATACTGAGTTTATAACTATCCCTTCAACGTATAAATGTGTTATCGTAGCTTTGATTTGATTTGAAAGCAGTTTCTTAATGCTTTGACACATAATATATGCGTTTATTTAAATCCCTTAGTAATTAATGGAATGCAGTCATATTTAGTTTATAATGGAAGAAGTATTCTTAGAATGCAATTATTTTGAGTATCTATTCTATTATCTTGATAATTTATTCAGTTATTTTGCATATTCAAGCAATTATATATTAGTATATATGTAGTTATTTTGCCTATCAATATCTAATTATCTTTATTCTAGATATAATCACCTCGAATAACAATTATATAATCATTAAACCTGACTAATATTATTTTTTTATCTTACATTAGTTAGAATATATATATAACAAACAGATGATTATATGCTTGTAAGACATAATTTGTAAAACCCTGACTTAAATTTTTCATTTCAGAGCCCAAAAACATGGGATAAAAACAAATCATGTTTTTTTTATTTTTAAAGAAAAGGGAAGAAATGATTATAATTAAAGAAAAAATATTTTTCATTACCTTTCAATAGCTATGCAAATAACCTGAAAACTATAAAATTGAACTGATTAATTAAAAATTCTTTTCTTTACGGCTCAAGATAAATGACACAACGTTTTAGTTTCTTTTTCCGATTTAGAGTACAGTTCTTATAATACTCTAAAACAAAAGAAACTGCTTTTTCCCTTTGAATTCTTTTTTATCTTTTGGAATACTCAACTAAAGTCATTTCAAAAGAAAAGCGCACTTTCTTAAAGTTCGTACTAAATCTAAGATTAAAAATAATTTTATGAATTATAAATGCTCTAGATTTTAACGATTACAAAGAAGGGAGAATGAGGGAATTTTTTAAAGCTTCGGCTAAGAGTAAATGGCTTGTTAAATATTAAAGAAAAAGAGTTATTTGCCTTTCTAAAGGAACTTGCCGTTTCTTCATTCTTTTGGACTTTTTTCTCACATAATGGATTTGAAATTCCGAATTCTAACAATTTGAAACATTGCAAAGCTTCCGTTTTTCTTGAAATGGAGTTTAAGTGAAATATAAGACCGTTATCCGTTTAAACGGGATCTCTTTTTCTTACGTTTAAAAGGCCTTTTATTCTTGAGGAAGAATTCGGAGATTCTCTTTTGTTGTCGTTTTAGTGACAAGTTTGGAACTGAGAAAAGGTAACTAAATGCTTCTGTTTTATTTACCTATTGTTTAGAAATCAAATACTTTTTATCATTGTGTTTTTGAATGCTTTGAAACATTTATTGCGAAGTATTAAACCGTATGCCTTTGTAAATGTTTGTCATATCTTACGATATTACTTAGATTATGATGGCAAATGTATTTCGGAATGCATGTAACGTAATTGTATAATGTATTAATTTAGATATATATGGCTTATGTATTAAATAATTATCTAGTACATTAGTTTAAAGTATTTTTAGTTAGGTAATTGGAAATGTTTAAATGTTTTTTATTCATTAATTTAGAATATCGTAGAATTTCCATTCATATTTTACTTTTTTGTACTGAATACAATATACAGAGTTTTCAATAAATTTCTTATGGGTAATCTCATTAAGAAAATGTTTTATATTATATTATATAATGAGTGCTTTTATTCCAATATTATGTGGTTCATTCGAACTATTATTTTTTTATTAAGATTATACCATCAATTCACTTAATTATGTAGTGCATTTCTGTAAGATTCTATAATATTTATGCAGTTATCAACGACTGACTGTGCATTACTCTATTGGGCAATGGTGACAATTGCTGATGTTGGGATGTGTTTTTTAAAATTGGTTGTAAATTTCTTCAGCGAGAGAAAAATATCATTTATTTAAACTTCTGTTTATCCTTTTGTCAAAAAAAAACTGTATCTAAAGGCTATTTTCTTTTCTGGCAATGACTTACTTTCTATAAGAAGAAACGAGACGGATGAATATAGAGAGATCTTAATCGATTTAATAAAAATTTTAATTGTAATGAGCTATGCAAGCGGAAACAGTTACTATTTTGTGGATTTCAAGTTTGCTGTTGAAGACTGTATCAGAGAATTTAGTTTACTATGTAAAATTGTACCAAATCCATCCTGTTGCTCAACAGACTACATATATAGAGGATGTTCACATTTTTAGAACGATTTCGTTTCGCTGTAGGGAAAATTCGTTTTCTTGGAAAAAATTATTTTCACAACAATTACATTTTTGAAGCTATAATATATCATTTTCAACATAAAATTTTTTTTGTTGACATGCAAAATGACGCTTTTGAAGGAGGGATGGATGAAAAGCTATGTTTTTGCTCTTTCCAAAGCGGGTAAATATTATCGAGTCGTTTAAAGACGTTTTGAAAGCCATGATTTTTTTATATCTAAAACTGCAATAGTTAATATTGTTAATAAGAAAGAAAAATATTGTCCAAGTTTGGTTTCAAGTGGGAAAATTGTTCAAATACGTATCCAAGGAAAAAACGCAGTTCTTCAAATATTGCAAAGGTGAGATCTTTAATGTTAAAATAAAATCTTCCAAGTCAAAGAATTGTCGCAGAATAATTAAAATGCTCAGTATCAACTGAAAAAAATTATTAACACTGACTTAAATCCCCAAAAGGCAAAAATATACAATTTTCATCGTGTTTCTTCACGTCATATCGCTGAATTCAGAACATGCTGAATAATTCTTTATAAAAAGCATTTATCCGACAAAAATGGAAAAAATGCCGTAACATTAGAAGAAGCTTGAGTCTATTTAAATGACTAAAAAATTAATTTATTATCCTCAAAGAGGAGGATAAAAAAATCTTAAAGCATAGTTCAAAAAATCTAAATAAAGTTTTCCTAAGGAAATTATGATTGCTGCTGTTTTTCATACAGTACCGGTCAAAAAAGTGTCAAGTTCATGTTTTTTGAACATATTTTCTTCCAGTGTTGTCAGAAACTATTTTAAACTTCTGAGTCGAATTTAAGTGACTATTCCGCGTTTTTGGAAGTACCGTAAACCTAGTTACAAGTAACTACAGTAATAATTAACAAAGTTTTGAAAAATTTGAAATTTCATCACATTTCGAGTGATGTCTTTTTTATCTACCAGTTTCATTTTAGAACGTTTCTATATAAGCGTTTTCCTTAATTAAATTTCCTCCATCCGTAACTTGACCATTCAGTAACAGAAATCCATAGTTAATGGACCCGCTCAAGGTCGGACTCTTCTCGAACTTGGGAAACAATTCAATATTTCGGAGAGTGGAATATAGAAGTTCTTGAAGAGATGGGTTGATCAGGGAGAAGTGCCGAAGGTTCCTAAGTCCGGACGTCTTCGTTCTACGTCTCGTCTTTTCGACAAGAACGTCTTACGTCTTTCACGTGTCAATCCCCGCCTGACGGTTGCAAACACTGTACGCGAGCTTTGTGACCCCCAAACCCAAAATGCTCTATTCGTACTATCAGGTGTAGGCTTCAGGCAGCTGGACAGAATCGAAAACGAACCATCAAGAAACCGATTATGTCTACGAAGAATCGCAAGGCGTGTGTGGAATGGGCGAAGGCGCACAAGGGCTGGACCAAGAAAGAGTGGAAAGGTCTCCTTTGGAGTGATGAAAACAAATATATGTTGTTTTGTACAGATGGGATACAATGGATTCGTCGTCCCCAAGGGACTCATTTCGACCCCAAGTACCAGATTCCAACAATGAAGCAAGGGGGTGGAAATGTCATGGTTTGGGGATGCGTCTCTCGCCTTGGCGTGGGTCCCCAGAGGAGGATTCAGGGAATCATGCATAAGTGACAGGTTGAAGATATTCTTGATAACACCGTGCGTCCGTATGCACGCAATTCTCTTGGTCGTTACTTCATTTTCCAACAGGATAATGATCCAAAGCACCGATCCAAGCACATCCAGAACTGATTCTCCTGCCGTCATGCGACCCTCATTGACTGGCCAAGCCAATCCCTAGACCTTAACATTATCGAAGGGGTATGGGCCGATATGGAGCGTCGTCTTGTAGGAAGAAATACAAGGAATGCCGAGGAAAAGTTCTCCTAACTTGAGGAAGAATGGAAAAACATCCCTCTTTCCTTCATCTAAACTGTTCTTGACTCTATGCCTCGTGGGTGCCAAGCTGTTATTGATTCCAAGGGGTTTGCCACCAAGTATTAATATGTAATTGTTCATATTTTCAGCGATAGTGGCAATTTTGTGTACTTTCAACAAACTTCAACTTGCTGTTAAATTTTGCTTATTTTGAATGAAATAATAAATTTGTTAATTTCAATTTAATTTTTTGCTGTTTGAATTATCATTGGTTTATGCACCAAACAAATACCTAAAAATACATATCCTGTAAAAATTTCAGCAAAAAAGGTTCAGTTTTGTGTGAGTTAGAGCCAAAAAACATGAACTTGGCACTTTTTTGACCGGTACTGTATAATGGTAAAATAAAAGTAAAGAGGGTGGATAAAAATGATAAAATTAACTCCACATACTATCAGGAACATATTTTATTTACAATCTTCAAATCTGAAATAACATCTCTTTACCCACAATGCCATCAATCAGTAGAACTGCACTAAATCAAAGCAAGCAGCCGCACTTCATAATTCACTGTTAATTTCCTGGAAAAATTAGAACAAGAAGTGGGTATTAAGACTATAAACTTCACTGATATTCCTGGTAAATAATTCTGGCCCACTATGAGTTTTTGAGATTTTGGGCCTTTAAAAACCGCATTATCCAAATGTCTACCTAAACCCTTTGTGGACTTTGGAAAGATTTTCAAGAGGAATGGGACAAAATACATCTTAAGATACCACAAAATTCGTTATTGTCATGGAAGTTACGATACAGAAAGATAGTTAAGAATACCCGCATTGTTCTTTCAATACCATAAAATTCGTTCTAAAAAGGTACGAACACCCTCTGCATATGATGCAATAATTAATATGGGGGAAATACATGGGCAAATAATTAATATCGGGAAATGAAATTATTGTTTCTGTAATGTGTTGCGAAACAGCTGTATCTCATAATATGAGTTTTGGAATTGCTTCCCAAAACTCACACTTTGAGAACTATGCTCAATTAATCTGTTTTGATACATTTTGTAAGGAATAACATATTTTCCCATTGTCTTCTTTTCTCTGACTATTAACAAATGAAAATAATTTTAGAAACCTTATTCTCTCTGAAAAAAATGAGAAGGGGAATTTAAATTTATTTTACTTTTTTCTGCGATACGGTTTTCGTTTAATTTAATGGAAATTATAGAGAGTGGAGTATCAATATGAAATGGTACCAAAATTTCTACCGTTTAGAACGTTAGAACTAGCGTTTATCTTCTAACTGACAAGTAAAAATAACTGGTTAAAAGTCAATCATCATATCCGGTTAAATCTTAAAAAGAGGTCCATGCAATTCAAAGCAATTGAAGTTATAATTAGTTTAAATTCCATTGTTTTCTTCTTTGACATAGCATTGTTAATGGGATACATGTAGAGGCTCTTAGCACGTTTTTTAGACGATGTTTTATGGTATTTACAGAACTCTTTGACACGTTTTTTGTGTTTTAAATGTTCAGTTTTATTACTCTTATTCTTAACTATCTTTTTACACCGTAACCTCCATGATAGAATGCATGTTGTAGTACGATGTATTTTCATCCGTTTCTCTTTAACAGCTTTACAAAGTCCACAAATGGTTGTATGTTGATAAAATGTGTTCTTGATAACATGTGGAGTTGATCTTAATACTTACATCCACTCTCATTACTTTAATTTTGCTGTTATATGAAAAGCCAGCAACAATCACAAATTCCTTAAGAAAAACTTCTTACAGATTCTTTAAACCATGTTTTATAAATTTTTTCTCCTCTTTGATGATACTAAATAGATCTTTTACTCTTGCAGTCATTTAAATATACTCAAGACTAATCGATTTTCACAACATTTGTCCATTTTTTTCCTGATAAATTCTTTTGATAAAGAATTCTGCAGCGTGTTCTGCGTTAGAGATATGACGTGGAGAAAGACGATTATCTTTAAATTTGTTTGACCTTTCTAAGATTCAAATTAGTGTTAGTAATTGTTTGCAATTGATAATAAACATTTTAATTATTTTTCAACAAACATTTGAGTTCGAAAATTTTCTTTTAACATTAAGGATCTCGCTTTTGCAATATTCGAAGAACTGCCTTTTTTTCTTGGATACGTACTTGAAATAATTTTTCTACTTACAGTTGCTATTAACAATAGCTTACTATTAACAATATTACCGATTGCGACTAAAGATTTCGAAAAACCACGGCTTTCATAGTGTCTTTGAATAGCTGAATAAGAATAACTCTCTTCGGTAAGAGGAAAAACCTAGCCTTCCATCCATCGCTTGTTTAAAAGCCCCGTTTTGCATATAAACAAAAATTATAATTAGGAGATGATAATTTATACTTTCAAAAAAGAAGGTATTGGGAAAATAAATTTTTCCACGCAGACGAATTTTTTCCACAGCGAAACAAGTCCAAAAAATTTGAGAACAGCCTCTGTATATCTCAAATCATATAAGACAAATATTGCTGTTTAAATAGATTGAGACGCCATTTGGATTACATTCAGAACAAGATTTATATATGTACGCAAAGATATAAAATCCAAAATATTATCATGCAGCTGTGTATAAATAATAATATATCACTCTTTTTCTGAACAGACTAGTCCATGTTTTTAAAATTAATCTGATATGGAGCCTTTTAAAACTTGACGAAACATTTCTCCAAATCCCAAAGCACCAACAAGACAAACAATTTAGTAGAGAGAGCTCTTAGAATATTCTAGTAAAACAGCGTTTAAACGCATCGCTCTGCTTAATCATTCATGCAAAATATATGTAAATTTGGGGTATAGATTTTGAAAATGAAAAGTTAATATCTTAACGTATGCATTAGTTAATTGCCTTGCATCAACGTTAAATCGTAACAAAACTCACTTAAGGACTTTGGGTAAGCGTTTTATTTAGATGGCTTAAAATTAGAGGGAAATTTCAAGTTATTTTCTAAGAGGGCTGCATTGGCTGCTTGGAAACAACAGACTAATAAATTGTTCTGTAAAATCAAGATATGATACTCAAATTTCGAAGAAGTATGTAAAGAAATTGAGACTGGTATTAATAAGCTATGTTCCAACCTACTGGAGCTAAATACGGTTTTATCAATTACTTTAAGATGTTTTTGGCTCGAGACGCAGACTCTTGTGCAAGATGCGAAATGTCTGAAAACGTTTTTATCATTTCAATCTTGCGAATGAGTTCTACAAAAAACTCATATCCGATTACTAAACGATTATTTGGAAATAAGATATAAATAGCCTAAATAATTTATCTTTATATAAAGAAAGGCTATTTCTTGAATCTGATGCTACAGTAAAACTAATTTGTATATGAGCAGGATTATTTTGATTTAGAGAACAGAAGAGGAAATAAAAGTTAGGAGAAATAATAGAACTTTTTTTTTCTGGTACGAAAATTAAAAGCATAAAAACAGTGGCGGCTCGTGCTAAATCACCGTGGAGATGCTCCAGTTTAAAGTTCAACACTGCGTAGTGATAGATTTCTGCATGATATAAATTGTCCATTTTTAATTAATTTTGAGTTTTCAAATAATTAGGTAATGACAATTATTATTATATTTTTGACTTGATGACAGTTATTGTAAGAAAGAATTTACTAATTTTTAATTAATTTTAATTGATTTAAAACACATTTTCTTAGTTATTTATCTACGTCCTTTACTTTCCTTTATACGGTTTCTAGATTATTGCAGCTGAATATTGTAAGTGAATGAAGTGTAATGAAAGTTCTATTACGAAGTAAATAAATATGTAGGGAAAAGATTTCTGGTTTTATTTCTAGCAGAAAGGTCAGTAACTTTTTCCTTAACGTTCGTGTAACTATCAAATCGTATGAGGTTGCACACTGATAGGCAAAGAGAATTTCATTTGATGGATTGCCTTCAAAATTTCTTACATATCCACAATTTTCAATAAGGCGTTTCCATTTTAAGTTCCCACGCGAAACTAAATCTTGTTGTTGTGCTTGTTCCCTGCAGTGTTCTCATTACAGATGAATCTAGATTCAGACTGCAAAGTTAGACGAAAAGCTGCGACATTCATGTGGAAACGCCAGGTACGAAGTATCATCCAGAATACTACATACCATTAGATTTCTTTGCAAGAGGTAGCGTACAGAAATGGGGAGGCTTCGTGATAAATATCCACATATATTGCACCTGCTCCATGGAAGTATTTATAACGATATACATTATGTGATCCTACATTACTATATATAGAAATTTTCATGATTAGTAGCATCAATTCTTTTATCAATGAAGAACAATGTCAGTCTTGAGAAAGCAAACCTTGCAGAAGGCAATCTTGAAATTCAATTAAAAAAATCTTCGTCAAATGGAGTAAGATGTCAAACCTCGGGAAGTTAACACATAGGTTGCTGTTTTCTGTCCGCCAACACCACAAAATACGTTGGAATACATGAAGTATTCACTTAAAAATAAGTTTCCTTGGAGCCGGTTCCTTAAAAAGCATGATTAGTATGCTTATTCATTGTTCTTTTTACCTAAACTTAAGAGGCCATCCAACACCATATTAAATCTTTAATTTCTTCTGTCTACCCTTTTTCACATTTCTTCCGGATTTAAAATTTTTACATTTGGTCATATTTGATTCCCAGTTTATTCAATTATGAAATTTTATTAAATTTTTCAAAATTAACTTATCATTGTTTATCTTTCCATACATAAATTATATGCTTTGCAGCTGATAGTTTCTTTGTAGCTCAGAGCAACAGTCAATCTTCTTAAATATGTGTGTGTTTCGTTGTTATTATTATAAGTATTTAACATAACTTTCAATTGGTTTATGATATACGAATATTGAAAATTGTTTTAACTTTTGAAGTGGCAGTTTTCCTTTCTAAACTTATTATTCCAGTTCCTTTAATTTATATTACGGCGATTAAATATGCTATTTTTAATACTTATTATTTAAATGCGATAAATAGATATAAAAATGAATGTCTAAAAAAGACAAATGAAGGAAATTGCTATAAATGACGAAATTTAGAAAAAAAAAATTTATTCTCAAGTGATAATTTATGAAATATGGATGACGAAATCAGATTGAAAATTTATTTATTTTTAGCCAAAATAAATTAACAAAAATCTTTCCCAGTTTTCGATTACTATCAACTTTACTTTTATACCAGGCGGATTATTTTGGAGCTTGCAAATCAAGAAAACCCATTCTTCCTAACTCCCTATGCTCCTAAAAATAACACAGTCGTCATAACTCCAACAAAGGAGTTTATTCCTCATCCTCGCAAATGATATTCATCATGCGAAGAAGGCATTCTCTTTCTGCCTTCCCACCTTTCTTTCAACAGAAGTTCTTTTTTTTCATTCCATTTGAAGCCCGTCTTCCACTCTTTGAAGAGAACAACATTCGTAGAGGAAATAGATTGAAGCTGGCCTTTCTTCCACTCGAGAAGAACTTCCTCCTCCTTATTTCAATAATGCAACTGCTCATCTTCCAAGTGCTAAGAAAGACACTAACGTTAAGAATTAACTTGGAATGATTTTGGCGCGCTCTTTTCAGCCTTCAGCTGTTAATTCACTGGAAGTTTTCCAGTTCGAAGGGATGTGTTGGCCGGCTAATTATTTTAGGAGCTCATTAGAAGGCCTGTAGTAATTGACGTCGCCTCGTTTCCTCTCCTGGTGTTGGGTCCATTTCAATTCTTCCCTTTCTTTATGCCCCCAAGAACCGAAGATTAGCTTTTGGAACATTTTATTTAAATGAGCCACGCGTCAATACTTCACAACTGGAGAGTTCGCTATAGTGACAGGAGAAAAAACATAGTAGGAGGAGATAATGAGATAGCCTTTCAAGAAAGTGCATATATTAATTGTTAAGATGTGGGAGAAGCTCGAAGAGGAAGAGTCTCAAGTGTTATGGCTCAAGTGCTCTTTAGTAAATTAGCAGAGTTTTCTGTTATTCAAGCAATTTCTCTGAGATTTAGAAGCAAAATTCCACTTCAGACACTGAAATTAACGAATTTTCATCTCAACAAAATGATGATCAAACATTGAAAATTAAATAGATGTTTTGAATAGTGTTTCAAACAGTATTTGTATCAGTTATGCATCTGGCTAAATTATTTTGTACAGGAGTTTTCAAGCACTAGATAATTCGCGAAGTCTTCGGTGCAGTTTTTCGATACCACTTCAAGGTTCTTCGTGATAATTATTTTGATTTATAACGTTTAATAACACGATGCAAATATAATGGAAAAATTCAAACAAATTTTGAAACTTTAATAGTGAAATCACACCTTACTGAATTTGTTGTTTACTATGTAAAATAGGCAATGTATTGCAAAATCATTTAATTTTACAATCAAATCAAACCAAAAAATGGTTATTTATAAATGTTTTAAAAACACTTCATGTTTTACCAAAATTTGAATAACAAAGAAGGGCGGTTTTCTCTCTACTCTCTGAAATAATAATAATGTTATTGATTTTGTTTCCATGAATATTATTAATCTGTAAATATTTTCTCTCGATATTATATTTATCAGCATCCCCAACTATTAATGCAATAATTTTTCTTGCTTATTTCAAATTCTCTAAAATGATTTAGGCTCTATTGAGAGGAATCGAAGTTAAATGAAAAACATTTGAAAATTCAAAAGCTAATTTCAGGATCTTATATAAGATTTTAATTTTACTCTATCTGCTCATGAAAAATATTTTTTTAAACAAAAATTTCAGGGGAAAAAATCAATCCTTCCATATTAGAGTTATGTTATCAAATTCTTATAAAATTATAAAATGTTAAAAAATGCGATCTTCGATTGATGAAATCAGCACAAAATAATTTGCAGCAGCAACTTACTGAAAATCACGATTTATTCATAGTGATGCATCCAAATATTTCATGAACTACCTGAAAGTGTTAGTCGAGATGATTCCTTAAACTTTTCCTTTAACTTCACAGAGTTTTTTTTGGAGAAAGGACATAATTATTCAATATTTGTAGCTATTTTTAACGCAACCATAAAAAATAGCACCATAAAAGCTCAATGAGATAAACACCTGTCACTGCAAATAGGACACTCTTCCAGACTCTTTCTTAATAACATCATTTAGAAGTAAGGGAGAGCCGAATCGATAGAGTTGATCTACTGCTCAAAAACTCATCACGTGATAGTTTTATAGATATTCTGAGCTATGGAAATGAACAAAATCAAAATTAGAAATCAAGAAAATCAAGAAAAAATTTTTAAAAAATTCTTTTAAAATATTGATATTTAAAATGGGGAATGACTCAAACTAACTCATATGATTAAACTATCGTCCTTTTGACATAAGTACAATGTGAGAGCTGCTGGATCTTGTCTAAGTTAGAACAGCATAAATTTTCCTTTCCTCTAACCTTCTAAAACTTTCTCCCAATTAATAAAATATATGAGATCAGGAAGCATAAATTAGTGAAAATAACAAAATTAGCATTAACAAGTTCTTAAACAAAATTTTATCGAAATATTTAATTATTTTGCTTATAATTGAAACGAAAATCATAACGTGGGAGATTTGACGATTTGAAAGTGGCTATTACCATAAGTTTAAGCATAGTTCTGGTCATTGAAGATAAGTGTGAATTGTTTTAATGAGAGTAAATTTAATTCAACGAAATCATAGCACGAATTGAATTATTTCTTTATGAAAAAGTGACAACAGAGCAAAAGTAAAGTGTCTGTGCATCTTGTGAAACAGCTTTATTATTTAATAAATATGAAAAGTAATTAACTTCCAACAGGCGCGTTATTAAATGTTGAATCTCTCAAAAATAACTGATGATAAAAATAGTTTGCTTTGGTTCCAAAAATGAAAAAAAGTTAGAAGAAAACAATCCATTTTGAGAATAAAACAATGAGTTCTATAAGGTCATATCCAATTATATTTTATACCGCTGTGAATCGCATTCTGAAATCCAATAAAAAAGAGGAAGTCATTTCATATAAGCTTCATTTTTAATCAAAGAGGATTTAATTTCCTTCAACCTCGAGACAGTTATTAAATTGTGTACTTTAAATGAACTTATAAAAGAGTAGTTAATACTCAAGCGCAAAGCCTTGGTGCATTTATTAACGTTTCAGCAAAATAAATTAAAAAACCTTCTAACATAACCTCAGTTTCTAAGAACTGCAATTTTCAGATCCATATTTAATCTTCTAAGAATCTTCTATTTGAGAAAAATACGAAATTCTCTCCTCTCGTGAAAATTGCTTTTTAAAAAGATTGAGATAGTTTGTCATTGTCGAATTAGTTGATCGTATAAACTGCCTCGGCTGCATAAGCATTCAAGAAAAATTTATTTCATGATGTTTAAATTAAATTATTTTTGGTTTGAAAACATGAAATTCTGTCAAGTTAGTGAATTAAATTATTAAAATTAGCATCTACTTTTAAATGGATACATCGTTACAAAAAATATTCGACAGAAATAAAATTATTTTTTAGGGTAAATTTCAAAATGAAATAGACAAGTTGTAATAGGAGACAGGAATTGCCTATTAATATAAGGAAAACATCCATTAATTCGCCAATAAACTGTAGTAACTTCAAGTAGTGTATTCAGAATGTTTAGCACAGCAATGCATCGAAAATATCCTATGTAAAGCAAGCATGTTTTTATGAGTTAGTTCCCTACGTACGCAAAGAAATAAAATGTGGGGGCAGGGCACGACTTGCCCCAGGGTTTTTTGTTCAAAATTTTGATATTTCACTTCTGGTTTTTAAAAATCAGATATTTAGCCAATTCCAGCGATGTGTAGTTTACATACCTTTCAAAAACATTTTTGTAGAAATTTCACTGCTTAATATCTTGTTGGCTGAGGAGCTATTATCTTCGGCATTGCATTGTGGCGTTTTATAGTTATGAGTTACTTTAAACTCTTAAAGTCGATATACGACTAGTAAACTCATCGCATATCGATAAGGAATGGGATCTAAAATTTCCAGACTTGTATTAATTATATATGGGCTAAAAATATATTTATTATTTAATGTGTACGATTGGTATTATTTTGTTAACTGAAGTTTAATTTAAAAAAAATTTTCAAATCATTGTATTTTGCTTTCATTTAGTTTCTAATAATTCTTTGGATACAAATATGGGAATTTCCTTTCTTATCATTGCTGTTTTAATCTTCTTGATTAATGTAACAAACTGCAATAATATCCATGAAGTTAATTGTGTAAAAGATACCTGACCTAATGTCTCAACCAAATTTATTCCGGGAAGCTAAACTAATCGCTCATTAACATTTTTTTATTCAACAGCAAATGCACTCTTATCTTTCTGTCATTTAAGGAACAATTTCCTTCGAATCATAATTCGCAAATAATTACTTCATATAAACTAAGCGTTTCTACAATTTGCTTTGCATGTATCAGAGTGTTAGCTTCGGGATTCTTCTGCCTATATTAATAGTGTTTTAAAGTTACTTGGAGTGTAAATTACCAAAACCTATTAAATATTGTTGCAAAATGTCTCTCTGTGGTGTATGGTGTAAACAGTCCAACACGCAGGATAATGGAGAATGAAGGTTTATTTATAAAATATGCAGGAAAACACGTAGCACAGGTACAGGAAACAATAGTCCTTGCACAGATTACCAATGTAAATAGACAACAATTCGCAGGTAATGACAGTTCAGCACTTTGATATCTAACAGCACAAACAGTCAGCAAATAACTAGTAACGACAATAACAGCTCAGCTCACCAGCTGATTAGGTCACACAGTGGATAGAACTCCGAAGACGTTCACGCTTCAAAGCGAAGTTACCAGTCGATCAAAGACGCTGCTGTGATCCAAGCGCGGTGTTATATACTCTCCCCGTTAGGCTGTGACGTCACATAGAATTGTCATGAAAAACCTGGATCTTGGCCCCTAATAGAAATATCGAAAAGGGTTGCATTTTCGAGAATAATCTATTTGTCGCCAAGTCGCCAAAATGGTAGACAAGTTTGTCGCCAAGGTCATGCGTGCCACGAGAGCCGCTGAGGTCACTCCATGCTTCACCTTGTAGAACCCTCTTCCCAACCATAAGACCTGCATTGCTGGGAGGCGACTTTCCATGACTGTAACAATATTTAGCGGAGCAGGTATAGATCTCTTTTTCTTTGCGGCCTTTCTTAACTTGTTTTTTATTTTGGCTGTTATCAGTAGTTGCTTAGCTCGATTGCTGGCTGCCAAAAAAAAAAAAAAAGCCAAAAATTAGAGGGAAAAATTTTCAGAAGTAGCAGGGGGAGTTGGGATAGATTGATACGCTGGAACATTGATACAGTCCATAAATGTTGATGATTGGAATGTCTCAAGATATTTCACATCCCCTCATATATAATATACCACTGTAACCCTTAGCACAGGGTATATTTTTTGGTGCTGTTTAATCAAGAGTTAGTTTACAAATGAATCAGACAGCTACTCTTCTTCTCTAAGTGAATTTTACTCTAAGTCTATGTTGTGTGATTTCTTTAACTAGTTACGTTTTCCTGCTAGGGAATCTAGGTAAGAAAAAACATTTATTTTTCTGAACTATATTAAGTTTTGAGGTTTTTTTAGCGTTATTTTTGCGTGAATACTTGTTTTATGTAAAATAGGCTCTGGGGACAGATTGATACAATTGACTCCGGGACACACTGATACGTGTTTTCTGTGAGTATTAATGTGCCTTAACAGCAACAACTTAGCAACATCGTCTTCATAATTGAAAAATACGTAAAAATGAACTTTATAAGAGAAACATGCAATTGAGTTTTTGCTTAAACAATGAAAACGGTTTGAATTTCATTACAAAAATGAAAAGTATTGATTTAAATTAAGTTCAAAATATATTTTTACGAATTTATTAAAATTGGAACAGAAAACATTAAGGCAAATTAATTAATATCATTGAAAGATATATTTTTTTAATTTTTAGATTTTGTGAAAATTGTTATTTTTGCTATATTACTTTCATAAGTTATCAAGGAAGAACGTGAAAATTTTTCTTAATTTTTAATTAATTAAAATTTCAGAAAATGGCTTCAAGGTACACATTCCCTCACTTCAAAGTATTTTAATACCCCCACCCCCACACACATTCTCCTTTATTATTTGTATCGATAAATTATTTCCTGAGCCATTATTTTCCACTCTCATTAAAAATGTTGAATTTTGATTAAAATTAAAGTTTGTTACCTGGTTAAACTTTTAAACCTTGATTTGGAATACAAAATTTATTAATAAAGTAAATTTTGTTTTGATTCCACACCTATTAAACATTATTTTTGATATTCCAAGCGTGTATCAATGTACCCCTAGTGTGGGGCAATATGATATAAATCCATTTTCAGGAAAAAGCGTGTTAAGCATTTTATTATGTCATTTATGACTGAAACTCGAATGAAATCCTTTATTCGATTAACAAATGTATAAATATAGCCTATTAATTTTAATTATTATCGTTCGTAAAATCATTTTTTAGCTTTCTGAAAAAAGTTTATCAACGTTTCCACATTCACCCTATAGTGTTCTTAAGGTTGGTTATCACTCATTACGGAATAACAACAATGTTTATAAATTAATGTCTTAATGCTACTACTTTTTAAATGAAAATTTATATTCAGAATCTGAACTCAATTTTTTTAAATATCTTGAAATCTTTTATTGTCGACAAAGAACATTTCTTGCTAACAACAAACGGCTTTGTCACTCTTCCTGTTTGACAATGCTCAGAAATTACAAACTCTGCAATTTCTGAAACCCAGGAGAGATCAGAATAAAAGCATCTCAGGAATGCCTACGAAATTCGCTTTTGCATCCGCGTTTCGAATATCAGCTAATTTAATAAACTTCAAGAACTCATCAGTAACAAAAAATAACAGACCTGTTTATGAATACATGTATTCTATATACACCGCAAGCAAACTTACACGCTGACGCATTCATTAAATAAACCTCCGACAGCTACCAGAAAGAAACAAAATCAAACCCTCTTGTTGTGATGATGTCAACGATTTACTTCTTTTCAACTTATTTCCTCTAGTTTCACTTTGATTTATGGCAGCAATTAGAACTTGTACCAAACGATTTTTTTTTTCGAACTTCATTCTCGCTCGCGCATGTATAATGAAGACGGAATCTGTTCACTGGATTACAGTTGCGGTGTTTAATTAATTCAAATACACTCCCTTCCACTTACCCTTCGGTTCTTTGTTTGGGAAAAATAATCCTTTTCCGTCATGTCTTCGGATCGAAACACGGGACTTTCGACCGGGTAGGACTCTACTCTACACTGCATCGGCCACAAATTAACCGGTGTCGGTTAATATCGAAAGAAAAGGATACCGAAGTAGGATAAAAAAGAAGGAGAGGAAGGATACGAAGGATAGTTCGACTTGATTGGATGCCGAGTAGAATTTCCCGTTCGGGAAGTAAAAGCAGATATAAATGGAAGGAAAGAATATTATTTATTTTTGTGTTTATTTTCGGTACTTATAATCTGAAGTAAGAAGAGAAGAAATTTTTGAAATTAAATAATGAAATTAAAAAAGTTAAAGCAAGTGAAATTTTAGTGATAAAAAAGATAATAGAAAAATTTAGGATATCAGATATCTTTCTATTGCTTAGGATCAGTTATGTCTTTATAGAATGATTCTTCCTTCAATTTGAAATCTTTCTCAAAAGTATTACAGCAGATTTAACTTTTTCCCTTTTTTTTAAGGTAAAAATATTTGAATAAAATTTCGAAAATGCATTTTCCTTCAGATATACGTATTATGACCTGTTATCGTGTTGTTCTTTTTATGTTAGTAGCTTAAAAATAGCATTGGAATAAAATTCAATTAATTTATGGAGATTGGAAGACGATAATAATTTCAATAACTAAAAAAGTGAAAAAGACTTAGAAAATAGTTTTGTTGCTAGTCGTACTTCCATTCAGGAAGTATGGAAAAAATACAGTACGTTTTAAAGCTGTTTCTGCGTTTTAGTTGCATCATTTCCAAATGAAGGAGTCTGTAGATAAATGAGCCACTGTAGACAGTTTACAAAGTAATCAATAGTTCCATTCCCATTCGAACAGTGTACATAAAATATAATTTATATGCATAAGTGTTTCGAAGAAAATTTACCAATTGGGGAAGGCAACAATACAGCCCCCAACCCCAACCAACCTATTTTTTTAAACTTCTATAATGACTGTATTCTAAATGAAAAGCAAACTTTTACACAGAAATATGCATGTTTTACCTGCAAATATGACTTAATAATATTATGGTGAGAATGTTTAAACTTCAGCTGTATTTAAGATTATGCAGCGGTTTTACTGAAACTAAAACAATTTATCTAACAGATTTTTAAAAATATATGATTTTACTTCTCAAATCTATTAAAAAGTTCTTTTTCTTCTCACTCCCCCACTTGTGCCATCCCGGAATTTCTGCCTTTGTTATTCTATTCTTCTCGAGAATGAGCGCCACGAATATCCATTATGTCTGTATGTTTTACTAATTACAATTTGGTGTGCACTCAGGTACCATTTCGCAACTGCGGATGGCATTCATGATCATCACAAGGTACTGTTATTACATTCTGTTTTTTTGTCGTGCGCTGGTATCTGTGGATAACAGATAATTGGAAAAGCTAAAATAATGATTGAGCAGAGCGACAGTAACATATACACATGTTTTCAAAAATTCTCCCATGAAAACCAACCAATAATTGATGATGATTATGCAACCGATTCATCATGCATGATGCGTTGGGATTTCAAGAAATCGCTTGAATTATCTTTGCATATTTTTTATCAATTTTTCACACATTGCATTGAAAACTGCTGTATATTTTCAATTTGCCATACAGGAAAGACATTTTAACGATAGTAAGTCTTTATAACTTTGCACAAAACATATTACGTAATACATAAAAACATATAACTAATACGCTATCCACGGCCAATTGTGGGCCGTGGATAGAGTATTAGTGGTTCGCGGAACGCTAGTCAAGAGAGCTTCGAGAGTCGTCACTCGTTTTTTGCTTTATAAACAATATAATTGTAATCCTTCCATAGTAAAATTTATTAATTACTGATATATACGTGCATTATATATAAATGTATTGCACGTGTTTGTATTTTTTTGCTTGTATATTTAGTTAGTGGGCCTCAATATATTTTTTACACAACTGGTGGTCCGCACAACCAAAAAGGTTGGGAACCACTGGAATAGTGCATTTCAATATTTTTGCTGCATGCGCCTATTGTAAATGGTACCAATATAACCCACACACATGTAGAGAGATCAGAAATACATTTAAATAAAAATGTAGCTGATATGAAAATAATCCTGATATATGGATTCATATTTTTAGTGTTTAATATTCCAACAAAAGTTCTTTCCTTCGAATGAAGTAGTAAGTCGTAAAACATCGAACCTTCCGCAATCAGTGCATTTTCTATAACACAGAAGAGGAATCGATACATTAAAATACTTCAACGGAAATGAATCCTTGATTTTAATATCTATAAACTTCTCGTGCATTCCCAGACCCAAATCATAACCCACATGCTCTCCACTCACTGAGCGCTGGGTGAGAAGTTTAGAACCAGAGATGATGCATAAACCCGACAGACTCACTGCAGCCAACGACTGGAGGAGCTGCCGAAGCAACTGCCTTTTTTATTCATTGCAAAGTTGGCATGCCGATATTTCATTTTATAAGCGTCATCCAAATAAAAATTCATCCCCTACTTTAACTCAAGAGCTCTGAGACCATGAATTTCTTCGTAAATTAACATATATTTCCTCCCAGCAGCATTTGAAGTTGCTTTTGTTTAACCATCGTTTTTTCGATCGCTTTTTTTTTCTCTTTTTGCACACCCCATAAAAAGAGTCTGTGGACCTTAATATACTTTTTATTCCGCCTTTTGGCAGCAACGCCTCTTGTGGTTGAGCGCAGCATCGCCAAATGGCGAGAGATAATGGCGACATAAATCAACCCGACCGCCATTCTCTCCCTCTCTAGCCCTCCTCTCCGCTTTCGCTACTTCTTCCGAGTAGTAACGAAATCGTCTGAAATGTTCCTTCCCTGAGACGATGCCATTGAAGGCTTAATAAATTCCTGTTCCGTTTTCTCCGCCCTATAATTTGCTTTTTGCACAATGTCCGGATATCTGTCTTGTAAACCCCCCCCCATAAGATTTACTTCCTCCCCTCCACCATCGAATATTTATTCTTTCTTATCGTTGAGGAACATCCAATGTTTGAACAAGAGAAATAAGATCGAGGAACAAAAATGTCCTTTTTTTCAAAATGAAAAAAAGTAAGCACCCTCTTTCACATTTTTTGTTACTGCTACATCGCTGAGTGGTATTCTTCCTTTTTTTCGAAAATGTTAGTGAATTCTACGCATTAGCCATCATCGAAATGTGTATTATTCAAGCAGGAATGCATTCACTTTTGCTCCAAATGATATATATCTCTGCAGATGATGAAGGATATGCTATTTGGATTTAGATATCCTAATGGTAGGAATAGTAAACGCATAATAACAAATCGATGCGATTGGGAGCGATTATTTATGTTTATTCTCTGTCATTGCTGGGCGATGTACTAGTTCTGAGTTGGGATTTGGCAATAGTATGCATTTGCCATTCTATTATTCAGCTTAATTCCTGTTTTCGATTCGATAGTCCTGTATATACTTGAGTCACTTTATTGATTCTTACAGTGAGACGAATCAGTTCTCCTGCAGTTTTGAGCTCTTTCGCCAATGATGGGAGAGAATTTATGAGAAAAATTGCTTCCCAGATTTTCTTTTTAAATAAACGCAATGCGAACATGAATTTTTTGAAATGCCTTATTTTTTTCTTCCTTTCTATCTTTTTTCCTAGAAAATGCTACAAAATTGCAGCCAAGTTTCGTTAGCGGAGCTATATTAAAATCCCGTTTTGAAGCAACGCGAGGGCAATTTTAAAACGGATCTGGTAATTATGAGCTTCGGTGAGATGAAGAGGACGGCACCTGAGCTGACGCCCCCTCTCCAAATTTCCGCACCACACCATTGGGAGAGCGTTTGACCCCCCTTACGTGTGATTTAACATGCAACAGGCCTTATACACGGTGGATTTTCAGTGGGATCGGGTTTCGATCCTGGAGCCCTACTGCCCCCAAGTCGAGACCTTACCATATGGTCACCGCGGCCCCTAAGTTTGATTCGATTAACTTCTCGTTTTAAAGCTATACGAGGTCTATTTTGGAACGATTGTGATTAGATGATAAAGATATTTCAGAGCACATCCTTCTCCAAACTTCCATGCCATATTAACGGAAAAACTAACAAAATTATAGAAATTATTCCAAGGAAAAATTTCCGAGAAGAAAGTTATTTCTTGGTAAATCATGCCTAAATCCTGATTTCTTTCGATCTAAAATGCATTGAGTATACTGTTTTAACACGTTTTTATAGCTGTTATGTCTGAAAGACTCCTCTGGATGTGGTGCTAATTAAAAAATGCCTTTCTGCACGGCGATTTTGTGTGTACTATTCATTTCTATTAATTTTAAGCTCACGTTTATATGCAAATGTAAAAGAGCATATACAAATATTATCGAAAATTTACAAATAGTGTATAACATTCATTTGAATACAAGTGGAAGGGGATAATGTAGGACTAGTACTTAATGGAGTCTCGTCTTTGAGAATCGGAGAATCGCGGGTTATCTGATTACATCGAAGCGACGTCACGGCCAAGATTAGCGCAATTCAAATCTGTCGCGGTGAAATACCATCTCACTCACGTGATGTGGAATACTGGAGAAGAGATGACGGCTCAGCTGTCGTATTCTTCATTTCACCATGGTTAAATCTACGAAGCCCGCCCAAAAATATCCCTCGTGTAGATTCAAAACATGCCTTTAATCTTAAATTAAACAATAAGCCTTCTTAAACTTTTTCCGTTCGCCTCCCTCCTCCCCAGTGTGGTAGCAAAAATGCAAAACAGCACCATTTATAATTTTGCCATTTTTTATTAGTAGTAGTATGTCTAAATGGTTCCATTCCCAAAAAATTCCTGTTTTTACTCTCTCTGTTTTGTTTTTTCGAATATAGATGGCGCCATGGGACAAGTGTTTCTTTAAAAATCTGTTGATTCCTTTTTCTCAAAGAAAGTTAGCGTGGGATTGCAGTAACGTGAGGACATCTTTTTTTCTCTATTCTGGGCATAGGGTAATTTTATTTTTCTGATGGCTACTTTTAAAAGCCAGATGGCTGGTATTTTTAAATCAATATTTTTAGCTTTTTATGTTTGTGTTTGGTTTTTCTCTTTCTTTTGAAACATTGCTTTTTGATGTACAGATCTCCTTTGTCTTTTGTTGGGAAATTTCGAACTAAGAGAATATATATTTGGCGTAATGCAAGCTTCTTACAGAAAAATTTCCCAATTATTATTTTGAATCCTAATTCGAAAAAAGTCCTTAGCCCTTGAAAAAATGGACTAGCATGGATTCCTTGTCTGTTTTTTTCGATTCCCTCTGAGTTTATCTTTGTTTTTTTTTTGGCTTCCATTGAATGATATTGATTTCCATTGTTCTTTGTTTTTGTTTGCAGCTGAAATTGCGCGCGACTTAAATATTGTTTACATTTTATTATCTAAATTTTATTGTTTATAAAAAAATTGTTGTTGTTTTTGTTTAAATTTTAAGTTATTTTTTTATTTTTTAAATTTATTCTAATTTTTTCTAATTAATTGTTTTTAATCACCATTTATAAAGATACTTTGAGAGGCCGCTGTGGCCTAGTGTAAGATCTAGGCTTCGGGACCGGAGGATTCCTGGTACGAAACCAGATTCCACTAAACATCCGCCATGTATTGGGCATGATGTATGATAAATCATACAACATGCCCAAATCATACATCAGACGCAGCGGCTATAGCATCCACTGCGTGGGATTTCTTTTATGTGAGTGTGGAGACAACGAAAGCACCACAAGGTTTCAGTCCCAGTGTTCTATTTTGCTTTTACTACGGGACACAGCGCAATGATGTATACACAGAATGATGATGTACATACAAGATGAAAAGAAGCATATTATTCTCATCACACTCAGCTCACAGCCTGAGTTGCTAATTCAGAAACAGAATCATTTCCGATCCTCCAGATCGGTACCCTTACTGGCGAAACCTGCCAGCTTTCTCTACGACCGTCTTGGCCGGCGACTCAGAACCGAGTTCTGCATGTGACCTTTCTCGTCGGCTAACCAGACAGAATTAACTAAAATTTCGTCCCGCCTATTCCGTCGTCCCCCTCCGGAAATAGGGTTACCGTACCAGAGCGAAGGAACAGGGTTACCAGAATCTGGTGCACCTTACATTGGCCAAATGTGCTCCTCCCGCTTGTGTGGTGCAGAAATTTGGAGGAGGGTGTCAGTTCAGATGTCGTCCTCGTCATCTGACTGCGAATTACTCAGAATTACGAGGTCGGTGCCAAAGTGCCCTTTTTCTTTTGCTTCAAAGTGGGTCGTTAATATAACAGAAGTAAACATATTTTACGGTCCCAATTGTACCTATAAGTAGGACTTACATGTACAACTTTAATTTTGCTTCAAAATAGGATTCTGATTTAATGAGAAAACTATCCGAAACAACGCAGTTCTGTGGTTAAAAAGGATAAATGCCTCGCTTTGGAGTAAAACTATACTTAGTTTTGCGAACCTAATCATTTTAATATGTGGTTAAATGACGAGGACGATATCTGATTTAGCTATCTCCTCCAAACTTCTCCGCAAGCATTGAAACGTTTGATACTAACTGATTTTATAAGCGCAGAGTCCTCGAAAGCGATGAGTTTTAGGTGAAATCGAGTCTCGAAATCAGAATTACTCCGCCACCCCCTCTAAAAATAAAATACTGCCGTCAGCCCCTCGCTATCTCATGTTTTAGGTTTAGGTTTTGCTATACTAAAGTCCATTTCGAAGCAATGCAAGAGCTAATTTGGGATAGACCAGGTCCCGTCGAACCCTGGTCAGATGAAGTGAATGACACCTGACTCCCACACTACACAAATAGGAGGGCGTTTGATCCTCAAAGTCAAATATAACGTACACCGGGCCCATATACACGACGGATCTTTGGTGGAATCGAGTCTCGAATTTGGGAGCCTCCATTCTCGAAGTCGAGACCTTACCACTATGTCACCGCTATCCTAAAATTAATTTTGATAATTTATCTAACAGTAATCTAATTCTACACTGATTATGATTTATGAATGTTATTAAATCTTAATAAAGTCAAAAATACAACATCGCCAATTTTGTTTGAATTTTCTGATGGAATTTCTTAAGGTAAATATACAGCTGAATAATGAAAGAAACATATTTAATTCGTAGATAATTCAAGGAAATAAGTATTTTGTAACTGCGGGGTTAAAATTCATATTATCACATTGTATAATTTGCTCATGTCTTTTGAATATAAAACCTTCTTCGCATCATATTACCCTATAGTTTAAAGAACAAAGTCTATTTATCTCTGCGCCCCTTATGTAAACATTTTCCAGCCTTATCACGCATTCAAAGTCTTCTGTTTGCTACTAGATTCGATACGGGGACATTAAAGATTATCGCAATTCTAAATATCGGTGATGTATGCAATTTAAAGCAATTCGAAATCGCGCGAAATCGAAGCCCAAAGCGTGCCTTCGCACAGCAATGGCAAGCATGCGAGGCGGAATTTCTTTTCCAAGTACGCAATTTGCACTCCTCCTTCTGATAAAAATCATTCCATTAACATGAATATTACTTCGAGAGAAGATGTTTTGTCTCGCTTCATTAACACAGGAGATCTAGGAAGGCGCGCGCGGAAGAAAACGAATTTGTTGTCATGACGACGACGCATAAGACAGAGAGAAAAGCAATTTTCGCCCAGTTGTAACTGAAACTGTTATTTCAAGGAAACATTTAAGTCGCAGTTATTACGGAGTTGGCACGTTTCCGTTGGAACATTTTCTCTCCTTCTGAAGCGATGATTGATAGAAATGGAGGAGGGGAAAATGGCGTTGTTTTAGATGTTTACCGAAGAACTGATAAAATACAATCACACCATTTTCAATATTGATCCATTTCTTAATGGAACGTACCACTTTTATATGTCTTTGTTTGCTCATAAAAGTATGATTAAACTGGCGAATGGCTTTTCAACGATTCCATCTTTTTCAATTGGTAAGTTCTTTCGATGGCTCAGAATCCAGTTTCTGAGTCTTCATTTTTAGATATCCGAAATAAAGTGATTAATCTCTTTGTTGCAAAGTATAAGCCTTCTGGCGTTTGAATCCAGTTTGATTCAGAACAAATGTATTGTACGAATGGAAAGAAAGAAGAAGATGGATATTAGGGAATAGAATTTTGTCATTTATGATAAGAATGTCTACGCCTTTACAGACAAATATAGCTCTTAGCTTCTTGAGTACGATGCGCCATTAAGAGTATATTCATCCCACTATGTTATCTGTTGGTTTTTAGTATTTATATCCATCCTATTCTTTAGGGAAACAAAGTACATTATTACAAAAACGAATTCGTATTAAGATGTCCAATTAAAACTAATTTTTGCTTCTCTAATGCTCTTAACACCACAGCATACCCCCGAATTCGGAGCCAGGACGGCTCTCTGTCGGTTGGTTGGGTATGCGTGAAACTTTATTGAAAAAGCCAGAGCAAAAAAAAAAATCACATTTTATATATAAGGATACAAAAAAAGAGGACACTTAGAACAAAAGAATGTAATAGTTAGTAATATAACTGTTAGTTATTTCGAGTCTTTGCGTTGTCGACTTTGAGAGGGCGGTGCCTTATGTATGGGAGAAGGGAGAAGATGAGTACCTAGGGTTAATTGAGTCTATGTCTAGTTGTTGTCACCATCTTTTGGAGAAAAGATTGTTTCGTTTTCCGAGATGAAGTGGATGATTTTTCAGATTTTCGCCCTAGAATTGTTGTTTTTCGTAACTCTTTTCCACCAAAGTGGTTCTAGGTCAGCTGACGGTTTTGTTAGGCGGTATGAGGTTGTAAACAGGCAGCTTGTAGCATATTTTCCCAGGTTTCCGCAGCCACAGTCTCTAAGAGTAAGTACTCTCAAACGGTTTTGTACATTTCGTAGGACTTGCATAATAGCATATTTGCAGTCATTCCAGGAATTGTTGGTTACATTGACAGTTGAAGGGGGGATTGAGGGGACTAGCGACATTATAATTATCTGTAATGAAGACAGAGTTCATAGCCGTTACCCAAATGTTTACTTGCTCCAATGGTCCAACGCAGTAGTCAAACTATATCCAAAATTAATACCAAGCTGCACTCTTATCCCTAAAATGCCCCTCCACCCACTTTGCTATGCATTAAACTTCCCCACCTCGACCGGTCTACCCAAAAAGGTGTAAGACTTGAATGACCACATAAGAGTTCTTGAGTCGAAGACAAACATGGGAAATTTGTCTAATACCACACTTATAGTCAGTTATCCATAGTCAAGGTCCATATAGTTATATATCCAAGTCCATATAGTTATATTATCCAAGGTCAGTTATCCATAGCCAGTCATCCATAGTTGAAGGGCAGTTCGCTTTATTCCATAGAGTCTCTTTTGTTGCTGTATTGTTGTGACCAGAGAATATTGCCGGTTTGTTTGGCTGACTAATTCCATGTGTTTCGGTTCATAGTAGTGAGTGCACTCTGAAATCGGCGGTCTTCCATTTGATATTAATCCTGCTTTGGAAGCGATTAGTGGTAGCCATCCGCCTAACATGCCCACGATCGCTCTGAGATAGTATCGTATTTCTGCCAGCATTCCATTCCCGAGAATCATTTCTCTAGACAAACGCTATTGCTTAAGCAAGGTATTTACGTTAGATGATGCCCAAGAACGCCACCATCTCTGAAATGTTCCGGACACAATGGGTCGATTTTGCAAGTCGGTAAAGTCTAGTTTGTGACATATTTACGAATTAACGGATAACTGATGTGAACTCATCTCAAGGTTTAGTTGCAAGTCATCATTTCTCAAGGATTTCTAACCTTTTTCTTCGTATAAACGAGGCGTTGTAGATACGTCCTCATACATAGCTGGCTGCTGGTAAATGTTGATTTCGTAATATTCTGTATAGTATGTTTATCTGAAATAATTTTTGGTATTGAAATATCTGACCTTGTAACAACATTAGAAACAGGCACGTGCTGTAGTTCTTGAAAGCTAAATCTTGTTTTCTGCGTAAAGTTCACAACAAGTTTAGTGAGCATCTAGTTATTTTTATCTTAACATTTTTAGTTTTATCTCTATGTGATGAATAACTGTGCCATATGTTAAAACTGAAAATTTCATTAAATTTTGTATTGTTAGAAATTAGTTTATTTTTAACTTTAAGAGTATGAAAAGACACTGAATTCAACGAGAATTTAAACATGGGAAATTTCTTATAAATAGTTATAAAGATATTATTGGACACAATTTCTTCAGAAGCCCCCATACACAGTTCCCCTTGATATTTCATGTCATAAACTATCGTTATCTTCTTTTGAGATTTGTAAATTTTAACTCTTGAACCGTTCTTGTGTTAAAACACATTACTTTGTTAAAACAGAAGAGAAATTCCATTTCTGTGCTAAAACAGATGTTTCAATCCGAATGTCTTTCTATTAAAAATCAATTTTACTATAAATCATTCTGTATTAAAAGCTTTATTAATTTAAAGAATTTGAGACGAAATTTTCTTTACCTTTGAAAATATGCTATGTTCAATCTTAAATATCGCACGCTTTTGCAATTTAATTACTTACACCATTCATCACTCTTCGCATGAATCTCATTAGAAATGTGAGTATTGGATTTTAATGCAACCATTACCATTAAATTTCTAGATTTAATAAAATAGAGCAGAAATTGAAGGCAGCGCCATTTAGTCTGGCGTTATTAAATTTCACCATTCATTTATCTTAGAAAGCACTCAATATCATCGTAAAAGCAATAAATAACCGCCGTTCATACTGGCTAAAATTCTCATTAAATAGAATTTTATGACAAGTTAGGAATAAGATTTATTTCAATTTGAAGAAGCAGAAAAAGACTATATCGAATTAATAAAAAATTGACGAAGTATAATTTCTAATTGAAAGGCATTGACTCTGTATATGAATTTTTCTTGTTTTGCTTTAACTATTAATTTTCTTGGAATCCTTGGCCTCACGGATTTGAGAGTTATATATGAAAAGTTTAAAATTATAGACAACTTGGGATGTAGGGGAGAAATATAAGGTTTCGAACCTAATAGTAGCAGCCATATAATTCCAACGTTGGTACTAGCTTGAACAGTTTATAGTCCTTGAATGTTGTCACCAGCATTTTGTACAACTTGTTTACAGTGATGTGGAAGTCGTAGAAGAGCTGAAGCAGTATCAATTTCGTTGATGGTTCGGATAGAATGGTCTATCGCTTTAGGAATATCTTGAACATTTCGGTAGCAACCCGTGATTGATTTCTTTGCTCGTTGGGACTGGGAATTGCTCTACCATCCTCCGTACTCCCTGGATTTAAATACCTGTGATTAAGATTTTGTTCGAAAGATGACTTTCAAGTGACCTTGGAAAGGACAACTTCATGTCATTTGCTACTGAATTGTTCGAGAGATTTTTGAAGCGATAGATCTGTACATCCAAACCATCAACAGAACTGGTGCTGCTTTATGTATTCAATGAATTCCACATCTTTGGAAACAAGTTGCACTCAACGCTGGGGACTACATCGAAGGGCTATAGACATTTCAAGTTAGTACATATATTGTATAGGCTGTAATTATATGGTTGCCACAATTGAATTTCCATCCCTTGTAATATAAACTACTCATACAATAAAAGCGTTCCTTTTCAAGGAGAAAGCATTAAATGATTAAATATCTTCTAGTAACAGCATAAAAATCTGGAATGTTTGTCCCTCGACACTCCTCCTACATGCAGTTGCCAGTTATGATCTGTGGTGAAAAACAATTCAGTCTAGATAATATGCGAACCACTCTTTTTCGAAAAGGAACAATTTAAAATGCAATAAAAGTGTTTAAAATTACCTTTTTCTCTGAGAAGATGTCGCCAGAAGTTTGATTTTGTTAATCTAATGAAAAATATGCTTAAAAAATGTTTGTAAATATGGAGAAATCTTGCTCCTTTTCAAAGTAGAGTGAAGAAAAAAATTTCAGCAAGAGCTCCCATGAGGAATTTAGTCAAATATTATGTACAAGTTTTAAATTTTAAAGAGAAAATCATGCACCGAATTTGATTCACCTAGATATTCACATTTTTTATTTATCATGTTTCTAAGCATTTAAAGAC
This sequence comes from Araneus ventricosus, assembly GCA_013235015.1. Lineage (NCBI taxonomy): Eukaryota > Metazoa > Arthropoda > Arachnida > Araneae > Araneidae > Araneus > Araneus ventricosus. Next base: position 156,977 of record BGPR01001272.1, on the reverse strand, counting down.
AGACGTAACTCCGTGTTTTTTAAAATTCAAAGCGGTCTAAAATAAGGAGATCGTGAAACTCTGAAAGGTGATTTTTTTACTATGGCAATATTTTCTTAATGCATACTTTGTATAGAGGCAGTAAAAAGTTTTTGGTCTTCTATTTACTTCAATAGCTGTTGGATACTACATTTAATATTTTATGAGAATAGCGATACGGGTGGTTGGAAACCTAAGTCCGTTAACCCTAACCCTGTTACTTCGATGTACCTTTCCTCAAAATCTGTTATATATTCTTGTTTGAAATTTTTATACAAGTAAAGTACATCTTTCTCATTATACTGAAATTATTTTTTAAAAAAATTCAAAAAATTTTCTACAGATTTTTTTGTGTCAAAACAAAATAAGTGAAATTGGCCAATTCGATGTACCTTTTCTCAAAATCCCTTATAGATACATGTTTTAAACTTTTTATACAAGTAAAGTATACCTTTCTCATTATATTAAAATGTGATTTTTTAAAAAAACTCTAAACTCTATTTTTTACAACTTTTTGTGTCAAAATAGGGTAAAATTTCACTATGTCTAAATAAATATTTTGTAAATTTATAAAAAATTAAAAATTAACCAAAATCTCATTCCAGCATAATGAGAAAGGTGTACTTGCATAAAAAAATTCAAACATGAATCTGTAACAGATTTTGAGATGCATCGAAGTAACAGGTTTAGGGTTAGCGGACGTATACTTCCAATTCTCCTTACATGTCACTCCCTGAAAAATTTTACTACATTAGGTCGAATTCCTGAGACTTGCTATCTGGATTGTAAGAGTACACTTTCTAAAAGTTTTCTGCAATTATTTTCATGTACATTAGGGGCAGAAAAGATTATTTCACGCAAATAAGTACTTAGAAAAAAGGCATTAAAACTTTCTGGACTACTGCAGGAATTTCTGGTAGTCCTTTCTTTGTTATCACAAGCGTGCTTGCGGATATTCTATTTCCCTAAAATCTTACTGAATGATACGAAACGAACGTCCAGCCCGTAATTCAAGGTGCCCAGTTTCAAAGCTATAAAAGAATAATAACTTTATTTACTTTATAAAGCATAAAGTACCAATGATGCAACAAATCATTTAATTTTTATTTTTTTTATCAACAAATACTGGCGGCAACTCGTAGTTATTATTTTCCTTTGCATATATTTATCAAAAGAAATGAAAATGTGAATTTACGATGTAATAAGGTGCCAAATATTTTTTTTATTTATGACGATGGATTTGAATACCTCTCCTTATATATTGATTATCCGAGTCAATTTTGGTTTGAACTCCAGGAATTTTTGTAATAAGGGAGAAATTTCTTTATATAATGGCATTAACACAATGTTTCTAAATTTTACAAGAATATTTCTATAGTTTTTATGCTACAGTTTCCGTATTGATTAACCCTCTCACACCGAGTGAGGCGGTCCCGGGCAACCCCCCTAACAGCGACGAAGACTGGTCTGAGGCGGGTGGCTTTGTTTGAGGGGAGGTTTTTAAATCGCTTAGGAGATAAGCGCGGTAAGGGGTCCAATTATCCTTTATAACCGCAGCCCATTTCCGTGCGCCTTAAGGGAATGTTATAGCAGGGGGTGGGGTAAATGACCACCCAGATCCAATTCATGTTGCTTCCTCCCAAAATGTCCCGGTTTTAAAGGAGCTAGAAGAAAAAAGTCGCCTCGGAATTAAAGAGTTAATACCAAAATTTAAAAGTTAATAAGCAAACCATTTTGCTTCAGTTTAGCTACGAGTAGCTGGAATTAGTTAATTTTTTATTTTAAATAGATTTTGAGTCTGCTATTCAACTAGCAGTTATATTCTGAAAAGTTTTGCAAATGTGTCTTTTTCTGGTTATTTATTGTATTTTTAATTACAAAATACAAACATAATGCAACGTTCCATTTTCCTTCTCATTTTATTAATAAATTCGCCACTGTGGTTTGTTAAAAGTACACTCCTTTCAAACCATCTCAGAAGATACCAGAAGAATTGGACTCTTTCCTCTGACGCTAATGAAACAGATCACTTGTCATCTGTTACATGCCAACAATGAAGATTCATAATCCTTCTCCAGCCTTATTCTGTTGATTCTTCGAAAATATTAAAACCCATCCAAGCATGGTAGCCAAACATTCACATAAATAGTCCAGCAAAACATTTCATAGTTTTGGCAAAGGAAGCATACTCCCCATAAATCCCGCGCCAGAAATTCAATCTGCTGTAGCATATACCTCCTTTTTTCGCCTGACCTAGAAAAAGGAGGACCCATCACTCTCCCAGAGGACAGCCCTGGCAGAAGGATCCAATCAAGGCCCAACTCTTTAACCGCTCGGAGAAACAACGAATCAATCTTATGGCCATCATCTTCCGTTGTTGGAAGATATAAAAATGAGTTATTATTTACTCCGGGGTACTTACTTTTCTCCACATTTCTACCTTATAGTCTGACTACAATCTCAAGAAGAGGGAAAAAGAAAATATTTTTATTTCGAGCAGGATCTTTTTCAACTCATACATCATGTCGCTGTTTGCAATCGATCCAACGGATGGGGACAGGGGGACCCACAGGAGAGGGGTCTTCAATCGGGAAATACCGCACAACTCTTTTACTCAAACCCCTCCCTCGGTGGAACTTATTTTTATTTTCGTATATACGCAGGAGTAAGATTGGATTTTTTGGAGCCTTAAATTTCATCGATTATCTTTAAAGTCCTTCTCACAGTACTCAATTTTATTATCATTTTTTTCTTTCTTGGTGGAGGTGTTTTTGTTCTTTGGGTTAGGGTGCATTGAGTGTGGGTGTGGGACTGACTCTTTTTTCTTTTCTTTTTCTTATTTCTTATTTCATTTTAGTTTTTTTCTGTCTTTTTTGTTTTTTGATTTTGTGGGAAGAAAAGTGGGTTGCCTTCTTGCCACAGCTTTTACTTTCCCAGAAAAGTTTTCCCTGGAGAGGGACTGAGCAGGGAGGAATGGAATAAAGTGGGGGAGGAAGACCATCCCAAGGAAAAGTTTCTCTCCCGTTGACCTTCTTTCGCCATCTTTTTTAAAAAAGAAAATCTCGAAATGTGATTTTCTTCTCTCGTTTTAAAGTAGAGGTTGAATCAGAGTAAAGAACCGAGCTGCGTGTTAATGGTTCAGCATAATATCGTGGTCAATTAACTAACTCTGAATTCTTACTTTTTATCGCACTCTCTCTCTTTTTCAGCTAAACTTAAATTTTATTTTTCCGAAGATTTTTTTATTCATTCATTCATTCCTATCGTATTTTTTTTTCAATTTTATGCTTTTAGTACCTAACCAATCTTAATCCCTTTTCAATTTTTAATTTATTTTTTCTAGATATTTTCTTCTTTTCAGTGCTCACCAACTGGATGAAAGTACAAAAATAAAACTTAACTACGTTGATCATGAACTTCTGCATTATACTCTTGAAAATTCCTCCTGAATATATTAAAGTAAAATGTAGATTGATAAGTTTTAATCAAAATGTGAAATTAAAAACGTAAAATTAATTTTATTTTGATACTAATTATAAATATAAATCTGTTTATGTGCAATCAAAACAAAATTTAATTTCAGAGTGTATGAAGAACGGTCTTTTACCGACTTCCAAACTTTAAAAAAATGAATTAGCGCTTTTTGCTATATACAAGGACTTTGTAGCTGAAAACCTTAGTTTCCGTTCGTAACTTTCAGAAGTTAATGAGAAGTTAGCGTTCTGAAATTCAATTATTATGACTCAAAACTTTCAAGAAAGAAAGAAGTATATGGGTAAAAAATATTTCGAAAATATTATTAAATAATAGAAATATTGTTAATAGAGGGAAATCGATAAGTATTAAAAATTAGAACAGAAGGAATCCTAAATTGATATTTATATACGTCGGTGCTGTTTGGATTTTAAATCTGTGATGGATTGTTCTTCAGTTGAAAAAAGTAAAACGACGTAAAACAGTATAATAATACATAAACTAATCAATTTTGGAAATTTTTCTCTGTATATTTAAGAAACGACATTTTTTTCCAAGACATACTTTAATAGTTCTAAAGAATATCTGAAAAAATGTATGCAGTTTGTCACTATTTCGTACTAAGATATCGGGATACATTACAGATATGAAACTATTTCACGGCATTCTGCCAGAAAATTTATATTTCATAACAGCTTTTCTATCCTTTTTCATAAATCATGTGGATACCATACAGCATGATACTTTTATAACCGTTCAAACATCTACCATTTGTGATGTGGATTTCAGCATTTTTTTCTAATTTTCAGATGTAAGTATTTACCAAAGATTTCAGAAAGTTTAAATGAATTATGTTAATTAATTTTGTTTAGCAAGACCACTTGAGAACTTTAACATGATTATATTTCAATTTTACGTAGTCATGAGGTTTCAACAAATACATATAAATATACTATGTTATAATTTTCTCAATATACATTATTTAATTAATAGTGCTAAGAATATTTTCAGAGATCGTATGAGTATAGATTAGTAATCTTTTTTTTATTTCCGATGTCCAGTTTCGTCTGATTATCTTAACATTATTAACTTACATTAAATGTGATATTAAATATTTAAGCATTCAATTATTTCAAATTAATGTAAATTTTCTTAGATTTCTTTGTTCTCACACAAGGCAAAAATTTTCACACTCCTTTTACAATTCTCTTTCTTTTTCCTTTGTCTTGTTTGCCAACTTTAAAGTGCAAACAGTTTAGAAATCAAAGTGATTGATCGACGATATCGGAACACAGAAAAGATATTACCACAAGGTCACTCACTGCCTAGAAAGAAACAGAGGGTGTCTGTGTAGAGTGGGCACTGCCACACCAAAACAGCGACACCTTTTATAATTTATCTAAGTGAAATACAGTCGGACCTCTATTTAACGAAGTCGCTAAATCCCCAAAAAAAGTTCGTTATATGGAAAATTCGTTAAATAGAGATTCACCTTTTAAAATACTTTAAACTACACAAAACAGATTTTAAATTCATAAACACTAAATATTATTAGAAAAGTAATTAATCACACCTTTATTTTGTAAATTAATATATATTTGTTTTATATATTTTATCCATCAAAAATTAATCTGCAATGAAAACTAGAATAAAACAAAACATTGTCCGGGAATACACTGTATTTTCAATTTAAAAAAAATAATTTTATATTAAAATTAATGAATTTTAGCATTTCATTATACGAAGGTTTGTTGATTTCTGCATCATGATCATTTCCATCTTCGTCTTCATCGCAATTCATTGCTGTATTGTTTTTATTTTTCACACGGATGTCCATTTCAAAACTGCCTCATCCACATCTTCATAGACACATGCTTTTAAACGTTTTGAACAAGAATTCGATGAATCATAATTTTGTATCTTATCAAGATTTTTTTATTATGGTTGATAAGGTGTTTGGAGGAATACCAAATTTTAAAGCAATATCCTTTTTTTTTTCACGCCTTTATGCACCTCATGAAGAATTAAATTTTTTTCTCTGATGCTCAAGCACTTTCGATTTGTCATTTTCCAGCTTCAATGTCATTGATCACCATCAAATGTGTTAAAAGAAAGAATTAGTTTGAAATGTTTAGAAATATTTTGAGAAATAGGTAGAAAAAAAAATATTGGATCACAAGAAAAAGTTCGTTAAATAGAGAATGCACTTCGCTATTTGGAGGTTATTTTACGAAGAAATTCGCAAAATGTTCTTGGTTCCAAGGAAAAGTTCGCAAAATAGAGAAATTCGCAAAACAGAGGTTCGTTAAATAGAGGTCCGACTGTAACTCCAAATATAATCTTGATTCTAATATATTTAAGCATAATAAGGTAATAATAATTATATTATAATACAATAATATATTTCGAAAAAAATTACAGATTTTCTTGACCAGAATTTAGTGTCGTTCATCAAAAATGAGTATAATCTATGCAATGGAACCCAATGCTTAAAACTATATATGCTTAATATTCTTGAGCTATATGCATAGCTATAAAGCTCCCTATGGCATCATTTACTGGAGTACCTTGTAGCTTTCTAGGACTTAAAGTTCTCATAGGACAAACTGATAGAATACTGTTTATTACAAACATTCTAATAAAATTAGCTAAAAGTATATTAGGTTAGTTAATCCTCTAAATAAGATGAAAAAATACGATTTAAGGAAATGATTTCCCTTTTTGCGTTTTCAGAAAATTCAAAAAAAATAATGGCTGAAACAAGAAAATGATTTTTTTAACGTGGAAAAAAATGCTAAATTTCAGCTAAACAAAGAAGTTTAACCAGCGGGAGTGGCCTAACCTAAACTTTCTCGCATACGTCTAAACATGGATGCAGAAAAAATACTTTAAGCAATAGCAACACTCTCCATTCCCTAAACAGGTGCGGAGATCGCGCCTTTTTTTGCATCGTAGAATGGTGAAGAAAGCGAATATACAATTTGAACTCCTTTTTTTCAACCGATTGGAATATAAATTGGACACAGATCTTCCATTAGGATTACAAGATCACATACCAAATTTCATTTATCTAAGTAGTTGCATTTAGGAGTTATCGTGTTCAGAAGCACGCGATTATACAGATAGACAGATAGTCAACGCGTTGACGGATTTGGTCCAAAATTTGATATGGGCCAACATTCTTTATGATAAAGATGTGTACCAAATTTTATCCATCTAGCTGTTTATGCTTTTAAGTTATCGTGTTCACAGGAACGCTGACAGACGGCCCGACAGACTTCCCGTGGACGGATTTTGTCCAAAATTTGATAGAAACCTACACATAAGATAACAAACCAAATTTCATTCTTCTAGCTTTAAACGTTTTTAGTTATTATCGTGTTCACAGTCACACATGCAGACATAATTCCAAAATTCTGTTTCTCGAACTCAGAGAGGTCATAAACGTGGAGATACATGAAAATCTCGAGTTCGGATTTTTTGACGATTGCAAAGTATACAAAGATAAAGTAAAAATTAATATCTGAATGTGATATAATGATTAGTACATTTATATTCTGTATTTTAATTTGTGCTTTTTATTTCTCTGTCTCTATAAATTTACCGTCTTGGATTTTATTGGGCATAGTTTTTGAGTTTCAATGAAATTTCCAAAGTAAATCAGAAGGTTCGCAAGACTTTTAGAATTTCATTTTAAACATTTTAAGACCTTAAATGCGATAAAGTGAGAGCTAGAAAAAATATTTTTATTAAAATCTCAGTTCTAATAGAAATACTTTAGGAAAATAATAAAGATATTTTTAAAACTGAAATATAAAATAAAAATGATAGGATATAGTCTGTGAAAATATTAGAGCAAATAAGAACTCCACCGTAGTAAAAATAAGCACATCAGTAGAAGTATAAAAAATGAAAGACACTTATAAGAAAACTATGTTACTCGAAACAAGATGAAGAACTAGACTTAGAACACGATTTTTGTAACAGTAACATAATTCTATATTTGAGAACTATTAATACTGCCACAAAAAGATTGCTTCCGGCGCTAAAATCATATTTCGCAATTCGGTAGCGTTACCAAGGAAACAATCAGAATAGCGATGCCAAATTTTATTTAGAGATCTGTACTCGTATTTTGCGTTATCTTTTTAACACCTCATGCATCTGTAAAACATATTCTGCACTGAAACTGACGTATCAAAGCGAAGTAATTTATGTGACTGTAAAATGCGAATTATTCATTAATTTTTAATCCCTGTAAAAGTTACTTTTCCTGTATTTTAGTGTTAAGGTAATAGAATTTACCTACCTGAAAATTATCACCTCTATTCCGTCGCATAATTAATACCCTTATCAGCATTTAACACTTGGCACGGTTCTTTAAATATGTGTAAATTTTTTTTAAAAATATTTTAATTTAGTGTGGTGAAATATTCTATTTCCCCCTTTATATCTAAACCTTAATATAAATAATTAAAATACGAAAATCTTCAATAGTGAATTTAGTTATCCTTTTTATCCATATGTAAAATCCAATATTCAGTAGGGAAATATTCAGAAAATCGTATGGTAATTTATGCGTTCGTCGTATAAAATTATACAGAACTGAAAAATGTGTCACAGATAAGACACAAATATATTTATAAATTCTGCAAATAATAATTTGTTTCTCTGAAGCTGTGACCATTAGCATAGAATTAATCGTAAAGAGAGGGAAGCAGATTAGATCTTTTAAAGAATTTATTCAACCATATGAATTTTTCATGCAATGAAATAAAAAACATTTATTTAAACAATTATGAAAACATAAATATAGTTTCAGCATTTCTCTAGTAGTAACACTTCAGCACAAGCTTAACAAAAATGCGCCACGAGCACGTGGATGAGAAGTTGCCCGACAAACTATGCAAATTCCCCCTTCCCTCGGAGGTACAATAATGGTAGTGACTTTGTTATACCCTCCCATCGGCGATATCTCGACATACCTCCTTTTTGAGGGTTCTGTGTATACAGGGTGATTCAAAACTGGAGAAACAAACTTCTAGGAGGGGTGGGATACACCTAGACGACTCGGAATCACATAGCAATACAGTGTCGGAAATGCAATCCTAACCAGAAAGGGGGTTGTTAGGGGCTGTCGCAGGAAAACCATCGGCAGCCACCCGCAGAGGTGTTAGGATGGAAAATAGGGATGACATTCAATGACCGTAAGCTTAAAATAATTCTTGACCTTCCTGATAATGGAGTTGCCCGAAGTTCCGTAACGTGGGCACCGCATGGAATCTCTCACGTTTTGAAATACGCCGGGCATCCGTTGGACGTTCGCGGTAGCCACGAAGATGTGCCATTTCAAAACGCCGTTACTACCTCTGATAAACTGTAGAATAAACGAAGATGCAGGAATGACAAGCCCTCAAGCGTGCAAAACTGTAGATGGTAAGAACCGGGCACGTAGCCAGAAAACTTCGGGCAACTTCATTATCAGGAAAGTCATGACTTATTTTACGCTTATGGTCTTTAAATGTCTGTTTGCGATCACGATGAATTCCTATTTTTCATACAAACACCTCTGCGGATGGCTGTCGACGGTTTTCCTGCGACAACTCCTAACAAACCCATATCTCGTTAGGATTGCATTTTCGACCCTGCATTGATATGCGATTCCGAGTCCTCTAGGTGTACCCCACCCCTTCTAGAAGTTTGTTTTTCCAGTTTTGAATCACCCTGTAGTTTGCTTGTAATAGGGGCTATTTAGCGAAAATCTCAGTACTCTTATTATTATCTGCGGCTGCTCGGTTAATCAGATTTCACGGTTAATCGGATCGTCATCGGATTTCTCGGTTAATCGGATCGTTTAGTGCTAGAGCGGGGGGACTTCTTCATGAATACAAGTTACTAATAGAAACTAAATAATGAGAAGAGTCAGAAAATATAATAACATTTTTCAGAAAGTTAAGATTTTGTGAGAACGGTTTATACAGAAGGAAAACATACGAACATTTCTAAATAGGAAAGAAACTCATATATCTTGGCCAGATTTTAAAATCTTATGGTATATTTGTTTGTTGATTGTTTTTAGCTGTTTGCGGAAATAGAATGAAAGGAGAAGTAGAGAAGTAATTTGAAATGGATACCACATTCGAATCTAAGGAAAAAGCAGAAGGTCTGAGACACGATAAATTCTTACAGCGGAAAGATATGAAGAAAGGAAGACACATTATAAAGAATGCATTTGTTCAAATTTCTCTTTGCTTGCTGAAATCGTCTCTGAACTTCAACATAAATTCATTTTTGGTTTCTTTATACAAACGATTTCTGGAAACTAAGAGCTAAAATATTACGAATGAATACGATATGGATGGGAATTTCAAATAAATGGAAGGATTGTAAACACAATAAATAAAAAAACCGTAACATAAAATTTACAATGGTTTAAAGCTTGAAGCAAAAATTTTAACGTGTCTAAATTTTAACAAAATATAATCATTAAATATAGTCTATGCCGAGTAATTCGGAAGCATTATGTACGAAAATGTAAGTAAAATGCTCATATATGAATATCTTATAACATACATTAGTATTTTTAAGCATAAAAATGTGTTAAAAATACTTTTATGTTTTAGTGAACTTTCAGACAGTAAGTCATTCATCTTTCAATAGCTGCATTCAGTTTTTAAAATTAAATTTTGAATCAAAATATTTTTTTTAAAATTATGATTTTTCTCTTGATAACATATACTTTAGAGATTAACATTTATAAAGAATTAAAAAGGAATTTTCTTGGAATTTGTGAAACGTAAAAGACTATAAAGAGGTAAGGAACAAATGAAATTTAACGAATTGTACATAAATATTGAATAATGGCAGAAGTCGATATTTTTTATTTTGAATTGCAATGAAATGCATTTAAAACTGAAAGTTTCCAAAAAAAGAATAACTGTGATTTTTCTAAAATAAATTCTAGCATAAAGGAATGTTTCGGAATATACAGTTATTATTTTTGTATGCAAGTAATAAATCTTTTCAGATAAATGACTTATAACACACATGTAAAAATAGCATAGCAGCAATAGTTCCAAAAAGTCATTTAATATTTTTGTGTAATATGACTTATTTAGTACAATAAAATATAATTAATGGTGCTTTTACATGCTATACAATTTGTAGATGGGACGCTGGATTGAAAGTTTTAAGTGAAACAGGAGAATGTATGAATTTGAATAGGTTCTTTATACTGAAGTATGAGCGTGTATTTCCATCTCATAACTTCACATGCATATTGAAAGGTTACTTACCGTAAGTATATTAACAGATAGCAGTTTGGAAATTCAATAGACACTTACCTAAAAGAAAAGAAAAGAGAATTTAAGAACAAAATTGTAATATTTCATTGCATAAATTGAATAGAAATTTAAAGAATATACAGTGTGACCAGTAATTAACGCGCTGATGTTAAAAATTAATTTCTCGAAAACTACTGATTCAAAAAATTTTATTTAAATTCTGAAACAAAGTACAATACATGGGAATTAGTTGATTACATGTTCGATGTGTCTTCCATCTGTAACTATAATATGGCGCAAACGAAGAGCGAAATTCTGCATCACTCGCTGAAGAGCCGAAGTTTCAATGCTTTCAATGACTGTCTGAATATCGCAGTTTTCAGGTCTTCGATGCTCTGGGGGTTTCCAGCGTAAACTTTGTCTTTGATATAACACCACAAAAATAAATCGTAGTGGTTCAGGTGAGGAGAATAGGGTGGCCAATCAATGCAAATATTTTTCGATTTTGGGTACCCTAAAGCCAAAATCCGCTCATTAAAGTGCTCTTCAAGCAGATCAAACACTTCATTGGTACGATGAGGCGTGTTCTCTCAATCTTTTCAGGCGTTTTGGCGCTCAGCGGTCGTCGCACATTGCCAAACATGTCGTCGCAAACACTACCTGTTCTCTCTAACTTTTGAATCAAACGATTGATTGTCGACACACTCGGACCTGTTGTCTTAAGCTTAAACTCTGTCGCAAACTTTCTTTGAGTCACAATTGGGCTGTTGTTGTTCGAATAATACGTTCAAACAATGAAAATGCGCTCAGAAACGCTATATCTCAACATTTTTACTGAAAAATAAACAACAAAAGCCAACTCAATGAGACTGCGCAAAAAAAAATCCGCCAACGCACTGAATCTAACCGCCAAGTTTGAACTTGATACGCCAAACCGTTTTCGAGAAATTGACATTTCTTTTCAACGCGTTAATTACTGGTCACACTGTATAACAAATATATTCACAGAAGCCTTATGAAAGGAACGTTGAATAATGTACAGGGGGAAAAATGAAATGTTTAATAAGCATTTTTTTGAAGAACGCATAAATTTGAATTCCCTTCTAAAACCTTTTCAGAGGAAATGGAATTGGACATAAATATATTTAAGTATTATTAAAAAATGTCGTGAAATCCTTTGAAATTCACAGTATGAAATTTCCAGACTGTATAATTTTATTTTTTAGTTTTTGAATTATATGTAATTTATAAGTGTTAAAAAACTTTCAATAACAAAAAATAGCTACTTTGAATAACAAAAGTTTTTAGCTAAATGACATTTTTATGTAAGCTAAATTGGAAATCAAATGTATTTAAAATGTGGGAATATTTATTTTTGCTTCAAACCCCTACCTTTAATAATGAAGTTTAATATAACAACTATGAACCATATAATCATGTTAAATTTTCTTCTAATCCAAAATAAATTAAAACGTGTAAAGTGTTCCTTTATGTCTAATAGTTGAAGCCTATTTTCCTTCTTTGCACTAACACGTGAGAATAATATGTTTATTCTAATTTTTCTATTAGAATAAACAGCATTATAATCTTATAATTATAAATAAAATATAATTCTGTACCAAAATATTCACTCTTAACACCTTAGATATATTGAAGAATGATTAACCGTATGGATTCATTCTGGTATCAGTGCATATTTACGCGATATACGCATATGCCCCATGGTAATTTCATTTTAGAATATAAGGTGTGCCCAAATTAAAAGGAGACTACAGTTATATGCATAGAAATTCTAATAACAATATTCTAATTACAGTTCATGTGGAACAGTACAACTATAAATAATCGCCATTGACATTGATACACTGATACCAGTGTAGAAACTGCTGGGTCAGGCGAACACCCATTTTCGCCGTCTTCTGATTCTCTGACAGATGCTTAGGCATCCACTGTACGCAAACGTTTCCATAACCAAGCTCTTTGTGGATTATGTGATGCACAATTCCTTTGCTTATCGACAGTTCAACAGCAATTTCATGTGTGATGATCCGACGATTCTGCCGTATGAGCTCATTCACAGCCGAATTCGCGGCATTGTTGGTCACATCGTGCACCTGCCCAGGGCGAGAAAAGTCCTTGATGTTTGCGCGTCCCACCTTATAACGCTGACACCACCGGAATATGGTGCACCGTGCGAGACATTGCTCTCCGTATACCTCTTTCATACTACGATAAATTTGTGAAGCATGCTCCCTTTCTGTGCGAAGAAATTGTATAACTACTCTTTGTGCTGATCTGGAGGAATCCATCACACAACGAACTGCGGAAACAACTATCCAGAAATGAGGATATTGATACGAGGCCGTTAACTATGCAGGTTGAACTGGGAATACAACCACGCCATCCATCGACTACCACATTAAGTCACTGGGATTTGATACAACGTCGATACAGCTAAGGTCTCCTTTTCATTTGGACACACCTTACACATTGCTTATATTCCACCAGGAAGAAAGACGAGACATCACAGCTCAGAGCAGCGCAAGTATTAGTTAAGAAACAGTCAACTAATAACAGAAGTCAGTTAAGATGTTAGATGACACGCGCCGCAACATTTGTCAAGTTTCTGTGACACCTTAGGAATTGATTCCTTTTTTAAACATGCTACATACCAGCTGCCAGCAAATTCACAATATTTCGTTGAACACTGCACTCGTTTTTTTCGTATCATTTGTTCATTGCACTCATTCGTTTGTATTTAGAAAATCCTTTCATCTTGGTTCGATGTTCTGCATTTAGAATTTTTTGAACAATACAAGACAGCAGTAAAACAGACAGAAATATTTGTTTTCCAATTAAAAAAAACAGAGTAAGAAAATATTTAAATGGTAATCACAATCCAGAATAAGAAAATAAATTACCACAAAAAAAAATGCAATGGTATACTCAACTTCCGCGATAATTAGTCTAGAGATATATAATTGCTTTGGACTATCTGCCTAAAATTCAGCTTTCGAAGCGGAGTTGAGGACGAGGTGGCCTAGTGGTAAGGTCTCGGCTTTGGGGCTGGAAGGCTCCAGTTTCGGAACCCGTTTCCATTGAAAATCCGTCGTGTATTGGGCCTGTTGCAAGCTAAATCATACGTAGGTGGCAAAACGTCCTCCTGTTTTTGTGGTGCGGAAGCTTGGAGAGGGGGTGCCTGCTAAGGTATTATCTTCGTTATCTGACAGAGGTTCAAAATTATGACGTCCGTCTCAAAATAGCCCTCGTGTTGCTTCAAAACGGGACGTTAATATAATTAAACTAAACTCGAAGTTGAATTTATCTACGGATTTTCAACAGTTGTCCACAAATTTCTAGTCCATGCATTGTTTCTCCCTCCGCGTGTCCCAATTTAACTGATAATTTTGTTTTCAACAGATTCCATCTTAATTTTTTTTTTATTCCTCTGAATTTAATTCGACTTTCATAATTTGAAAGAAACCTCATTTTAATTTATTCCTGTTCTCGAAATTTATCTATTTTAAATGACTTTCTCAAAATTATGATTGAATTTTTTTTCTATATGTTTTAAACGAGAATTTAAACGGTTTAAATCTCGGACTTCAGACTTAGACTTAATCTACTTTCGTTGCAGCATATCCTAAGTAAGGAGTTTTCTCCAGAAAGCATCCATATCACTCACTAACTGAATGCGTTTCTTTTCGGCATATTGAGGGTAGGAAATCTTGACATTTATAAGGATCGCACCTTCATGAGAAACTTTGCTACGGTTTGGAATATTGGTAAGATTTGGAACCTCAACAATGAACAATCTGTAGAAAGAGTGAAGTTTTCAATTGAATTAAGCATAATATCAACCAGACGCATGATTGTCATATTTTTCTAATGCCGTCGCAAACTTAATCAATTTCTGAGAGAACGATGCAAAGACATGATATTTGTCCCCTGATAACTACTTTCAACTCATAATTGATATCCCAAGATTCTCAGCTAATCTGATCCAATATTTTTTTTTTGTCAATTACCTTTCAATTGGATAATATGCTCTGAGAAAAATCCTACTTCAGGCATATTATAAATATAGTTTCGTTGCGGCATATCCTAAGTAAAGATTTTTCTCTTGAAAGTATCCATATTACCCAATAACTGAATGAGTTTCTTTTCGGTTACTAAGCGTAAAAAATCTTCACATTTTCATTGATCGCATCTTCATGAGAAACTTTGTTATAGTTTGGAATAATGAGATTTGGAACCTCAACAATCAACAATCTGTATAAAGAGTGAACTTACCAATTGAATTAAGCATAAAAGTAACCAGAAACATGACTGTCATACTTTTCTAATGCCGTCGCAAGCTAATCAATTTCTGAGAGAACGATGCTCAGATATGATCTTTGTCCTCTGGTAACTGCTTTCAACTCATAGTTGATATCTCAGTATTTTCAGGCAATCTGATCCTAATTGCCTTTCACTTGGAAAATATGCTCTGAGAAAAATCCTAGAATTGCCATAATTACATTGGCATCTCACTGAGAAGGATCTTGCTGAAAGTTGATAACACCATCTTACTGAAATTTCAAGACCTTTATTTTGTCAACAAATTTGGCAACAATCACAAAATTAATCGTCATATAAGTTACAACTTTGGCGTTAATCCTTGGCTCAACGCTATCTCAGATTTGTTTATGAGATTAACATCCCGTTTTGAACCAACACACGAACAAATGGTTCAAAACTTTGTACTATGAATAGTAGTCAGTGGACGCTGGCGACACCAGAGATAGCATTTTACTCTGTTCTCTAAAATTTCACGCCACAACAACGAAAGAAAGTTCGAGACACGATAAAGGATTTAAGATGAATCACGCACCCATACAAGGTGGATTTTCATAAAATCGGAATTCAAGCTCGCGATCCGAAGTCGTCAAAACCTCAAATGCTATCAAGCCGTGGAGATTCCCGTTACAGTCAGCCAAAAATATCTTTAGGCACAAATGATAAGAGACGACGGAGGAGTTAGAAATTATATGCAACTTTTCAAGGATAGACTATAAAATATAACAAAAATTCAACTAGAAAAAAATACAAAAATTAAAAAATTTCGTTATATTACTACACTATGATATGCTAGTGTTTTTATTGGCACTTCTATCTCCAACTCCCGGACACATTGAGCGGGCAAATGAATACGACCTACTTCTTCTTTTTCTTATGCACCATCCTCTAATTACAGAAGATAAAATCCTTCCTTACTCCCTTCGATTTTTTTCCCTTCGGCTTAATGAAAGTGTTCTTTTCCGCAATCCACTCCGAATCCCATTCGCGATATCTTCCGACGGCAGGGGTGGCCCGAATCCTACCCTGGAGTGTAATATCAGACGTCTGCAGAAAGAATAAACCGACCAATCGGAATCGATAGCTGCGAGGAAGCAGCCAGAAGTCTGATTGCGATACTTCGCTAATGCCGCCGCCAACTTATTTAATGCGATTAATTGGTGGCCATTCGAACACGAATCGATGCCCCCAGGGGAGGCTAACCGCCCTCTAGGCATCGGTGGAAAGGGGCAGTGGATTCCCTTATTAAGTATTCCTTCCTGTGCAGACGATTTTGGTAGGGGTATGTTTATTCAGGCGTGCTTTAATAACGGTGCAGATGATAGGTTATGGATAAAGAAGAAATATGTGAAAGGGAATTCGCGATTTGTTTTGTTTATAATCATAAAATTGAAAGGTTTTTATTGGGCTCTATGAAATATGATTAAAGGGGTGGAGTTGGAGGAAAATAAATGAATATTCATTCTATGGCTCGAGGAAAAATAAATTTTATGTCAGTCGATTTTTATAACAGAAGAAGGATTATCTGCTTTTTTCATTTTTTATGGAGGCTGCCGATTTTGCCCCAACAACTTTTTTATTTGGATTAATATACTCAAAATAAGAGTTAAAACCTTTCCTTTCAAATTAAGTTCTCAGTAAGCAATGAATGTTACGTCAAATTAATCTTATTAACAAAGGAAATTTCGTCAATTACAGATGACAATATGTAACAGATAATATATACTGAATTTAACCGTTCTTTTAGGGTGACGTATATTCCACTGCTTGAGACAAAATCATTAACATCAGTAGATGCTGTTTTAGAAATAGGTTATATTCTTATGTCATATTATAATATAGACAAATTTGTACAAATACATGCTATAAAATAATTTTTTCTTTAATATGCATAATAAATAATTTATTTTCTTATTATGAAATAGAAAATTAAAAGGACTGATAAATTAAGCCAACCATGGGTTTTACAATCAATCTGTGACATCGCCCACGTGACACATCAAAGTACAATGTGCTAATTTAATTTCGAAATTCAATCTGAAACTTGCATTTGCTGTTTGGAATGTTGCATCTCAAAACAGTGTAGAATAATTTGAAATTACATGTTTAAAAACATGCGCTATATACGTCGATTCTTCAATGTTTTGCAATTTTTTTTCCAAATTGTTCCTTTCCTGAAAACTTTCCGCGTGCCGATCATTCATGTTAACATCTAACTAATGCCTTCTTCAATCCGTTTAAATTCTTACTTCATCCCAATTGGCATCGTGTTCACGGGGACTATTTTCCAAATCCTTAATTGATTCAATTTTCCCTCTTAACTAGGATTTTCACAGTATCTTTACCTGTTTCTGTATTTTGCAGTGTTTTCAGTATTTCTTCAGCCCCCTTTTAACTGTTTTAAAACTATCCTTATGCGAAAATGTCACTCATAGCAATATTTAAATTCTTTATTATTCCTGAATTATGTGAAATTATAAGCTGAATTTAAATTAGAAAAAGTACAATATTTTTAGAATCAAGTGGAAATCCATAACTTCTACCTTGATTCTCGCTGCTCAAACATGCTTAGTTATGCAGAAAATGTGGAACTTCGTCGTGTTTTTGCATCCGTTAATAAATATCCAGACATCAGAGTGATTAAAATATAATTAAATCTTTAAAAAAATAAGCAAAATAAATTGGTGACCTGCCAATGAGTTCAAAGCAAATAATTACACACATTCTGAACACAATGTTGTTAATTCTAATATTTTATTATTAACATTTTAAAATTTTGTGCGATTTGATTTATACTCGATAGAAACCACACTTCCAAAGTTAATCCAAATGTATTTAACAAGAGTTATATTTAAAACTAGAATTTTTAAGAGATAGAAACTTCGAATTCGTCACAGAATGAACAGTTTAAATTATTACACAAAATTACAATTTAATGCCCTCTTGCGGAAAATCCAAAAATTTTATTTTCTTCCAATAATGTAAATGTTGAAAAACTCCCGAAAAAGGATTACTTGTAAGCATCATATTGAAATACTGGAAAAAAAAGATGAAGAGAAATTATTATTCTATTATTCTAAAAAATAATCATTTAAATCAAATGGAAATGAAATTTTGCTTCTCATCTTCATATCCCCTTATTTATATTTTTTCGCAAATAAAATCGTAGAATTATTACCATCTATTAACCGGAAAAAAGCAACCGATGTCATTTGAAGAATGATTAAATTAATTGTTTTTCAGAATAATGACACCCGAAATATTCCAGATGTTACTTTTACTTAAATAAACAATCAAAGAATATTTTCTTTCTGCAACTACGAATTAAAACATTACGCTTAATGAACAATAAAAGTACAAAACAGCAGATAAATCTTATTTGCTTTGTATCTAATGTCAACATTTTGTTAAATTCTTAAATAAATATATATTTGAAGATGCATTTAA
>BGPR01001272.1:106246-138407 GCA_013235015.1 Araneus ventricosus | reverse complement strand
CCTCCCTTCACCTGTTCAGCAATTGGAATTTTAAAACACCCCTGCTTCCTGTTCCGTTCTCGAAACACAAGGGGTTCTGGGTTGTTATTTTCCCATCTGTCCATCCACACATATTAAAACTCGGGAGGGACCTCCTTATGAATAATGGACCATCCGCCTACTTGAAAACGTACTTTTTTGTTCGCAAAAGCCCATGGGGAGAACATTTTCTATGAGAAAAGGCTGGCATGGAAGTTCAACAAAATTCCTTTCCCGCGTAATTTCTTCTTCCGACACGGATTTCAAAGAGTATACATTCGGCGATCTTTTCCTCGAAATAAATTCGTTGCGGAATTGAAAAAGGAAAAAGACACCACGCAGTGTTACAAAGAAACAAACTGTAAGCTTAGGTGAAAACAATGAGAGTAATATTTCTGTCGTCATTATTTGAGGAATTTTCACCTTGTCTTCCAGCACCCATAAAAAAGTCACATTTTCCGTGATGAGTTTAATATATCTTTGTCTAGTAGCAGTGCCATATTTTTGTAGTGAGTACTACCGAGTAAGAATCAGATGCACCCCTCGATTAAAGGTAAAAGAAAGAACAGTCGAATTTTTTTCAACCTCCGATGGACCATAAGAAAATGACAACAGTTGAGGACAAAATGAATTTATTACCAAAAGTTATGTTCAAACGATTATTTTTCGACATATTTGCCGTGAAGATTCAGTCATTTTTCATATCGGTAGACCAGATTTCCGATCTCCTCATCAAAGGATGTTGCCTCCAGTGATGTGAGATGGGCCTTAACTTCGCTTTGAATCTTCTCGTTTTTTCTGGAAGCTTTGGCCTCCTAGCCAGTTCTTCAATTCAGGGAAGAGATGAAAATCACCCATCGCGAAGTCGAAGCTATACGCCGAGGGATCAGACACGTCCCATTTAATATGCTCCAGAAGCTTCTGGGCTACAACATCACTGTGAGGGAGGGTGTTGTCATTCATGAGGACAGTTCCAGAAGTCAGAATGGCTCTTCGAAGTCGTACTAAGATCTGTCAAGAAACAGCTGCATTGATCGTTTTCTATAAACCAAACTTCTGCTTGAAGAAAGCGAATAACACTACGCAACTCGCACTTGGCGGGAGTATCGGTTCTACTAGCAAGGGCTCAAGAATGTAGCCGGTACGAGCTGGGGACTCAGTAAAAACATCAGAAGACAGCTGTATCTTATGGTGGTGGAAAAGGTCATTCTCTATGCCTCAGCAGCATGGGCCCACAACATCACTGCCAGACAACCGAGACTCCTGTCTTCTATCCAAAGAAAGTTTCTGCTCAATATCACAGCGGCGTACAACACCACCCCAACGGCGGCTCTCCAGGTCATAGAAGGTCTAACGCCTCTTCACATTAAAGCCAAAATGCAATCAACACTGGTAAGGGTAGGCCGCCTGGGTAGAAATTGCGATTACGAAGGTACCCATTTTGATCATGAAAGCTATGAGCAGACATCACCACCATCAACCATACACCCTGCACTTTTTAGACTGGAAGATAGAATCACAAATCGGGGACAAGTTCCTTCCAATAGAACGCCAACTGAAGTGTACACAGATGGCTCAAAGATAAGCGATCAAACGGGCAGCGCTTTCTGTGTCATTGCAAATGAAGCTATCACTAAAACCTGGAAGGCCAAGCTGAGCCCAGCCAATACTGTGTTCCAAGCAGAAATGCTAGCCCTCAAAGCAGCCATCGAGTGGGCCAACACTGCAAACGAAGATGTCAACATCTGGAGCGACAGCGAGTCTAGCCTCCAAGCTCTTAAATCCTTTAATGTAAAGAGCAAAATCACTCAAGAGGCACAAATGACCCTTCTGGAAAATGCCAGAATCAAGCTCGGCTGGGTTAAAGCACACATAGGCATAAAAGGCAATGAAATAGCAGATACCCTTGCGAAGGAGGCAACCACGGATGGAATTCCAGCTAGCCTTCCATTCCCAAAAAGTTTCCTAAAGAAACAACTTCTACAGCTCTCACTCTCGCATTGGCAAGCTGAGTGGGACAATGGTGAGACTGGCAGATCAGTTTACAGCATTATACCAAAAATATCTAACAAACAGCTGCACTGGTCAAGAGAATGCATCCAATTCGCCACTGGCCATGGGCCCTTCCCCAGCTACCTCAAGAGATTTGGTTTCCACTCTACAGACTACTGCGGATGTGAGGAAATAGGAAATCCCCTTCACTATGCAACGAGTTGTCCACTTACTTTATCTTATCACCACAAGGAACCAAGCCCACAATTCATAGTCCATTGGTGGAAGAGCGCCCTATCCAGAAAACTCTCAAGACGAAATATAGATAACTTAATCACATTTCTGGCGACTAACGAACACCTAATTAAAAGTCAAAATACAACACCGTCACATACTCCTGCCTAGAAATAGATACTTCCAAAGATTCACCTCCTAGAACCAGAAGTCCGAAGAATTTCCAGTTGAGCAGCAGAGCACATTAGCTTAAAAACATCAACCAGCCACCACCAATTCTTCCGTAATTCATTCGAAAAATTCCCCCTTCACATCACCGCCAACCCTTGAGTAACAATTCCAGCGATCCCTCAGTATAAATATCAAGAGAGAACAAAAACCAGTCCCACGATTTTTAGGATGGTTGCGACAATTTTCATCATATAACCGGTTGTGTTACATTATTCAATTCTTCTTTTTCGTCACATCGAACAACACCAACAGCCCCGAATCATGGAGCTCCAACTGCATGAAAAAATGTTACAAAATGAAACATTCAACCCTTTCACTGCACTCAAATTTGATAACTCCCCTTGTAAATTTCTATTATAATACTCGGATTGTAATCCTCAATGTGTTTTTTATTCTTCTTTGTTCATGTATAATTATGTTCCCTTTCAAGTGTATTTATATCCTAATGTTATAATTTTTTTTTTTTTTGCTTTTCAATAAAGTTTCACACATACTCATCCAACCGACAGGGTGCCGTTTAGGCGCCGAGTTCGGGGGTATGCTGTGGTGTTATGTGTTTACATGCCGACAGCTCAGCTGAAAATCGCGAGCTGATGTCGGCAGTAGCAGATGTTATAGTTTGAAACATGCGCAATTGTCCACTGCGCATCCCAACATCCTACCACCTGACTGTTTGTTTTGCGGTTCATTCGGAGGTTGAAAATAAAACGAACCCTTGTGATCAAGTGGTTGCTGATTTATTCTTCGTCTGGTATCAAACATAACACCACATTGCCTTGAGATGAATTTAACGCAAATAAAAAAATAAAAAGAACAGTCGAAAAATAACAAGCTAATTAATTATGGCAACATGCGAAAGTTTTAATCTCTCTTTGCATAAAACCTTATTCAATAGTATTGGGATAGGAATAAACAATTTTGATTATCTCTCTAAGCGTCGATGCTTTTCTAAACACAGTTTTCCAATTTAAACTATCATAAAAGCTAGAAAGTATAAATTATATTCTTTTATCTGCTGTTCAATAACGGACTATATTGTAACACAGCTGTAAATATTCCATAAAAGCACTTGAACAACGTAATATATAGTGGAATAAATGCCGTTAAGCAACTTTTACCTGATAACTAATAAACGTATCTTATGGGTTGTTTGGTCCTTTTAATTTAATGAACTGTATATCGAATAAAATTTATTCAATAGAATTCTAAGAATTTTTAGTTGTTTATAGAAGAGGATGCCCTCGAATGGAGACATCTGACGACCATGAACGAGTAGCTGTCGCCAATCTGGCAGTCCAGTCATTCTTAGGCTGAGCATTCCCGGTCAGAGCACTCCACGCAAATGGCGTGGTAGTACTCCACACCGTTTCAATTTTCAGGTTATTCATTTAGGTGGGTTATTCAAGGAGGCTGTATGCAAATCACACTACCGGCCACTCCAATCCCCTAAAGGTACTCTTCCTCCCGCTTTCAAAACGGGACTCCCCCGCCCAGTTTTCGAGAGAGAACCTCACTCTTCCTCATCCACGGGTCTACATTTTGTGGCTTTTGCTTTTGTGAGAGCCTCACTCCCCATCTGCCATGATCACATTTCTGGTTTTATGACCCAACACTCCTATTGGAAAATGAACGAAGTTAAAAATCCAAACTTTTCGACTACACCAAGCGAATTCCCATCGGATTTTCGCATTAATAAAGGGCTTTGGAGCGACGCGCCAGAAGTTGCATGAAGTGGTCTGTCCGTGAATGTCCAACTTCACAAAAACAACGGCCAAAACTCCGCTGGGGTTACAGTTAAACACAGAATTTTGTAATACAGACGGCAACATGGGTCTAAATATCATTTAGGTTTATTTTGTAAGTAAAAATTAGTAAATGTATCAGCACATTAAGTATATTTGTCTTTTATTATACTAAATTGATTTGTCACTGTTTCAATGCTTCTGTGTATTTCTCTTTTATACATTTAAATGTATACACCTGATATAGGCATTCCTATAACAAACTTAATGCATTTTAGGGAAGCCTTGTGGCAGAGTCTCACCTAGGAGTAGCTGTCATCGGCAGCGCAGTGGCAGCTAATGAAGGATTACCCGATTTCACAAAATAGATGCCATCCGTAGGTCTGGTACGATATAAATCCGTCAAGCATGGTGCGGAAGTTTAAACAGCTGAAGAGGGATTGAATATCAGCCTTGTCGTCTAGCCACTGCTCAGATTGCGAGTCCTTCACAAAACAGCAAGAAAAGCAGTTAATTTATTATTTTTTTATATCTCATACCCTGTTTTTGCTTCGTACAATACTTCTAATATTTACTCTCCTCTCACAAGAATGGAGCCGATTCTAGCTCACGTGACACACAAGTGCATCTCATCAGTTTAATTTTGGATTCCGTTGCTCATCTGGAATGAGGAAAAATGTCTGCTGCCGTCACACAGATCGGAAGACAACTTCCAATTAGATGTTAAAATGCATGCGCAGTTAAGTTTACTTAAGCCTGCCACGCCAAGGGAATTGATGAGGCTGCGGTGGCCTAGTAGTCAGATTTCGGCTTCGGGACAGGGGTGTTGCAAGTTCGAAACCGATTGCACTTAATATCTGTCGTTTATTAGGCCTCTTGCACGTTAAATAATACCTAGGGGGTCAAACGTCCTCCCTCTGTGGAGTACAAAAATACCCACACGAGCCCTCCTACCCAAGAAAGGACCAGCGGGGAGAGAGCCGCCCCACCAGCATCTGGAGGACTGTATTTATTAGATAAATAAAATGATACAGGCATTGTCCGAGCACAGGCAGTGCTTTTAAATACAAGAGAGCTGGGAGTATGAATATGGTTCGACCCAACTAGGTGAGGAGAGAATAGCTTTATTTATATATACTCAACCGCCAAGTGTGGCGAATGATATTCACAAAATAAAGAATGACAAAATGAAGGTTTTTTCTTTTCATATAAAATATAAACATCTCGAACGCAATAAATTTAAGAACTGCTCGGCAAGGAAGAGTAAAAATATATAAAAAATATATAAGTATTGAAAAAGAAACAAACAAATAAACACAGAAAAAGCAGTATAAATAAGTCAAAGATTGAAACCCCACAATATAGAAACAAAACACACACAAACAACACTACACATCAAATGGCACACAAAACACAAAGAAAAACTGTACAAAACATTGAATTAAAAATACCTAAATTAAAAAATAATAATAATAATTACTTTCGAGAAAGAAAGGAAGAAAATACGTCAGTCAACGGCAATCCACGTCCCGCGTACCAGGGAATATCTATTCATCAATTACAGTATGTTTCTTTGAGTAGAAGCTGCGCAAGTCAACAATTACTTTTAAGTCCTATACATGATGAAAACGGCCTAAAACGGGACGTTAATATAACTAAACTATACCAAGTGACTTTTCTAGAGCGGAACAAATTTTACGTTTCTCTGCCATCTTAGAAAGTATATTTCATTCGTTTTCCTTAGTTGATACCTAGAATAGATTCTTTCAATACTGATGTGTCTAACTACAAATTAATATATATATTCAGCCATTTTAGAGCTATTTCGAAAGACACTATCTACTATCAAACACATATGGCTACTATATAACTACCACCACAAAGCTGGCTTAATTCCTTATGTTTTCGTCAGGTTAAGCTAAAAGAAATAACTGCCAAGTGATTTTATAAGTGCATGGAACAGAATCTTTGTATAATGATGTGACTAACGACAAATTTAATAGAAAAGCATCTTCAGCCATTTTACACTTATTTCACAAGACATTATCTACTATATACCATATACACCTACTGTCTATCTGTCACCACAAAGAAGAATCCTACGCTTTCCCTATGCTTTTGCCAGGGTCAGATAAGGATAATAATGGCCAAGTGATTTTACGAATACACGGAATAGATTCTTTATGCAATTATGTGTTTAACGACAAATTTAAAAAATTTCAGCCATTTTACAAGTATTTCACAAGACACTATCTACTAAATATCATATATACCTACTATATATCTACCACCGCAAAGCAGAATTTTTTTTCTATGTTTTTATCTTGGTTAGTTTTGGATAATAAAGGACAAGTAATGTTTGCCCGCTTAATATCCATAAAATATTGATACATCTTTGAAAACTTGTTTCTGAAAGCGCGGACAAATCCACATTAATCTGTTTGTATACTTATTTTCTATAGTACATTCCGCCGCACCCACTAAATGGAAATAAATATCTTAAGCAATCCATAAAGACTCTAATAAGCTGGTTTCCACCGTAAAGTACTTTTCATTTATTTGATAAAGATAAAATCACACATCTTCTTCCATGCTTGCCGAGGAAAAATTCTTATTTCTCCGAATTATTTCCAAGCACCATCGTTAATAAAGAACCATCTTGCTGAAAATCCGAATCCCCGAACGAATATTTCACATTTTTTATCTCAGCATTTTTTTCCCCTTCATAGCTGCTTTAACCTTTTTATCAAAAACGATGGAAGATTAATGCCGGAGCAAACATTTATCACTCGGTCTTCAGAAGTGGATGGTAGGAAAAAAAGTTCCAAAAACCTCTTTTTTTCTTTTGGAGTTGAGTGTGTGTCATTGGCGATTGTGTTTGTGTTCCACGAAGTTGATGGGTCGACGCCAGAGCAGGATGGTGGTAAAGCGATTTTTCACCGTTATCGGTTTGTTTTGTAACTATTTTAAAAGGCAGACGCATCTGGCACCTCCAGTGTTTGCTACAGTTTTTGCCTGGCCACGTCGAAATTCTCCGTTAAACATCATTTTTCAACTCTTCTACTCTTGAGGACTTGTCACGTTTTGTTTTGGTTGATATTGTGAGATAATGCGGATGCTTCCTTAATGCCTTTTTTCAATTTTAATTTATTGGTGAAGAGTGATTTATAGTGACTATAGACCGCACAGAAGAATATAAAATTTTCTATTTATGATTTTAAGGGATGGCATATGATAACTTACCATATATATCTCATAAACTATACCGAATAGATTATTTATGAAATTTGGAATGTATACGTCGGAAAGTCTTGTATTTTCATAACCGATCATAAACTGAATACGAAAAAAATTGGTATTTTAAAAATTTCGATAGAGTAAAAGCCATTTCATATGATAGATGTCAAAAGTGCTCATCTACAATCTAAAAAATACTTTATATGATCAATCTTAAAACATTTTCCTATCTTAATTTTTTTTAAATTATTATTAATAAAGTGAGATGAAGAGGAAATAAAGCTCGGAAACAACACACTAAACGATTTGAGGGAACTTATCCATCTATAATTTTGCATATCTATGCAGATAATAAGTCCTCGTCTAAGTTCGATTGTTTAAACCTTTATTTCTGATCCACTCAGATCCTACGTATTAACTCGTGTTTGCCGAAATAATAATTCGATATGTTATAAGATTTGCAATTATCTTACTTGGAAGTTCGAAGAACAAATCAACCCTTTTAGATATACAGGCTGGAAAGCGTGAAGCCATTTAATTTCTGATAGGACATAGCTACAGTTATAACAAAGTGAATATGTGCTGTACAGTGAGACTTACTTGCAGCCGCCATTGACATGAAATGCAGAATTAGCGATCATATCTCGAAAACCATTCGAGATATGGGGAAAATGTCTATCAAGAAGTTGCTTAGAGTCATCTATTTAATAGTAAAAAGATAATACATGAGCAAGACTAGCCTATCTGAAAGAGAAAACTAAGAATTTGTGCGATTTGCGTGATTGCTCCTGTGAGAACAAATAATTTGATCTCCGTTGTTGATCTTGATTTGCGCATTTTTCTACTACAAAATCAACTCTAGTTACGATAGGAGTTTTCTAAACAAATTTAAATTCGAAATTTTTGCTTTCATTGTAGGATCATGGAGTGTCATTATCGGCAACTCTGAAAATCTTTCTAATTGAATTTTCCCTCTGTCCTCAACAGTTTTCGATAGAGAATTGCTAAATTTTAGATTTTGACGCTAGGGACGCTGAGAATAGATCATTCTATGGTGCATACTCACTTTTCAATGTATAAATACCAGTTTCGTAGCTATACCTACAATCTTTCAACAACTAAATGGCTGCATAACTTCTATTCTTTCCATTCTGTATAATCGCATAAGTGTAGGTTGTATTCTGTTTCTTTCTCTGATTTTTATTAAGATGGAATCAACAAATATTCATAACAGAATTTATTAACTGCTTTTACATGCAATTGAAATCGCATCCATAAACTGCCATTTCAAGTTTGGTTACTTTATGATGCATTATTCTTGAAGTATTTATCACCAAATGTTTCAATGTGCCTTTAATCCAAAAATTCGTAATATATATATAACGTATCCGTGGTTGTAGTCGTTGAAAATAAACACGGGCCGAGTAATTGACTAATTTCTTTTTATTATCGATAGGAGAGTGGTGGATATACGGCCATCTCTGGTTAGGTTACAAGCGAAAGTGCACAAAAAAATCCCTGTATTCTCTCGGATAAGGGAATAACATATGGGTACGTGATCAAAGTGATTTTGGAATACATTAAGATTTTAAAATACATAATTTTAGAATTTGAAATAAAATTAAGTCAGATTATTACAATTCCCCCCCCCCTCCGCAAGACGCGTGTGTGCGCCAGGGCCCTTGACACACACCCGTATCTTACAGGGGTGCCCAAAAGAAATTAAAATATAAAATATAATTGTTATATAATTTTCCCTTCACTTTATCATAAACATGAAAATAATTTCCAATAAGGAACCAATAAATGTGTAAGAATAGATATATAAAACAATAATTATGTGTATGAAATCATTTACGTAGAATAAAAAATAATACTTGAAATACAAAATTCTTGTAAAATAGATCTTCAAATGGCGCAGTTCTTTAGTGTTGATGGCACAGTTGTGAAGATCTAGATTACAGTAAATAGGAAAGTTGAATATACTATATATCAAAAATTCACAACTTTTAAAAATATCAATATAGTAAAGCTGGACACTAAAATAGGTATATCAACAAATAAGATTAAAAATATTGTTATATTATAAAATATGAACAATGAAACAAATTTTATAAAAGTGTGTTTGTTTGTATTTTTGAGTATAAAAAATTTTTGTACTGTATTGTCTTTCAGTACTTGACACTTAGTGACTTTGGGTTTATAGAGTCCCATTCAGCCACCAAGGATAGGGGTGATAATCCAATTCTCTCCCTACTTCCATCCAGGAGCACTCGCTTCTTCAAATGTGAAAACAGAGTGTTCAGGATGAAACCAGGAAGAAAAGTGAACTGAGTTGGGAGGTTGGCCCTGTCTCGAAAATCATAAAACTACTTGTTAAATTTCTTATTGTGAAAACATTTCACAACAACATCGAGGAAAACAAAAACATTTAGACTGGAAACGGCGGGTCAACCTAACAAAGGGGAACAAAAAGAGGGATTTTTTTGTATGTATAGAGATACTTTTTATTCGTGACTCAATTTTAGTTCTTCAGGGGGATAAAAGTTCTTAATTTTGAAGCGTGAACAATTTCAGTGGGTTTTTTAGTTAAAGCATTTGGTTTGGTTATTTCATAATTTACATCAGAAAGCTTTTTTACTATTTCATAGGGGCCTGAAAACACTGGAGATAATTTTCTGCGATTCGGATAATTAAATTCCTCATACATTGCAATGTCACCAGCCTTAAAAGCAGAATCAATGAAACGAGCATCATATTTAATTTTATTCATTCATTTTAGAATTTGGAATAAAATTAAGTGAGATTATTACATACATATATATATATATATACATGCATGCGCATATGTTTATGTGCATATTACAATGAAACACGTTTCTCTCTTAAGCTCCATCATGTAGACAGGAGTACCCCCGACCTTAAGAACTTGCTTCTCTTTACTAAAATAGAAAACAATCACCTCGTTTGAGTCTAAAATTTTTTCATAAATATATTAAGTAATCATCATCAAACGACTATTTAAATGCATCCAATACAACAACCAAAACTTATTTCATCTCACACTAGGAAATAAATATTTCTTTTTATTTATTAATTTCGCAATTTCACTGTTGAAACATGAATATAAATAGAATATGTAGTGGGAATCTTTCGAGCAATTACAGATTTCTGGCTATTAAGTTTTCCTTTCGCTGGAATATTTACAAAAATTACATCATATCCGTATTAAATAAGCACCATACTTCTTAAGTCTTAATGATCCAAATGTTCTTAATTTTTTGACATCTGGAACTTTTCTTTTAATAAGATCAGAAATCTAGCCTGACTCTTTTGGACACGCTAACACTCTTTGTCCTTTAGTCGAGCAATATCCAACACTTTCCACTTTAATCAGCAGGCTGCCTTTTAGCGGAAGAGGATCGACGTGGAATGGAGGAACACGGTAAATCTTTCATAAGTGATCGCTTCCCTATCGACGGCTGGATACAAAGCTTATTATTAAATTTCGTCCTCTTAATCATGGTCTATAGGTTGCCTTTCCTCTGGAATGCGTCTATTATCTGCCTTAAGTAATGAGTCCTGACGCCTAGGAAATGAAACTCCGAAAAGGGAACATACTTTGTCGCAAGACTCACCCGGGAATGGACGATAGTATAATGTGGATCTTGTTTCGAGCTGCCCGTTCGTAAATAAAATTTATGTACTCAGGCGTCTTTATTATTTGTTTCGATTCAAGAACAGCATTTTTATCGACCTTACGCATTCCAGAAGTTAATTGGGAAATTCAAAGTATATTTATTATTCGTCGGTGTTTGAAGTGTTTCTATTCTACAATTTTCCTGTGCCTGAATGAAGAAGGTTTCGTGTAGTTGGTATACAGATAAAGTAGCTACTTACATTAAAATATTTATTGAAAAGTGATTTTAAAAATAGCAATAAGACAAAAAGAAAATTTTCAAAATTATAATATAAAGCATTCCTTAAACCATAACAAATTATTTACGAAATAAAATTCCTTTCTTTTTTCATCTTTTATGTCTTCTACAACAAGAGGAGTGGAACATTTCTAGAAATTCTAAGAAGTATGTGCAAATTCATAAGAATTTATGGTACTACATAATAAGATAGGGGCGTACTCAGTGATATGAAATGATGCTCCTCAACCAACTTAATCTCGTTTCGAGTTTACTTCAGAGTAGTTTCTGAATTATTTTACTAATTTATAGAATTGATATTTCATGCTGAAGTTATCTACAAAGGCAATCAACGCTGAAATCACGTTTCACGTTGATTGACCATATGGAGCATTTTCAATAGCCGAAATCCTGTTATGTAAGCTCCATAGCAATGGAAGCTGCAAGCATCACCAGATTAATTGGTAATAAACCCATGGAAATGTAATGTCTTTAGGTAAATTGAATATTACGTTTTGTCCACAAAAAGAAATTGCCACTGTTGATGAATTTTCTTACATCTAACTTGTTAGAGTATTTAGCTTAGTCAGACGCAAGCCAAACTTTACTCGTCATCATTTTGATTGCGACTATAAAATAGGACATGAACAATTTTTTGCATTATGTACACATATTGTCATAAGTTAAAAGACATTGGCTTAAATCCTAAATTTAAATGCTCTAACTTTTTTTTTTACAATTCACCACCATTCTAGTCTCTCCAGTCTATCTTTCGCCTTTCCTTCCTTTTGAAGGACTTAGTCCACCCACATCAACATGCACGCTTGAATTTCATTTATTATACAAGGTTGAAAACCCTTTTAAGAAATAATGCGAAAAGTTAACCCTTTTCCCACTACATGCTTCGATCTCGAAATTGCTAAATTTACTTCAAAAATGAGTATTAGACATCTAGCTGATCATGAATATGTAAAGGAGAAAAAAATATCATTTTTTATTTTCAAGAAATTTGTGGTTAACGGGCTATTTTTGCTCCGAATAAGTTATCATCGAAATGCAATTTAAATTATGAATTTAATTTATAAGTATGCGTGAGTATTCAGGGTATTGAACCTTCATAAAATTCAATATTACTTTATGAGATTCAATTTTTAAAAAAATGTGCAAGAACCCTCATCATTTTGTTTCTCTTAGAGATCAAAAGCAATTTAGCTTTCAATGCCGATATCTTTGAGAATACTAACGGTATTGAATTGGAATTTTCATATAAGTTGCTCTATATATATGACTCTTAAGTTATGAAAGAAAAATTGCGTTACGTTTCGCCCATGCGCATTAAAAAAAATTCTTAATGTTTGGTTTCGCTGCGAAACCAATGAACGAGAAAGGGTTAAGCCTCTAAACAGGGGATGTATGTTGAATGATATGATTTCTGTCTATTAAAACTGCTACAGTCTTATTCTCACTGTTGTGCAGATGCCCCAAGAATTCAAGAAATGCAGTCAATATCTTAGAAATATGTTTAAATGCTTAAGAAATTTAATAAAAGTAGAAATTTAAAACAAAGAAATTATTTCAATAATATAAAACAAAAACAGTAGAATCCAACGGGAAGCATGCATTTGAAAATATTCTAGACAACGTTCCATAAAAAATATTGAAGACATTTCGTAGGAAAAAAAACACCGAACATTGCATCAATAGTTAATAGGAACAAAAACTCAATTTTTTTCATAATCTTGTCTTCATCTCACTTTTCATCCATCGAAAGCAATATATGGAAACGAAAATATACATTTTGCAGACTGTTTCTTTTCGTTCAAATCCATTCATTCCGTCTCTTTCTTTTTGCACTTCGCATATTTCTTTTCCATCCCGGGTTTATTTAATTACGCATAGTTGCACGCTGTAAAAAATGGCAAAAAGAGAGGGAGAAAAACTTCGAAGATGTAAAAGATGCTCTAAATCAAAAACACATTTACTTTTCATTCCACGTATAATATAGATATAAAAAAGAAGCATTCATTTTAACTTCCGTTTTTGAAGGAAAAAGTCATTTTGCTTCTATATTTATTATGAATAATCACGCTGTTGTCACAAAAATTCCATCACGTAAAAACAATTCACTTTAATCTTTCCGTTTCGCTGTAATAAAAAATGTTTTCGTGATTTCTTTCAAATGGTGGCAACAAATGAAATAAAAGGCCGAGTCGCAACTAAGATATGCTGAAGAACGTCTGATATCAACGTATTTTTTTTTTCTTTTTCTGTTGTTAATGGACGGAGTTTAGAAGAAAAAACACAAACCGTAGCAAGAATTTAAATTAAACCTTTTGGATTATTTTCTAATTTATGTTAGAATCAATGCTATATATTAAAAATAAAATGCTTTTTATGATGCTTATGAGTTTTAAAATTTTTGAAGAAAATTTATCTTTTTTGATAATTTGATCTTAAAAATCAATATTTCGAGCAGTTATAAAAATAAAAGCTAAAAAGGCTTTTCTTTAAATTTTAAAGTTTGGAAGAAACGAATTTCATATTATTTTTTCAAAATACAAAATAGCGGCCCTATAATTCAACAACTTTCCATATTTTCCGTATGTTCAATAGCTAACCAAATACACTGCAGCTACAACAAGTGCCGTTTTTTCCCAACTTGGTAAATGAAAGTTGCTGAAGGTGAAGAATGCGCATTGAGACAGTAGAATAGTCGAAATAGGGGTATAGATGCCCCGTCAGTCGGCCTATGTGGATGCCGTGGAGGCAAATGTTTATATCACTTTTTAGGCCAGGTACACACAAGCCATTTGTGTCGGACAAGCCATTAGCTACACAAAGTGTCGGAGTAGCAATTAGCGGCATGAAGTACAATGATAACAGTTGGGTAGTACACAGATACCTCCGGTTTTGCTCTGATTTTTCACTGAGGCCAAGCAAGCACGTTGGACAATTCATCAGCGACAATCTTGCTCTGATGGAGGCAAGTGTGCACTACCTAACTTGTATCACTGTACTTCAAGCCGCTAATCGCTTCTCCGGCATTTTGCCGCTAAAGATTATTCCGAAAAAAATCGCATGTGTGTACCGGGTCTTAAAGTCGAACAAGAGGGCGAGAAAATAAAACCATGCTCCTGGCGCCGTTTAACATGCTAAGCCACTAATGTTGACTGAGGGGGAAAAATTCATATTGTGCTCCAGTGCCAATTACCCTCACTACGCCACTGTATATTTAAACATTACGCGATTGGTGAATGGAATTGTTTAATATGGTCAATAGAGAGGCGAACCTCAGACAAGCACATTTTTGTAGAAGTATACAAAAATAAGGATATTTTCTTGGATATTAATATATTTATATTCTACTTTTGCACTACTTTAATATGTTTTAAATTCTAAAACAATTAAAAAGAAAATAGCAAGGGTAGATGAAGCATTTCTTTGTCTCAGGCAGAAGAAATATATATATATACTAGCTTATATGCCCGGCGTTGCTCCGGATTCAAATACTTTCACATGTCTAATATTTTTAATGTAAAAACTACTATTATATAAAATATTATAATGCACAAAATCCTTTTATGATCTGGAAAGTTTTTTAATTAAAATGAAGATGTCAATTGAACCGGAGGATTTTTAAAAAGCGTCGATAGTGAATTTTCTTTATAAATTATTACTTATTTGTTATATAGATACTTCACAGTTTCTTAACAAATACTGAAGTATAAGAAATGTTTTAATGAATATTTTGAAACAATTAATTAAATAGTTAATTTTTCATTAATTGAAAGCTTGAAACTAAACCAAATCAATAGTTGTTCCTAATATAAATTTGTTATCGTCGTTGTGAATCGTCTACTTTTAAAATTTCCTTTTAGTGTTCTTCCAGAATTCTGCTATGTATTATGGCAGCTGTTCTTCGTACTATTCTTGTTCTTCAACAATGAAAAATATTGGTGCAAATTGTGTATAAAATTAACTTCGAAAATTTTTTAAAAAGAGAGAAACAAATTGTACAGAAATGAAATTTTTGTCACTAATCAGCTAATTTTCTGAAATTCAATATTGTGTAAAATTAGTTTCGCCGAATTCTTAGAAACTCTTTTAAAACTGAAATTTTAGCTACCTTTTGGGCTTTGAAAAGTTTACAGTGATCTTCCTCTTGCCTTAAATAATAAGTGTGCAAAGTTTGGTTGGAATCGGTTCAGTGGTTTAAGAGGAGATGTGAAACATACACACACATGCATAGTCAAAATGTATTTTATTTTTATAAAGATCTCGCCGTCGTTTCTAAACCAAGTTTACAAATTTATAAAATTATATCAAAGTAACATAAAATGCGTGTTACTTCTTTGAAAGTCTTGATAACACCAAAATAAGTCTTGAAAAATAAATATTTTTGAAATGTAAATTTATGATTTTTTTTATTTTGAGGTATAATGTTTAAGCCAACTCCACATTTAGGCAGACTGCTGGGCGTTTCAATAATGAATTTTAAAAATATACTGCATCAGCCATTGAATAATTAATTTTGAAAAAATTATTAAAATTAATGAAAGAAATAATTAATAAATAGGTAAAGAAATATTTTACAAAATAAAATAGAAATTTCTGAAAAATAAAGGCAGAGTAGTTCAAAGTCTCACGGTTGCCTGAGAATCTATAAATTTCATTCAAAATTGTCGGCGTCAATTCAATCTTTCAATTAAATAAATTTTGAAAAATTAATAAAAATTGAAGGAAAAATTGTACAAAATTGAAATTGGTATCAATGGAAAGGTAAAGTTTGAACTTTAAGATGGTATAAAAATAAGTTTTGTGAAACAATTTGCTCCAAAGTTCCGGTTAATTTAATAATTAACTGACTGTTTAATTAACTTTTGGACTTTGAAAAGTTCATAAGTATCTCCCCCTTGTCTTAAATAACAAATGTTGCACATTTGGCTGAAAACAGACCATTGGTTAAGGAGGAGAAGTGGAACATAGCCACATACCCACATATATAGTCACAATGACTTTTATTTATATTAAGATAAATAAGGTCTACTTTTCAAGAGTAGACCTCTGCTTAGAACCTCTACACTACACATATAGCATTTTAAATATTACAATAACATCTTAAAATGCATAGTTTGAAAGTTAAAATCCATATCAAAATACTTGAAATATTTTATGATTAAAATTTTCGAAGTCGAAGAAATTATAAAAGGAAAATTATTATTAAAGAATTTCGTACCTAATTTCGAAGCTTTACATTTTGTAAATTTTTTTTAATATTTTTTAAATCTAAACAGCTTGTAAAATATTATTTTAAAAAATATGTCTCATCGTTTTAAACTAATTTGAACAAATCTATAGAAATGATAAGTGAAATACCGGATTATCTTGAGAATTTTATTTAATAAACCATTATCTTTCGATGACTGCCGATATATAAAATATTATCTTTTTATTATAAATATAAGAGACTTCAAACATTAGACATATTTAATTAAATATCAAATAATTTGTTAAATACCTCGCTGTTAAATATTTGTCAAACGCTCAAATTTATTAAAAATAATTGCTAAATTTTCAAAAAAATTCCAGCTCATTTATTTGTGATTTTATTACTGCACTCTATTTAAATTTTTATGTGAAATTTCCTGTCATTGCAATTAGTGGAATAATGTTTTAGAAAAAAAATTCGTTGAGAAGCTACTTGCAAAAAAAGCCCCTTTAATTTTGCAGTGATTTTCTTAAATAAAAAAATTCAAAATTTATATATATATATATATATATATATATATATATATATAAATTTCTATATTACATTTCGGATTTGTTAAAGATAATCATGTCGTGTTTACTTTTCGGAAAAAGAAACTTCACGGTGCGATATTGCGAAAGAAATAACAAACGTCTCAGAAATTTAATAAACATTTACAATCAGGTAGCAATTTGCATGTGTCAGCAGAATATTTTTGATTCTTAGAAGGGTAAGATGTTTTCAGAAGAGTAATATGCATTCGTGTTTTGATGTGCATAAACTGTACCTCTAATTTTGGTGGAACAGTACATGTTTACAATTTTTGACAACGTTCCATTTCAGTTTATTAAAAGCATTTGATAAAAATAAGCATCTGATATTACATTAGGAAAAGAAGGAAGAAATCAAATATTCTATCCTTTCACTTTTTATCCTTTGAAAACAATATGTGCAAACAAAAATATATATTTCCAGACTTTTCTTTTTGTTTAAGTTCATTCATTCAGCTTCTTCCATTCTCACTTCATATATTTCTTCTTCATTTCGCATTTATTTAATTAAGAATACTTTCACAAGATAAGAAAAAAAATTGAAATGCAAATAATGAAAAACTCAAAAGATGTAAAAGATGCTTTAAATCAAAAATACATTTACTTTCTATGCCACGCATAATATCGATAATAAAGAAGAAGAAACACTCATTTTAGCTCTTATTCTTGGCGGGAAAAAAAGTCATTTTCTTCCTATACTTATTATGAATAATCACTCTGTTGTCACAAAAATACCATCACGTAAAAACAATTCACTTTAATCTTTCTTTTTCGCAATAATAGAAAAGAAATATTTTTATGATGTTCTTTCGAATGATGGCAACGCATGAAAAATAAAACGATTTGTTCGCACTCAAACATGCAGACGAATTCTTGATATCAATCTTGCTTTCATTTTTTTATTTTCATTTTGTTACGAAAGAAATAACAAACACATTGGTATTATAACAACATTCGGTACGTCTTTCAGCCAGCAGGGAATGCGATGTTTTTTGTCTGTTTGATTTTAATATCGTATGGCTAGAATGTCTTCAGGTGAGTGCTGCTGTTATTCTGTGATATCATTTTTATCGAAAAAATAATAAAACAGGAAAATGATGTGTATTTTTGGAGCATATATTTGTTTCTCAGAATTTAATATAATCAGATAGAATGTTGCATGTATAAACAGGCACATTTTTAAAATATTTTTAGAACAGTTATATATTTTTAAAGGAATAAGAAGAGATGCAAATGAACTGTTCTTTTGATGGTAGTAGACAGTCCATTTCCATAAAGTATTTTTAATGATCTTCCAAAAAACTGATTTTAATTATTTTGCAAAATTCTTTCTGTTTTTGAGGTATATTTATATTTTAATTTAATGCTATTCATATCTATACACAAATGCGAGTACAAATTAAATACTTTATTAGTTCGATTGTTATGTGATTTTCAAATAAAATCAAAGTAAAAAAGCATTGTCTATTATAATTCTTTTTCTGAATCAAAAGATTTGTTTTAAAATATTTGTAAGATAAAGTCTAAAATGTGGCGAAGTCCATTTACACTATATGTCCAAAAGTATCCGGACACTTTCAGATTTTCACATTTTTTAGAATTTCTCCGGAAAGGTTTAACTGACCGCCTTTAAACTTCTATCATGTGAAAAATAGACTGTAACTCACATTTTATACTGAGGATTCGGTTCTGAGGTCAATTAGGGGACCGTCTACAAACTACTGAAGACGAAAAGGTTTTTGTCCCACACCGCTTTACAGAATACTGATTACAAGATGAAACTTTCAGAAATGGTAATGTTTAATGTGCATAATATTTACAGGATTTTCGTAAACTCAGCACAAATATTTGGGAAGATATAAAGGTTTTCTTAAAAATTCCCAAATTTTCCCACCTGTTTTTTGCTTATAACATGCAGAATTTTTTATTATATTATACAAAACTTACAGAAAGAATGACCATATGTTAGAGAAGCATTTTGTAAAAATTTGGAAAAGAATGTTTGAATATTACAGGAAATATGAGCATTTTTAGTAAATAATGTTTTGCAGCGTATGCGCGAAACATAGAGTAATTTTTCTTTCACAAATTTAAAGCCAGATATAGAGGGCAACTTATGTAAAAAATCAGTTAAATATCATTAGTATTCAGAAAGATATCGGGATTACAACGAGCAGAATTTTAGCTCCTGTCGAAGAGAAGCGAAAAGTTGAGGGGTTGTACACAAATTGATATTTTTTAAACTTGTATCTTTGAATAGTTATATTCAATTGTATAGTGGTTAGAATTTGCTGAATGCCCTTGAACACTTCTCAATTACGTGCATAACTTAAATTCCAGTCAATTAGGCACTATAAATAACAAAGATTTTATTAATTTAATTATATTATTTACATGATTATTAACAAGTTACATATTGCAATTTCAAGGCCAAATGATATTTTTAAATATATTTCTTTTATGGCGAAACGATTTTTTATCTAATTAATTTATTTTCTTAAAATATTTTAATAATTCTACAAACATATATTTTTTTATTTGTTACGAATATTAGAAGTGTTCATGGGTATGCAGAAAATTCTAAACACTATACAATTCAATATAACTATTTAAAGATATAAGTTTAAAAAATATCAATTTGTGTACAACCCCTCATCTTTTAGCTTCTCTTCGACAGGAGCTAACATTCTGCTCTTTGTAATCCCGATATCTTTCTGAATACTAATGATATTTAACTGATTTTTTTTATATAAGTTGCCCTATATATCTTGCCTTAAATTTGTGAAAGAAAAATTATTCTATGTTTCGCGCACGCGCAGTAAAACATTATTTACTAAAAATACTCATATTTCCTGCAATAATCAAACATTCTGTTCCAAATTTTTACAAAATGCTTCTCTAACATATTGTCATTCCTTTTGTAAGTTTAGTATAATATAATAAAAAATTCTGCATGTTATAAGCAAAAAACAGGTTGGAAAATTTGGGATTTTTTAAGAAAACCTTTATATCTTCCTAAATATTTGTGCTGAGTTTACGAAAATTCTTGTAAATATTATGCATATTAAACATTACCATTGCTGAAAGTTTCATCTTGTTATCAGTATTCTGTAATGTGAAGTAGGCCAAAAACATTTTTGTCTTCAGCAGTTTGTAGACGGTCCCCTAATTGCTCTCGGAACCGAATCTTCGGTGTAAGGTATGAGTTATAGTCTATTCTTTACATGGTAGAAGTTTAAAGGCAATCAGTTAAACCTTTCCGGAGAAATTCTAAAAAAAATATGAAAATCTGAAAGTGTCCGGATACTTTTGGGCATATAGTGTATATAGATATACAAATATTTAGAGTCCTTTCCCCCTTTCATTTTAGAGGAAATCGGCTTCTTTCGGATTTGTGATGACAGATAACTTCAGTTTTTATTTATTAAAACTTTACTTTTATTCTTTAAAACTATTCTTTTCTTTACTCAAACCTCTGTTAATAAAAAAATGTAGTAAAAAAATTAAATTTTAAAAAGACGCATGTTATTCCCAAAGTTGAAATTCCTCGTATCATTTGTCTCCTTGCGTTTAGAGGGATAGTAGAAACAAAGAAAACTATATTTTTAACCTTACATTGAATAAGAATGCATAGATAACATAAGGACAATTCAAGAAATATTAGTTGGAAGGCAATTGAATAAATAATATCATAAATTTTGTGTTCTATTTTTAATATACTCTGGTATATAAAAGTTAAGACACATTTCTTAAAATGCGAAAAATTTGTAATCATTGCGAAAACTATACTTCGAAATCAGTTCTGGAGAATTGTGTGTGACATTAAATAGAGTATTATATACATTTTACAATAGAGATTCGGTCACGAGGGCAATTGGGGGACCATCAGAAAGGGATGAAGGTGAAAATGGAGTTTCACCCATCCTATTTCACAGAAAGCTGATAACGAGATGTAACTTTTATCAATGGTTTAATATTTACATGCATTTTCGTAAGAATAGCACAAATATTCGGGAAGATATAAACGTTTCTTTAAAAAATCCCAAATTTTTCCGCATGTGTTTTGCTTATAACATACAGAGTTTTCATTTAAATTATTCGAAATTTGCAGAACACTTGACAATATGTTACAGAAGTATTGTATTAAACTTTGAAGTAAATACGTTGATTATTACAGGAAATATGAGTGCTTATACTAAATATTTTTTTTACTGCGCATGTGCGAGACACAGCGTAATTTTTCTTTCATACCTTCAAAGCCTGATATATAGAGCAACTTAAAAAAATTCCAGTTGAATCCTATTAAAATTCAGAAAGCTGTCGGCATTTCAGTGAGGTGAATTTCAATGTATCTTTAAGGTAAGCTAAATGATGAGGGCTCTTGCACAAACTGATATTTTTAAGCTTTAATCTTCGAATGGTATTCGAGAAAATGCAATTTAAATAATGTATTTAATTTATAAATGTTCATGATATTCAGGATATTCAATTTTACTAAAATTCAATGTTACTCTTCAAAAAATTGAAATTAATCTCACTGAAATGCCGACAGCTTTCTGAATTTTAACGGGATTCAACTGGGATTTTTTTTAAGTTGCTCTATATATGTGGCTTTGAAGGTATGAAAGAAAAATTCCGCCGAGTCTCGCACATGCGCAATAAAAAATTATTTAGTATAAGCACTCAAATTTCCTGTAATAATTAACGTACTTACTTCAAAGCTTAATACAATACTTCTGTAACATATTGTCAAGTGTTCTGCAAATTTCGAATAATTTGAATGAAAACTCTGCATGTTATAAGCAAAATACATGCGGAAAAATTTGGGATTTTTTAAAGAAACGTTTATATCTTCCCGAATATTTGTGCAATTCTTACGAAAATGCATGTAAATATTATGCACATTAAACCATAACCATTGATAAAAGTTTCATCTCGTTATCAGCTTTCTGTGAAACAGGATGGGTGAAACTCCATTTTCTCTTTCATCCCTTTCTGGTGGTCCCTCGTGACCGAATCTTCACTTTAATATGTATATGATACTCTATTGAATGTCACACGATTCTCCAGAACTGATTTCGAAACATAGTTTTCGTATTAATTGCAAATTTCTCGCATTTAACGAAATGTTCCTTAACTTTTCTATGCCAGTGTAGTTTGCAGATATCATATGCTTATATTTTAGGGTATGAACATATTTTAACCAATTTCCAAACTTCCGATCTGCATCAAAACTTTCTCTCACAATATATCCTTTTCATTATTTATAGGTTTATTTGTATTTATTGTTCCATTGAAGAAAGTATGCAACCAGACTATTCTTTGCTAAAATCTACGGATATGCAATGCGAAATTCTCGGCGCTTTTATTTTCTTTTAAAAACCCACTTCACCAAAACCAGTTATTGCACTCTAAATCACTGCTCCAAGCTCCAAAACCATTAAACTTTTTGAAATACATGGTTATACATCATGCAGTCCTTAAATACAGATATTCGCGCTTGAATTATATTCGAAGCAAATTCTCTATATAGTTTCATTTTTAAGATATTAAGTAGAATCGAACCACAGCAGATTCTACTGACACGAATGATATTTTTCTTATTTTGTGATCAATTTACAACCTGGATTTCGTTGTCTCCTTTTAGTTTTGATCTACATAGAGAGTGCATATAATCATGATCCAATGACAAGTAAATAGATCGTTCTCTTTAAAAATGAAATTGCGCTTTCACTGCATTTTATCTATTCGTATAAACATGTTTTCGAAGATGATACAAATTGTATCAAAATTTACAAGATGAAAAAAGAGTAATTGGTATCTCGTAATTAAAATACACGGACGCTTTCAAGATATACATTTATTCCATGTTTAGATAAACAAGAACCCAACTGTTTTATTTTTAGGCGGTTGCAAAACAAATTTCTGCGGAATACTGTAAAAGAAGAAAAAAAATATTCAGCTGTTATTTCTTTTCTTACCATTCTTACAATTAGCTTCTGAAATAGTGTACTTTGCGAATGTTATAGTCAATAGTAGCTTCTTTAATATTCTAAACTTCACTTGTCCCAATAGGATAAACATTACTGCATTCAATATTCCTTGAGTTTTTACCTTCACTACAACATTCGAAACAAAAAGCTCTCACATATTACATTTGTCAACAACATGATGGCTGCTGGTGTTGTTCTGAAATATTTTAAGTTATTTTATTAAATAAATGTATCCATAATAGTTACGACTACGAGAATTCCTTTTTACAAAATACTATAAAACTCCATTATATGTGTTATTTTGAAAAATAAATAATAAAATGAAAAATGCGTTATATCTAACATGTAATGTATAGGTGACTTTATAAGCAATTATATCAATCGTTTTCTTCGTGTAGATTTAAAAAAAATATTTCTCACTTATATGTAGACAAACAACTACTTGTTTAAGCAGCTATTGTGTGAAAAAGAATTAAAATCATCATGGGAGTTGAAGTATCATTCAAAAGATTATATATATTGTTTTCATTTAGAAAATACAGTATTAAGTGAGTGTACATAAAAAATAATTAGGCTGGCACCATCGAAGCATTTAGCTGCATTGAAATACCATATCACTTGGGATCCAGCATGAGCAATAGTTGCAGGTGAAGAATCTGGGAGCTTGCGTACACCATTAAATCCCAGAACATCTTTCAGAAAGCCCGAAATAACCTTTTAATGATCGTAATATTATTTCTTTCAAATAATATTTAACAAGTATATCATGAATTTCTACATAATGAATTTATTTTGGGTATTGTTTTCGGTCAATAGCTAGAATTTGAATTTTAAAAAAAATGTCTCATGTTGAAAAATAAATGTTTCTGTTCGATTTCGCATGTTCAAATAGCAGTAAGTTACAAGCCATACATTGGCACAAATAAATCATTTAACTGATGATACTGAATTATAATATTAATTATCTTCTTCAAATATGGTGCTGTTACTGTTCGCCGAACAAGCAGATTTATTTTTAATCTCAAATACCAACACTGCTTTAATTTCATTTGGCATTTTACCAAAGTCAGTTAGTGTTAGTCACCGACGGCAAGATAATAGTTAACGATATGTCAGAGTGTCAGCAAGAGCTGCCAGGGCCTTTATATTCTGTCATGATAAATATCTGTCCAGCTTAAAGGTATATATTGTACAAGTCAAGAATTTCTTTTTTTATTACAACGACAAATGTAATTACTCTTCTGCTAATAAAAGTTCTTCACAGTGTTTCTCCCTGAAATGCAATTCAATAAAATCCCTGTAACAGAGCAGCTACTTGTTTTGACTGCAAGAGTATGTTAGTTGTAAAAGATTTACTTTCTTCCATATTTATTTAACTGACATATAAAAAGACAAGAACGGGTATGAAATATTGATTTAATGAAAAATGTAAGCAAATCTATTAATTTTATTCCAAGCATAAATGAAATAAGTTTTGCTGTAAGGAACCAACTCTAAAATGCAAAAACTCCAAAATTTTTAGAAAAGGTGACAGCAAAAATGAAATGCAACATTTTTAGAAAATTAGTTAATGCATTGAAATTAGTCCATTGTGCAATGGATTGAAGTCGTTTAAATATCCATGGGAACTGTATTCAAAGTATATTAACGAACACGAAACCCATAAAATCCCGGTTGGTTCCCGATTAGATGACTGTGTGCAGCTACCATTCGAAACGAGGGTTCATACTTTATTTTCGTGAGACCTAAATTACAATGTGCAGCTATTAATTTCCAGGACTGAATAATTATTCCGGAAAATATTATGTG
This sequence comes from Araneus ventricosus, assembly GCA_013235015.1. Lineage (NCBI taxonomy): Eukaryota > Metazoa > Arthropoda > Arachnida > Araneae > Araneidae > Araneus > Araneus ventricosus. Next base: position 113,435 of record BGPR01001272.1, on the reverse strand, counting down.
AATTACAGACCCATTTAATATGTTTCGAATTAACTTCCACCTACAGTAATGCACTTCTGTGCTTGGTTGTATATGCTCCGGGAAAAACTCCTCAAGTCCTCTTTCGGAATGCTTTTAAATTCTGACGTCACGGATTTCTTGATGTCTGCGACATCCTCGAATCTTGTTCCCGTCAGCATTTTTTTTTTACTTTCGGAAACAAGAAAAAGTTGGGGATGGTGGATGATTCACCTTCACCACCTCATACTGGGCCAAAAACTACTTTATAGGCAACGCAATCTGGGGCCGGGCATAGTAGTGCAAATGCAGCCAGCTCCCATTCTGTCGAAAAGGAGGACTTACTCTGAGAATTCCTCTTAGAAGTCGGGCAAGAACTTCTGCGTAAAACTGTCCTGTGACAGTTGGGGAACGAATACATGATGAATTAATCCTTCGCTATCAAGGAAAGACCTTGACCATGACTTTCGACTTTTGAAATCGAAATTTTTTATGTTCTGGAAAGCGTGGAGATCGCCATTCGGAGTTCTGCTGCTTGCTTTCAGGGTCGTATTGGTAACGTTTCACGGGCTTTTGTCGCAGCGTTGCCCAGTTTGAAGCAAAATTTGATGTTAAACCTCTGCTCCATTCCTGCACATCGACAATAACAATGGAACATCTACGTTCTCAAGGACAACCTCTTGCTTCAAAATGGCAAATGGCGCACACTTCATTAGCATAAACTACCTTCTATATGAAAGCTCTACCAAGTTCTGCATATATATGAACCATATGCCAAATTTCAATATCAATATACAAACAATTGTGAAGTCGATATTACAGCATGAACCATCTGTTATGATACAGTTTCGTTTTTGAGTAATCGCCTTTTCAAAGCAAACATGTCCCCTTGCGACATAATAAAAGAGTTAATATCCAGCGAATTAAGAAGAGCAGTTCATAATTATGAAAATCCACATCGCCTACATTAAACCTTTCGATTTATTTAACGTTTTGAAGTGAACTTTTTGAACCATCGCCATTGACTCAATAATATTCAACAAATAGCAACCTTATAGAGACAGTAACTCTCTGGAGTGAAATATTTTGACTTCCAGTGTGTGACATCTTCAATAAAACTATTAACAAAAAATCAACGATTTAGTGTGCAATATTCTGCACCTATAAAAATCATTGTTGAGGTAAATTAATTTATGCAGAATACTTTTCTAAACTAAATCTAAATCATAATTTCTGTTATTATTTGCCATCATGTAATCAAACAGAACTTCTAACGAGTGCCTAATAAAGCTTGTATCGTTCCTATACATTTTTGTTAAGCTTCTGCTGAAGCGTTATTACCAGATAAATTCTGAAGCTATATTTATGTTTTTATAATTCTAAATAAATGTTTTTTATTTCATTACATACGAAAAATTCTAATAATTGAATAAATTCTTTAAAGATCTATTCCGCCTCCTTCTCTTTGAGAGTAATTTTATGCTAATGACCACAGCTTTAGAGAAATAAATTCTTAATTGTAGACTTATAAATCCATTTGTGTCTTATCCGTTGACTGCTTTATGTTCTGCATAATTTTATATGAGGAACGCATAAATTACTATTCGATTTTTTAAAAATATTTCTCTCATTAATATTGGATTTTAAATATGCATGAACAGGTTAGCTAAAAGCATTACAGAAGCTCTTCGTATTTTAATCATTTATATTACGGTTTAGATATGAAAAGGAAAAAAAATGAATATTTCACTATACTGTATTAGAATTTTTTTGGAAACTTTTAGGTATATTTAAAGAACTGCAACGAGTGTTAAATGCTGCTAAAGGTATTTATTATACGACAGAATGGAGATGATAATTTTCAGGCAAGTAAATTTTCTTACCTTAACAATAATGCACAGGAAATGTAGGATTAAAAATTAATGAATATTGCACATTTTTCAGTCACTTAAATAATTTCTCTTTCACATATCAGTTTCAATATAGAATATGTTTTACAGATGACGTATCAAGCGTTAAAACATAACGTAAATAGGAGTATAGGCCTCTACAAGTATGATATAGCTTTTCTGATTGTTTCCATTGTAATGCCACCGAATAGCAAAAAATGATTGTAGCCAAAGCAGTCTTTTTGTAGCTATATACCCATATTTATTACTCTCGTAAATACATACCAATATTAGGGTTTGAAAAATTTTATATAATAAAAGAATGAACAGATATTTTTCTTGAGAAAAAAGTTACTTTTTCAAATGTATTGTTCCAGAGATATAATGTGTCGAATTGGAAAATCCCCCTCCATTTTTTGTAAGTTTAAGAGTCGTGTGTGGCCTTAATAGTCTTCAAATATAGAATTATATTACTGTTACAAAAATCGTAAAATTGCGTTATATTACTGTTACAAAATCAATCGAAATACGATGAACCTAGTTGTTCATCTTATTTCGAGTGACATTGTTTCTTTGATAGGTCTTTCATTTTTTATACTTCTTTTGATGTACTTAGTGTTACTTCGGTGGATTTCTTATCTTCTCTGATTATTCCACGGACTCTATGCACTATTATTTTTATTTCATACTTTAATTTTGAAAATTTCTTCATTTCCTAATGTATTTCTGTTATAACTGGATTTTAATAAAAATATTTTTTCTGCTAAGCCCTTTATCGCATTTCAGATTCTTAAAATTTTTAAAATTCTATCGAAACTTCGAAATTAATTTGAAAATTTGACTGCAACACCAAACACATGTCATAAGAAGCCCTTGACAGTTAATATATAGCGTTAAAGAAACAAAAAAAGCACAAATTTAAATACAGATTTTAAATGTACTAAGTATTATATCGAAATAGGATATTAATTTATTTTTAATTTAATTTAATTTTAACGGTCTTGTTGTCGTTTATCATGTAAGGATGAATTGATTTTAATTTCAGAAAAGATTCCCAAGTCGAAAACAAACGTATAAATTGATCTTTTTATTTTTTTAGTCAATTTCCAGAGGCGATAGTCCGGATAAAGCTTTTGCTATTCAATAAGAACTCCTTAAAATTGATGGACAAAACAGTAGATTTTCAATTAACTGAAATAAGCTGTTTTATTGTACCTTTGGGGCAGTTCGCGTTCGGGCCTTAATTATAATTTAAATGTGAATTTATTAAATTACTGTTATATATGGGGTTCAATACCGACTAGCTCTGTGATAAAAGGGCTTCGGTTGCCGAGTGGAAAATTCTCGGCTCCGGAAACAAGTGCGCAGAGAGATCAAGACTGTGTGTGGAAAAGTCTCTATTTCGCACAAGATTATCAGGAGGATTCTTAACTTATTTTGACTTAAAAAATGTAATAATTGATAAAGTACTTATCTACGTTCCAAATGATGACATCTAGTATTTTCAACACTGTGGTTTCATCGAAGATCTGCTGTGCGCGTGAACGCGTGCAAGTTAAATCTAAATCCGTCAGGAACAAATACCCTTCTATTAATGAGGTATGAAACTCTTGAAAGGAGGGGACTTTTCAGGTGTCATCAGACCACGATTCAAAAATACGAGTTTCTTACAAAGTAGTCCTGGTTTAGATTCAAAACGGGACCAACTAAATTCTGATCCAAAATCACCACAGCACTCGACAGTGCAATTTGTAATTAGCGGAATTTCTCTTACACTTTCTTAATGCTCTCTGAAATTGCAAAGCCTATAATAAATTCAATCATGAACTTTAAAAGTTTGAAGGAAATTAAACAATTTTCGTCAACACAATACCCAAATGTCGCGATTCAGAAGCAAATCGCGCACCTTTCTCGTAATGAATCACATCTGGATCATTCCCTGCAAAATCCGAGACATTAATCAGAAAAGAGACATTTCCATCGAACCTTTCATTAAGAATATGCTTTGGAAGAAACAAGCCTTTTCCGTTTTTTTATATCCAGTAGTGATTGCTTTGTTAGAGCTAGATCTCTCTCTAAGCTCTCAAGAGACAAAGGCTTGAATTGTTTTCTTTCAAAGTAAACAGTGTCACTTTAAATTAAAGTAAATGAACTTCGAGAGTTAATTAAGGTGTTGTTTAGTCAGGTAGCAGGGGAAGAAGAAAGTATGGATGAAATCCAGAAAGCGCTGGATCACAAAACAAAAATATTCTGTTTCTCTTCTTTCCTGGAATAGAAGGAGATTTCTGGCAAATTTTTTCATTCTCCAGAGGATTTGAATTTGGTCGCTTTCCTAGATTGTTTGTTATACGCTTGGGTAAGCAGGTAGAAGGAAGCAAATGCCTTTGTTTATTTGTAAAGTATTCAGAGAAACAGAATAATTTTTTGTACTGCTGAGACAGAAGGGTTGGTGAGCAAATGCATATTTTATCGATCGTCGCAGTTAAGGGTCGTATTTAAAGCATATTTGGAATTGAAATACAAATTTATAAAATGCTGATGATAATTTCATTGTCTTAATATAATCATTTCGAATTTCTTTTCAGTCATTGTCACTTTCTATGATCTTAATTTATATTCAAATATTACGTTAACTTGTTTTAGAATTTGTTGGGTTAATACAGAAGGAAAAAGAGGGGACATCACAAGATAGCGTAAGACAATGTGGAGTTAAGTATAACATTCCTTGTGCAATTACGTTTGTCATGTGAATGAGACATCACGTGAATTGAATACAGTTCTGAATTTTTACCCCTATAATAGATGGAATTGTGATTTGGGAAAGCCATTTTAATGTTTTCTGTAAGAAACATTTGATGCAGGAGTTGTATAGAAACACATTTCAGTATATATCACACAAATTCTTAAAATTCAATTTACAAACTGTTAGGGAAAGTAGGAAACACAAAAACAATCTGAAAGCACAGGAAAGCATGGCTGGAAACGCCAATTGGATGTGCTTGAGTGAGCTGTGGTTAGATTTTACTCCTAGTTATTTAAAGTTCTGACTGCGCATTGGAGAACATGTAACAGCAAACTTTCAAATTTTCTTACCAGTCCTTTTACAATTACTCTAGAAGGCTTAAGACGGTGTTTGGATGAAAAATATGGAAGTATTCTTCATCACTCAGTGCACAAAAAACAATAAATACTAAAAATATTTATGGAAAAAAGCAAACATAACCCCAAAGTATCTGGTGAGCGCATAAGCGGCAGCTTCCAAGAGTACAATGACGGAAATACAAAGATTAACTGACAAATTAAAAAACACACAAAAGAAAATGTCAAAACAACAGTATAAACCAAAAATAAGAAGAGAATCCGGCCGATGGACTTTCTCAAGGTTCACGCCTGGCGGGATTCCAAATTTCACAAAAATTGGGACAATTTTCCGTAGAGAAATAGACATTAAGTCAAATGGTTGTTTTTCTGAGAATCGAGTTATCCCTAATCGAAGGGGAAAAAACTATTTTTTTAAAACTAGAAACTGAATTATGTCTTTTGAACAAAAAGCAGAAGAAAGAAAAAACAAAAACTTGCTTTCTGCCCCGGAAAAATAAGAAGGAACCCTAACACAAAATTTTCGAAAAATGACGGGGAAAAATATACAAAAACAAAATTGTACAGAGGAAACCAGTGATCCAGGCTCCATATATTGAGAAAAAAACCAAAATAATTAAAAAGTCTCAAGTCCTTTATTAATTGAAATTTAAGACTTGCAGAAATTTCTAGGGAATCCGTTAAATTGTAAATCATCAATTAAATTATCTTTCGCTTATATATAAGAGACAAGATTGTTGCAAATTTTTTTTCATTCTATTTATTTGAGAGAAAATTGTATTTTTAAATATTTTATAATTGAGATTTGTTTGAAAATGGCATAAAATAATGGCTCTGAAATTGAAATCATCTCTCAAAGATTAAATTATATGTTCTGTGCGGCATTCGTAGCTAGATCCATTGAGGCTCTGACAACTAATACCATTTCAAAATTGTAGGTTAATTAAAACTTGCATTTAACATATGATTAAAACAAAAGCCTACTTCTATTCAATACTTGAAATTCCAAAATTCTTTGAAACAGGATGGAGGCCATGCTCAAAATATTTTTCGGAAACTAGGTCCCAATACTTAATGGCCTAAAAGATAATCGTTATATGAGATTTAGCAGAGATCCGCTGGATTTCATGCCTTTTCGACAAAGCCCGGAAACTTAAAATGGATCATTCAATACTTATAAAAACAACTCTGTATAAGGCACCATTAAGGTCAAACAAACGTACAAATGTCATGGTTTTAGGATTCCGAACATACTCCGAATCCGACTTTTTATTCTTCCATCTCAAATCAATGCTCATGCCACGACAATTTCCGATTATGTCGAGGCAGGCACAGATCATTAATGTTGAAAGTGGGTCGATTTCAGAGATTGATCGGAAAGGTTCACCGCGCGGGACACAACAAACAATCAATACCCTCTCGGCGGATTGCATTCCCAAACAGAAGAAAATGCTAACAATCAGATGCCTCTGCATCAGTAAAAATCTCTCTCTTGGCCCCGTTCCAGGGGCGCCCCCATCTGTCCGGAAGACGGGGCGCCAAGGGCAGGGTGGAAACTTTAATGCCTGTCACGGGGCGTGAATTGAAAAGTTGGTGAATAATTAAGATTCGCGCGCTGGAGGAGGAGAAATGTCGAGGGTTGTTTTGCGGATGGGCAGTCTCGCTTGCCAAGATGGAACGAACTCGCCTGCCATTGTGCCGGTGCCGGATATAAATAGGTACATTTTTCAAGGGAGGATGCGTTTTTGACTGAGGAAAATAAACGGTGGACTGGAAGTTCTGCTTTCTGTCAATTTATTCATCCCGTCTCGATTCAGAGTTTTATTCATTTCGTGGTGATTGTGCTTTACTGCATATAATGTCTTAAAGAAATTGCTCAGAAAGAGGAAAGATGTACACGATTGGAAGCTTCATGAAAGTTACAGTGATCATAATTAATCATATCACTTTAAAGCTAAATGACTTCTGACAAAATCATAAATGTACCATACTGTAAGGAACAATTTATGGATATAATAAGGCAGAATTATTCGTTTTGTAACTTCGACAATCTATTCCAGAGTAACTATTTCGCGCAGGTAGTAATAAAACTAATTTTAGTATATTAACAATGGTATCAATTTTTCTACCGTGAATCGAAATATTTTGAGTAATAGCAGTCATTTTTCAATTAAGCATGGAATGCATTTTTCCTACTACGAAAT
>BGPR01001272.1:83290-106236 GCA_013235015.1 Araneus ventricosus | reverse complement strand
GAAGGATTATTTGTGGGGGCGGCACTCCAGCTAACGTTCCCTTCATCCTCTTTTTCCTGTCACCGATTCCAAAGTCAATTATAATCTAAATGCCTGGGGCGGTCACAGCCTGCCAAGCTATTTTCTTGCAGGGGGGGGGGGCGACAGCTTTATAAAGGAATATACAAGAAAGTGTGTGGGAGACCACTCCAGCTGGCTGGACGTCATTCCTGTCACCCTCCTGTCGGTACGAATAATGTTTAGTGTATTAACATTTAAAGCTCCTCTTGCAAAACGAAGATGTAACCAGTATCCGCAAGCAGAGTTTCAAATAATGATTTAAAAATGGAGATTACAGCCAAATATCAATTTTACACCAGCAAATCACGTTTAAGCCACATAGTTGATCAATTACTGAAGCGTAACAGATTTTTGCAGGTCCGGGTATTCCTGTCACACATAACATAAAGAAACCCCATGTGTTGGTAAAAAGAATCCCTCTTAATCTCAATAATTTTGATTGACGTGAAGTGGAATTTGAACTGTTTTAATGAAACTAATTATTAAACTTTTATATAGTTTGAAAAAAATATTGAAGTACCTACCTGAGTGCGAAAAGTTAAGAATAAGAAAAACTAGAAAAACATTTATTCCATTAAAAACAAAGGTTTTTGGAAGGAAACACCTTTCTTATTTTAAAAGTTAAACGTATTTTAAAGAATACCTTTTGTTCCGTATTGTGTCACGCTCGCCAACTTTGGCGACGGAACTCTCCACCACCTGGCAACCCTTGTAACCTCTCGTGAAGACAGATCCATTACGCTAATGCACGAGCAGAATAAAAGCAATTCGAAACCAAACAGTCCACTTCTCTATTACTACACTGTAAAAAATATCCGTTTTTTTCCCCGGACTTTTTCCGTATATTTGACGGTTTAAAGCTGTTTTGTTGACAAAACGGTTTTTCCCCGTTTTCCGCTCCAGCCATAAACGGTTTAAAATCGTCAGTTCAAATTCTATTTTTCGTCATACGGTATTGCTTTCCGTATGATAACTTTCCCTTTTCTTAAATGTAATTTTATTGCATTCATTTCATGTTTTTAATAGGGTTCCATCTCCGCTATTGTTTACACATGTTGCAGTAACCTGTTGTCACTCATGAAAGCTAACCTTAAAACACGTGTTCTGGCAATAGTTGATTTTTACACCACTAGGTGGCGCCACTAGAGCTATAGTGACTTTAAAACTCAAATAGATTATTTTTACTCCGCTTTCTGAAGTCTCCGGTGGTCTAGTGGTTAGAGCGACTGCCTTTTGTTTCTATGAACGTGGTTTCGATCCCCGGTTCGGAGGAGTTAGAAGTTTTGTCACCATCTTGCATCGAAATCGTCCAAGTTAGTTCAATTAAAAATTAGATTAATTGAAATTAATAATAAAGCCTTGATTAATTAATATTCCTAATCGATAATACACATCAGCACGTTTCAACTCAACTCGAACAGAAGGAGAAAACAACTCAACTCAGTCGATGACGTCACTTACTTCGATGATTTAATTTTTAACGAGAAAACTTGATCTCATACGGTAAAAAACCGTTGTGACTACGGATTTACTTCCTAACTTTTACGGAAAAAACTTGTCCCTGTATGGTAAAAAACCGTTGTGCCTACGGATTTACTTCGTAACTTTTACGGTTTTGCACAACCAACCCAGGTGCCGATTTAAAACCGTAAATTTTACGGGATTTTTTTTACAGTGTACTAAAACGCCACTTAACACCTTTTATTCTGTAGGTTTATGAAAAAAAATTAATCATTGAAAATATTTTTTTCTGAAAGCATAGATATCTATGTGTTTATTGTTTCATGGGTTCAAATATCAATCTCTCCTTTTCAAATTTACAGAATCAAGCGAAGCACCTCGCAAATTTTCCATCGGAGTTGTAACCTTTCTTTAACACCAAGCAGATCTCTTTAACGCGAACTGAAATTGAGCTTTAAATTGAATGTTTGAAAATTCATAAAAAATTTCAATATGAGACTTTAAAGAAAATGAAATTTTATGTCAAAATTAAATAAGTTTACCTGGCGCTATGGAACTAGAAAAATACAACCTGAAACAGCTACCTGAAAAGCAATTTCAAAATTGTTTATTCTACAGATTTTATTTTTCCACTCAAAATTCACAATTTTCAGGTAATGTATTAGATGTTTTCAAATAGGTGATGATATCAACCGTTTCGTATAAACATTATTTCAATAAACGACAAAAGACTTTTATGCGAAATATGAACCGAGTCAACACCAAAGAAATCGCATAATAAATTACGCTTGACTTCCGTTGCATACATCTCACAATCAAAGGCGTATTACGTGTAAAAGAATGTATGCAATGTCAAAATTGAGCTGAGAATATTATATGAAATACTTATTTAACCGAAGAATGTTTTTCAATTAGATTCGAATTAATTTTTTTTACTATTGAAAATTACACTGCAATTCCAAAGAGAGTTTTCTGAAATTTTAATAGCAAATATTTCTAGTGTTTTGTTTGCTATTTGACTGGAAACGTTCTTAGAGTAGACACTTAATTTAAATTGAAATTCGTTGAAGTTTATCCATTCATTTTATTTTCTCGTTCCGCTTTCAGAATGTTTACAATCTCTGCGAATTCAACAGTTATCTCGAAAATTAATTCTAATAAATCCTACAGATTATTTTCCTTTCGTTCAAACAAAGTAGGATTTGATGAAATCCATTGACTTCGGAACCAGCTTTAATGCCTTGAATGTAATTTAAATATGTAAGCACAATCACTTGCCTTCAAAGAACCATCTTCAATTAATGCATCTTGATTATCTGAAAAATAAATATTTATTTAAGCATCCTAATTTATATTCTTAATCTTTCGAAAACATTTTACAAATGCCGTGAAATGTTTATTAGCCTTTAGAAACATTATCTTTGGAAGATTTCAATCCAGCTTAAGACGATAATTAGTATTCAAGTTACGTATAGTTTGTAAATAATTTCCCTGTTATATAGCTCTGTTATGCCTGTCTGTTATGTTGTCTTTATGCCTTCTTCTACATAAAACATAATAATATGCATGATGTCAAAAGGAACACTTCTGTAGTTTAGAGTAAGATGAAAGGTTTGTTAATGAACTAATGTTTGGAGTATAATATTTTCTAATACAGCCTGCGATGTTATTCCGATGTATCACTTTGATCTAAGTGGAAATATCTTGCGAAAAAACAGGCAAATTCTGCAATTTCCAAGTATTTTATTAATAGATTCTATGAAAGCGAACATAAGTGTACACAGCATATTTGCCTGAAAAGAATACGCTGAGACTTACTTTGTTGTAGTAATTTAACGTGTTTGTGATGGAAAGCCAATGCTCAACGTGCCTCTTTCCTAAATATAAAATCCATTCATTTGTTAGTATCCCTAACGGTGGGTGTCATGGTTATGAATCTGCAATATGCGCTGAGGAGGCCTGAGATAAACCTCTTTCAAAAATGGTTAAAAATTCTTGCGTCTAACCTTCTCTCCTAGCAGAAATAACGAAATACCATTAAATTCAAGCATCAAAATGGTCATCTCTTCTAGTCGGAGACTCAAAGATTTTCCATCTCCTCGACAGCAACAACAAAAATATCTTCTTCCCCTAATTAGATTCTCGTACCTCCATGAACCTAAATTTGAAACATATCTACAATTTTATTATCATGACCAAGCAACAAATTGAATTTATTTAGTTCGTTTTTATATAGCTATCTTGTTTATATAAGCACGGACAGACAAGCAGTGAGTCTACCTGTCGAAGAATTTGATTCCAATGACACAGTTCTAAAAGTTTAGTTTTAAGAACACTTACTGAAATCCTTCTTTTTAGCTTGTTGCATTCTTGAATTACTCTATTCACATACACACTGACGGTCAAACATACTTTTCTGGGAAGTTTTATTCAAAATTTGAAACAGATCTACAATTTTGGTGTAAAGCCAGCACACAATATTTTATTTGACTTGATTGTTCCGTTTTTAAATAATCATGTTCACATTCAGGCAGCCAGAAGTAAACTAAAAAGTGGTGTTTTCGGTTTCATTGAGGTTTAAAATGTGGAAATTCAATAAAATTTTGTAGTCGAATTTTTTGACGATTGCTATGCTTTCTCTTTTACTTCGAACACGAGAAAGTAACAATGGGTGCTTTTTTTAAAAAATAGAAATTGTTTGAGTTCTGACGCTACTACCGTCATGATTTAAGTTAAGAATTGTTCTGGAAAGAAAACCGCATGCCACCATTATCTGTAATCGAAAAAAAATACCAATTTGTTCATTCATTTCACATTCCCAGACTACGTTGGGACACCGTTTGATCCTTAAAGTGCTTTCTATCGAGATACAAATGTTTAAATCAGGCAAGGTTCCCTAATTTTCTAGAGGTAAGACGACATCACGAACTTGGAACTTTCTAACTGTAACTCTTTGATTTCTAATAACATCGTGATTTAATTCCATAGAAGTTTCGGTGGCAAACATTTTATCCCTTTAAATAAAAAGGGTTGGTAAACAAAAGGAAGAAAACGACGCAGACAGCGAAGGAGGCAAGCCGTTTCAGCAACCAGAGCAACTTCAGCATGAGAGTGGTTGGTGAGGGTCGTATCTTAAATTTCCCATTTTTTAGGTTATTAATTAATAGTTAATTCAATACCTTATTTGATTATTCTCTCTCACTTTAATGGTAGCACTACACAACGCATTTACAAACCACTATGTATGTTAATTTTGTTCTGTATTATTTGTTTTTGTATCCAATAAATAATTTTAAAGGTTACTCATGGTTTATTCATTGAAGCAAGTCATGAGCCGTAACAGAATTATTGAAATCAATAAATACTGTGATTAGAGTTTAGATCCCTAAATAAAATTTGATTTTGCATGCTCATCAAAATAATGTCAGAAAACAGAATGGTAGTTTTGCTTTTTAATATGGGCAACACAGGTCCAACATAAAGCTTTTACTTTTAACTTCATTTATAAAAATAATATTATGACCACTATATATATATATATAACACTTGAATTGATTTTCTGTTAATTTTTATCCCCAGCGGAAATTAATTAATCGAATAAGGCAGTGTATACTGCTACTTATTGCCACACTAATCATACAACCTCCTGTTCTATTAATCACCTGCAAAGTAGTGATTAAAAAGTACACATCTAGCATCTTGTAGGGACAAACGACCTTCTGGTCTCTGCAAATCAATGCAGAGTGTTCTGGTGGGCTGTCACCTGCCATTAATTTTCTTCCTGATTCCATTTTTTCTCCCCCTGGAAATGTCGATTCGTGTTGATGCATTTTCATTAAAAGGGAGGAGAGGATTCGATTCTTTTTCTTTAGAAAAGTGAAAGGGCGGCGCGTCATCGGACTCTTCTGATGTCACAGAGCACCGTCGATAAATAACAGAAAGAGAAAAAGAAAGAGCGGTGGTGATGAGAAAATCGAAACGAGCCCCTTCCACCAAAGACCCCAGGAAGGCGTCTTTTATTAATCAATTACAACAAAGAAAGCCACCTTGTTTGTGAGAGAGACACTGGAATTGGTAGGGTAAGGAGCACTGCAGTGAAACTCAAGAAAGTGGGATGGTTCATTTGGTGCGGTCAGTGTATTCGATACCATTACGTGAAAGACTCGATACTTGTTCAAATGATGCATATCAAGTGCGAAGCGTGTATTTAATTTTGGAATCCATGCCGGATCTTGAAAAAGAAATAAAAGCCAACGGGAGTGTTCTACTATCATACTGTTCATATATTTCAACAACATGGCTAGTTTTGCGTTCTACTTCGTCGTATATGAAAACGTTATTGCATGTGCCATCTAACATTTGACGGTACGTGTCGGGTGTGTATGTAGGATCACAAATGAAGTTAACAAAAAATTTACTGACACAAGCGAAAACAAAAGTCACGACGAAATTGTGAGCTCGCATTACATGCTATGAACATTTATCATCCAACACGAATAAGTAGCAATCAATAGATTTCTGCCTAATCAGACCGCGAAACAAGTTTCATCCTCCCTCGAATCTCTGTTTACAAAGAAAAGTTATTTCAAAGCCAACACGATTCCACAGAGATAAATAGCTCAAGGTACTCAAATAATCGTTCATCAACAAATACATTTGTAAATTATGTGTTCCTTAATTCAAATAACCGAAACAGAATCTGTCCCACTTCAGTATTTGATACTCAACTACACACGCAGTGGCTCATCCATTCTTCGAGCCATAATCTGGGCCAACCTCCGCCGTCCGACGAGCTCGCAGCTTCGGACGTGATTAATAACACCTGCCTTGCTATTGTTTCCGAGGAAGAGCCCTAATTGTCACCGAATGGAAAGATTATCGTCCACATTCCTGGGGTTGGCGAACGCTTCGCAGAGCGTAAATAAAGCCGGCTGGGCTCCACATTCTAGACAACCCTCGCTGTACCTCCCATCTACCCCCTCCCATCAGAAAACACATTCCTCGCTTTATTATTGCTGAGGAATAAATTTTAGGACCAAAAATGACAGTTCGTTTCTGGATTCAAGGGTACTGTGCTTTCTTTTCGAAGGCACATAAGGATTTCCGGGACACTGGTTTGCTGAGATTTCGTAGACTACCAATAAATTTGGTGGGAAGCAAGGAGGATTCCATACAGGGACAATTTTTCAATTTTAGGTATTCTATTCTTCTTTGTGTAATAAATTTAAAAACGGATTTATATCCATTCCGTGTAATATGCTTGTAAATTTTTATTCCAATGTTAAGGGGACTATCTCCAAAAAAGATATATCAGAAAAAATAAAATACAGTGTATGCTTGTAGATTTCTTAACTGAGTGTTTTATTAGTTTTTGATGCGTTGTTGCATTTTATGTCGGTTTCGGGCTTTTATGCAACAGAAAGATTCTAACAAAACCAACTATATAGCTACTGGAATAATAAAAGTATTTGAAATAGTAAAAAACTATCATATAAATTTAATTAATCGATACATTTGTGTTTACGAAATGGCTTTGACTGCTCAAATGAATGGTTATAGCTTTTTTTTCTCTCAAAAAGTATGACTTGAAAAGTATTTGCACTTGAAGATAGTATAGTAAATATAAACTGTTCATACAAATATTATGAAGATATGTATTGTCGTCTTTAATGGAAAATTTTCAGTGTCTGTTACTTGCTTTCTCAGATTACACCGCTTGATAGAAATCATTAATGTGAAATTCGAATCCTTTCTTTTATATTCATTTAATGACAATTAATAAATATTAACTGAAATTTCTTGTAGATTAATGTTTCAGTAGATTTATGTTTAAATATGGTTTTGACAGCTATCTTTTAGCGCATGCGTATTATATTAAAAGTTCTTTACATTATATAAAAAATGTCTTGAACACGAATCTCGAAGGTTTGGAAACGAATTTTTTCCTTACTTTTATTAGTCAATACTTGCTACATATATTACATGCTGCAATAGTAATTGTATTATATTATAGTATTAATTTAATACAATTATTAAATTAATACTATAATATAATACGATTATTAGAATAGTGTAGTATCAATTTATCAGTATATCATAAATTGATTAGTGATAAACATGGAGTAGTAAATTAATCACGCTATTTTATTACATTACAATGTAAAATGCAATTGCTATTTATTTTGTCATTAGGTTTTCAACCTAAAATTGCATCATGGCTTTACTTTTTTAAACTTTCATAAAACATCGGTTTTCCCACTTTCGCAACACATTGCCTGTTTAGATTTCTTAAGAAGTCTTATATGGCCTTTTTTTCAGCTTTAAATATTTTATAACACTCGAGGTAGTATAATAATTTTAAAAAACATCTTTAAACCATTTTCTTTATGTCTACCTTCTTGAACCTGCAAATAAAAGGTTTATATAACTTCATAGTATTTTAAATAATTTTGTTTTCCAATCGTATTAAATAAGAAAAATTGCATCATAACTTTACTTTTTTAAACTTTCATAAAACATCGGTTTTCCCACTTTACAAACACATTGCCTGTTTAGATTTCTTAAGAAGTCTTATATGGCCCATTTTTAGCTTTAAATATTTTATAACACTCGAGGTAGTAAAATAATTTTAAAGATATCTTTAAAAAATTTTCTTTATGTCTACCTTTTTGAACCTGCAAATAAAAGGTTTATATAACTTCACAGTATTTCAAATACTTTTGCTTTTCCAATCGTATTAAATAAGATTTCTCTCCTTTATTGTTAAATTATATTTATTTCTTACTAATAAATCTGTCGTTTTCTAAATATCAAGAACACTATGCGTACTATATGTTGTATTTTAAATCAATTCCGGATTTAATTCTCAAATCTTTATTGTGTGTTCGTAATATATTATTATATATGCTTTTCATGTTTACGTACACACTCTTAGCTCCATCTGCAAATGATTCTAAATTTCTTTTTCTTCTTTATAACTGACTGCCTATTCAAATGAATTAGGATGAAGTAAATCTTAAGTATGTAAAATTATTTTCCTACATTAAAATTTCCAAGAATTTTCTTCTAAACTTTTTCCTAATCCCATGGAACTGGATTATTTATTCATTTTCCCATCTAAGAAAGAAATTCGAAGCCTCAAAAGCTGCATTAGTAATGATTTTATTTATTTATTTTCATATTTCTTTTATTGAACGTGTCATTGGCATCCACTGACTGTGGTTAAAATGAAATCCATTAATTTGACATCATAATCACACGATAAACACCACCATGCTTATCCTATATATAACTGCATGCTGTCTTACACTGCTCTTTGATTTAAACTCGTCTTTCCTTCTGTAAGGTTCACAACAATTTGTAAATTAAATTGGCTTGTGTGTCCCTAGAGCATGTATTGACATCATTACGAAATTCATCTCAAACCAGCTTTCGAGAAATGAGTTGTTGACCAAACACGGAAACCTTGTCTGACGCTTGGAAAAATTAAGTTTAGCAAAGTAATTCCTTAATGAAGTTTAACTATTCATAGAAACACCTATAACATTTTCTAGAGCTCTCAAGAATTTTTGTATGATTGCTAACGGTAATTTTGAAAAAACTATCAAATTTTGCTTTTCGAAGATCTTGTCTAAATTTTAAGTAAATTTCACTAGTAATACTAACTCTTAAAATTTTAATTCCAGCCAATTTAACTCCCTAAATTTCACTAGTAATACTAACTCTTAAAATTTTAATTCCAGCCAATTTAACTCCCTAAATTTCACTAGTAATACTAACTCTTAAAATTTTAATTCCAGCCAATTTAACTCCCTAAATTACCCTCACATTAACTGAGGACGAAATTCAATCTTTACAGTTAACATACCATACTTCATCGATAATACAATATAATTTTTTACTTTGCCAGATTTCACCCCAAGCCATCATCTTTAAAATTTCGTCAATAGAGCGTGGTCTCGAATTCGAGCACCTCCGTGCACTACCGTAATCACGTGACACCGGATCGCTTCTGTATGGCATCTCAGCAATTATCAAAGTTATAACGGAAGGGCATAGGTGGGGAAAGGGGAGGGGCATCACAAAGTAATTACTTTAATAAATCTTTAATTACAGCAGGCTTAAAAGTAAACGGAGGCCGGCTGTAGGGGTCGAGGGGGCGCAGGGACGATGAGAAAAATTATATCCATATTATTAAGCGCTTAAGAGAGGAAAAGTTTCAAAGAAAAATCAGTGAAGCACTCGTTGAAGAAGAAAAGAAAACAAAAGTGTAGGGCGAGTGTAAATCACGCCTGAATGAACAGTTTAATGAAGTTTTGCGGCAGTGAAAAATTCGGAAACAATGTATAAACTGGCATCTGTTTGAGAAAAGGGATATCCAATCCTTTCTTTCTGTTCTTTCTTAGGCGGAGAGGGAAGAGGATAGACTTTTTTCATTCTGCGTCGAGCCCTTTAGGTACTTTTTGGTTATTGTTTCATATCGAGTACTAGAAGAATTTTTCCGTTCTTTTTAATGAGGTCGTGAAGAATAAAGAAGTGCTTTCTGTAGAATAAACCAGAAGATAAATAAATAAAGAATAGAAAATTAATAAAAATAGCATAGATATGGCATGTCCAGCGTAAAGTTTTCTTGTTAAATAATGGATTTATCTAATGAGAAGAAGTATACTAATCGATTTCTATGGATAACTAGATAAATACTCGCACAAAATTGACGTTTTTCTTTTCTCTTCATAATTATTTTAGGAAAGTTTGATATTTTCAATAAGCAATGTAATAATATATTATTTACTTTTAAAAGAAAGGAACTCTCAAAATTGTCCCAAGAAGAGTATTGGCGCCATTTCCCCTCTGACAGAACTACAACTCACATACAGTAATATAGAACTATTTTTGTTGGTACATCCAAATATTTCAGTAAAATTTAATCAATTAACGATTTATTTTCTTTCCCCATTTTGTTAAAATTTGGGGAATGCAGCGTGTTTAATTTTAATCAAATATGCAAGTCTAGAAATCAATAAAACTAAAAATGATTTCTGTTTTCGATTGGTCAGATATTTCGTAAGAGAAATTGATAAAGAATTAGTGTTTTCAGTACTTTGACACCACAACATGCCCCGTACCCGGAATCATGTGATTTCTCGCCAGTTTTGGGATGGGCATGTGTGCAACTGAATAAATATGGTTTTCAAAAGCACCTTGCAATATAGTCCAAATAAAATATAATAATAATGAGCATTAGAAATGATTTCTTCTTTTTCCGTACACTAATAAATTGTATTAAATTTTTTTATTTTGATTGTTTTCTACGTGTCTTTAATATGCTACAAAATTCAATATTATATAATTATAAAATACTCTAAACATTTTCTCTGAAATTCACCATCTGATGACGCCTCTCATATGGAACCAAAATTTAGTTAAAATTTGACTATCAACTGAAAATATTGAAATATTGCTTTGTTATTGGGAATACACGGCTCTACAAAACTTCCGAATACGTAAAGAAGAGAGTGAAAATCTATTATACATTTTCTTCTTTAAAAACATAAAACAAGTACAATAAAAGCGATTATATGAGGTTCATATATATATTGTTTATAATACATGAAATATTAATTATACATTTTGGAATAATACAAAAGTAAATATTTTATAAATTCATTACCTACTATTCCTAAAATTCTTATGCTTAACAAGTAGTTACTCTATGTAAGAGTCCATGTACAATACGAACAAATGAAATTATGTTTCAGCTTTCTATAAATATGGTTAAAAGCCACATTATTTAGCATTTTACATTGATTTGTTTATTTACATTTTGGTCTCATGGATTCTCAATCGGAAATAGGTGATTTAAACTTCAGAACAAAAATCATGTTAAAGTTTTGGTGAGATTTGTGAGAATATAAGACAATTCACAATGAATTGATAAGACATGAACTGTAATTTTGATAAGATTTAGGAGCAGGCTCTAGAATAGCGGCATATTTTGTTCCTGTAAATACTGAAGCAACCATATTTGCATTTATGTATGGCATTTACACTATTCATCTTCACACAAATTTACAATTTCGTCTACCATAGCCAACGTATTGGATCTTGTGCCAAAATAACCCAACCAACCAATCCATTGATGTAATCAGTTCTCTGAATGCATTCTCCACTTTGCTCATATATTTTTTTATCTATTTTGGCGAATTGTTTTCGCGTTAGTATCTTCTTTAACTACATAACATATAAGCTACTAAGAAATATACAAAAGTTTGGTTTTAGGAATGCCCAAAATGAATAATACAGAATTATTTTTTAGTTACTATGATACACGAAGAAGCACGGTATATTGATTCGTATGGCGGAATAAGTTTTAATCTCTCAAGGTTTTAACGAATAAATATGAATAATAAAGAATTAAAGAGTTTAGTTAACATGATACACGAAGAAGGATGGAAGATTGATTCGGATGATGGGAGAAGTTTGAATCGCGTTCGTGACTTAATTCTGTGAATAGCAAAATTTAAATCAGGCTAATTCACCCCCTCCGACATATGCATACACTTTGGACAGGAGAGAAGACGTCTAGAGCCTAGATGGTTTCGGAAGGACAGCGCATGAGCAGTACCATTACTTTATGTTCTCAGTCTTACACTCTTAATAAAAGCGTAATGCAATAAATTTAAATCAATGCTTTCTTTCTTCTTAAAATATTCCTATTACTTAAAAATAAGGTTTTTTTTCCAAGTCAAAACTCAGGAATCAAAATCTTAATATTAACAAATAAAATACATTGGTATTTTGTTTCAATTTTTCAAACAAATATAAAAACCCTATATAAGAAGAACGGCATGCAATAAAAATTTCGCACGTACTTTGCGTTATTTAATTTAAATCCATTACAATGCTTAAGAATCCCTTATATCTTACTCAGTATGAAATATTGAACTGTGCTTGTACGTTTCTTTAACGCACGAAAAGATACTTTAAAGAAACAAGTGCTTTTTCTTTTGAATGGATTTACTGGAAAATCTTTGGGAAATTATGATTGATGAGACTTTAGCTAGATTCCCAAGATGAAATATAAAATGAATCTCCAAACAATGAGAAGGCTGGCCCATTTTTTAAAAAAATGCAACAAGAATAATAAAGCACGTAGTAAGAAAACGGTGCAAAAAATAATGATGAGTAATAATCCTTTACAGAAGTTTACCTTTATAGCGAAATTATTATTCAAATGATTGATGAGAAATAGTTACGGATTTAAGACCTCCCCTGTTGTATTTTTAAGTTGAAAAAAGTTTTTTATTCATTTAAAAATCAATGCATTGTGAAGGTCAACTGCAACCAGGAGAGGCGAATAAAATATATTTTTACAACTTAGAAAATATAAAATCCTTAAAAATAAATGCTGATAAAATGTCTTTTTCTTGTTTTTGCGTCGAAGATTCCAAATCGGACTATCTTGCAGCTAAATAGTTAAATTAGGAATTATATTAATTTTCTCAATGTACAAATATAATAACATCGATTTTAATTTATTTATTTAACGTATAAAGTGTGGCGATTTATTAAAATTTCATAAGAGATATTCAAATTTCAATGCATCATCCCGTCTTCAAACAGGATTGCTTTTACACTTTATACAGAAAAACATGAGATGTAAAATTGATGTGAACAGTCGAAAGTTTTTCGTAAACAAAAATACTTATAAATATTGTATTGATTTATGTGGTTCGGTTCCTGCTTATCGACACAAATTCGTTATTCCTGTATCTTAACGGAAGTGTCTGTTATGTTATCTTAGCCAAATACAAACACGGAAAAAATAAAGTGTTACAACCACATAAAACGAATAAAATGTCCTGTTAAAAATTTACTATCAGCTCAACAACACAAATTCGTTTTTCCCGAAAGTTGCTCTTTAGAAAAAGTATCCCTACAGATGAAATTAAAATTTACTAGCCTATCACAGAATGGATATATATATTTATATATATAGCAGGTTCCAAGTTTATTACACTAGAAAGAACAGAATCTATAAATTTGAAAAATCGTCCCATAACGGAATCTCTTGCCCCCATCAAAATTTATTGGTGGCCTACGAAATCTCAGCCCTCCATTGTCTCCGGAAATCCTAATGCGCTTTCGAAAAGAAGGCACAATAGCCTTGAATCCAGAAACCAACTGTCATTCCTGGTCTTGAAATTTATTCCTTGGCAATAATAAAGCGGGGAATGTGTTTTCTGCTAGTGGGGAGGATAGGGTAGATGGGAGGTACAGCGAGGTTTGTCTGGAATGTGGAGCACAGCCGGGTTTATTTACGCTCTGCGAAGCTTTCGCCAACCCCAGGAATGTGGACGATAATCTTTCCATTCGGTGACAATTAGGGCTCTTCCTCGGAAACAATAGCAAGGCAGGTGTTATTAATCACGTCCAAAGCTGCGAGCTCGTCGGACGGTGGAGAGTTGCCCAGATTATGGCTCGAAGGATGGATGAGCCATGGCGTGTGCACTTGAGTATCAAAGACTAAAGTGGGACAGATTCTGTTTCGGTTATTTAATTAAGGAACATTTATAAATGCGTTTTTTGATGAGCGAGTACCTTGATCTATTTATATGTGTAGAATCGTGTTGGCTTACAAATGGATTTGTTTTCAAAGCAGAAAATCAAGGAAGGATGAAATCAACATCAAAGATTCACTTCAATGAATTTTACCGATTTCCTTACATTTTACGCATGAGAAATCTTGTATTATATGTTTTGAAAGATTACAATACGATAGCGATTTCTATTACTGGTGTTCCTTTTTACGACCTGGAACTTCTACGCTGCTTAGCGAGAAATAAGTACATAAAATTAAATGGATAAATTTTAGCAATGTAGAAAGAATGCCAAAATGCACATATTCTGCATATTTTGCAAAAGTTACTGTACGGTCTTGCAATATATTGGTAAAAGACTGTCAGGCTGTGTCCATGAAAATTAATTTTTACAAAACAATTGTCTGTTACACAATAGATTGGAGATGTTGTGATTTTGTATCACAAACTGCATGCACGCATTCTAAAAAATGGGTAGTTGGTTGATAATTGCATAAATATGTGCAATTTAGATTAATTTTACACCCGAGATTATTAAGCAAGTGTTGTCCTTTATTTTATACATTTTTATACTCTTTTTAATTTGGGATATACGGAACAGTTATATCTTAACCTCCTAACACGCTTGCACTGTGCGGCAATGTTATAATGATAATAAATAATTGTATTTTAACAGCTATAAATTTTAGCTAGACCAACCACTCTTATGACATTTATTAGAGACAGGCAAATCTGTCTGCTACTACAAGACAGACTAAGGGCGAGTACATTAAAAATATTTACCTGGTCTTTTATCTCTACAAAAACACTCTAATATAGAGCTTTCTAATATTTCAGTTCGAAACCCTGGCAATTTTGTGTGTATTCTTTTTAATATTTCAAAGAGACACGTATTTATCAAACATATCTATTATACACGAACATTTCGGCTTCCTATTCTAAACTGAAATCTGAGAGAAATTCAAATTCTCTAATCGAATTTCAGAAACCGGCCTCCTTCAGACCGTGACATTTCGCTGGCTCTTTGGGACAGTGGGCGGAATAGATACTCGGAAAATCATTTGTTTGCTGGTGAGGGAAAGGATAGGAGAGAATCTCAGGGTAATTTTCAACTGTATTTGTCGATTTGATATTGCATTCGAGTGGAATATGAAATAGTTTCTACGATTTTAAACAAGGGAAAGAAAATTCTATTGAATTTAAATTGAATAATTATAATTAAAAAACATAATTTTATTATTATTTTAAACAATCTTAAAAGTTAGAGGCGTTGATAGAAATAATCTAAATAATCTGGAATTTTAATCACTAAATTTTTTAATGAATATTTTAAAACTTTCTAGATGATATTCAGGGTTTTAATTCCCATATTGTTTTATTTTCAGCATCTGGAGTTTTTACGATTTTATTTTAACCTTAAAATTTTTGATAAAATTTATTTTCTACTTTTTAACGCACTTACAAAAGCCTTTCTTTTTTCATTATTATTATTTTTTCGTCTTTAATATTTTTGTGATTCATTAGTATAAATTCTATAGAAACTATATAGTAATTAATTTTTTCTCAAATAAATTACCAGAGCTCGTCTCTTATATGGAGTCAATGGAGTTTATGGATTATACTCGATGAAAATTAATCGCTTAATTCCTAACTAATTTCTAAAAACATTGAAATATTGCATTGCCATTGAGAACACTCCACAGTACAAACTTTTAGATCCCTAGTACATCTGGAAGGGAAAGAAAAACCCATTACAAAATTTCAACTTTACAAACATTCAAGTAGTAATTAAATAAAATATCTTAGATACATTTTATTTTACTTATAAGAACTTAAGTTTTAATTTTAATTAGATGATATATTTAAATTTAAAGAAATACTCAAAAAATACTCCCACATTTTCATGATTAATAAGAATGTGGAAATGATGTTAAATTCTCTTTTTCACGAAGGTTGGAAATTTTATAGCGAGAATCATATAATAACAATTGATATAACTTAGGTTTTTGCTTAAAACATTTATAGTTCTTCGATAGCGTTGTGTACAACCTGTTGTGAGCCATGTGGAAGTAGACAAATACCTGAAGCAGTACCAGTTCAGTTGATGGTTTGGATGGACTATGGCTTTAAGCATCTCTGTTACAGTTCGGTTGCAAATACTATAAATTAAATTTTGTTTGCACTTCAGTTAAGTGCAGCCCTATCGATTGTGTTCAGTTTTTCTCATACCCAGGTGTTACCTCACAATGTGTAGAACATATATGGTACATAATGACTGTACAGCATTAGACCGTCAAATATAGCCCCTCGTCTTACTACGCACCATTACACCTGCGCTTCGATTTGTATAGAGGACCCATTTATTGGAAGATAGATTAGGATTTGAACTAACATGTGGTAGGAACTAATCTAACTGATTCCAATTCTTGGCATATTTACAACTGATTGCCTACTATTGAATGTATAATCCTTGCAATTGTTTGAAAGATTCTATCTCAAAGGCTATATGTATATAGACTTCATAAATTATCTTTTATTAATATATATTCAATGTAAACTGCGTTATCTGATGTAGAAACAATTTATTTCATTTCCAATCATATATGAATGCAACTAAATGTTTTTTTAAATTAAAAATTCCATTAAAATTACTCTGGAAGCTCAAAATGGTTACCCTCTTGTTGTAAATTTTAATTCCTACTACAACGTGAAATCCCCTTTACAAGAGTCCTTGGATCATGAAGTTGGCTTATATACACCGAACATAAGACAATTAGAACCACCACCACATTATCATTAAAAATTATCTTGCTTTATCCTCACAAAAGATGGACAAATTTCTGATATTTACGAAGCATTAAACATAATGGCTAAAGAATTAAAGTTTCGAAAATATTTATGTTCGAAACTTGAGAGTTATTAAAATATTTAAGAACAGAAATTTAATTTTATTTAAATTATTAACAACGCATTAGCTTTCCCTTTAAACATCTAATGAGATTCTTGTTAATCTATATGTTAATTTGAGTTCTCAAGTAATGCGTCTAATTCCTGCAACCCTATATGTTCGCATATATATTTTGCAGAATTTCTCTAAACCATTTCATATCATGTTTAGAGAAATAGTCCAATATTCTGGCTTTTCCGAAACTTTTCCAAACAACTCTATCGAGAATTAAAGCTACCTCTCTTTAGAGGAATGATACGGAAACTCAGGGGACGAATTATTCGAATATCTGATTCAGGGTTTGCTGTAGCTGCAACGAAATAACTAGCACGTGATATTCGCGCGTGAAAGATAAGAGAGAATTTCATTTCGCTAATTAACTGATGAAAATGACCGAACGCAAGATAATATTTTGAATAAACCGTTTTAAATTAGTTTTCGGATTCTCAATTCGGCTATTCAACACATTTTGCACAATTCAAAATTTGATAAAAATGCTCAGAAAATCTTTTTAAACTCTCTCATCGCCTTTCTCGCATTTTCCCATATTATGACAGTTTTTGTGTTTAACTTCGCCGTATAGTGAAGGCAATTGAGTATGAATTTTAAGTCACTTTTCTTTGACCGATGGAGTCAAAAGTTGAAGCAGATCTAGAGTTGTGATGTAAACACCAGAGGCCAAGTTAACATACTGTTCAGCAACGGATTCCGAGACTACCACTTTTAGACGATTTTACACCGGAAAGGGGTGTCAGGCAATGAGTCATATGAGCGCATTTCCGGAGTTCTTTGTTAGATCACGCTCAGTAAAATGTAAACATCGCCCTTCCATTCTTCACTTTCCCCCCATTTTGATGAAAATAACTCCACCCGGCGCATGCGCAAAAGCGCGGAGAGTTTCCGAATCCGTTGCTAAACAATATCTAGCTCGTTGCTTTTAGGAGTTATCATGCTTATATCCGAGGAAAAGATAGACAGGCAGGTTACTCGTTGACCGAATTTTAAAAATTCGGTCAACGAGTAGCCTGGTATCAATGAGTACCTTGGTATCATAGGCAGAAATTTAAAAAATTGACGGGAGGCTGTCTTTTTCAAACAGCCAGTGATGTTAAAGGCGTAGGATTACTTTACTCGCGTGACTCTTTTCCGATTTTCAAATTTCTTTGTAACTTCTATTGTTACCCTTTATCTCTAAAATAAGACATTAGTTATGTTTTTAACACATGTAGTTACAGAGATATATAGGATCTCCCATACAAACTTTTTTTGTGGCGTTTTGGCGTGTGAATCAAATTCCTTCCTGAGACCCCAATGGGAGGAACGTAGTCCTAGGTTAAAAACTGCTGAATGTTTTATAATGTTTATTTCTCAGTGTGGCACGGTTTAAAAAAAACTTTTATTATATAAAATACATGATTGAAGGCTTAGTAATAGAAATGATGCACATCTCTCTCAAAAGGTATTATCGAAGCACAAAGCTGTAGAGAATAAAAATAGTTCGAATTTCATATCATTGAATGGTTTTCATTCTTTTTGTATTTTTATTTCTTCCTTCTCTTTTCATAAATCTATAAAAAATACATTAATTGGTAAAATTTTTCTTTGCACATCAAAAATATTTCGACATTAAATTTGAGGACTGGTACTTTTTTCCCATTACGTTTTGTACTGAAGTATAATTCAAAGTGTATTTGAATATATTATATTTTTAGGATAAAAAATATCTAATTTCCATAAAATAGATATTTCGAAACCCAAACAATATGATGGAGAAACGTAGTCGCTTCTGCAAATATACTTAGAGAAATAGAAATTTTAAAACGCAGAAGTACCGGCTCTTTTATTTTTTCAAATTCCCATTTTATTTCTTTTCCTATCATTTCAGCAAACGTTTCAGCCATGTTACATCAACAACGAAAATAAAATCGAGGGAAAAAGTTTGATTGTTATTGAATTTCATTTTAATCTTGCTCTTCTGCAGAAATGGCAGTTAACTGACAAACTAATATGTACAGAAGTTTATATTTAAAGGATCTATCTGAGCTCAATGGTCATTAATTTGATAAACAAAATTTGATTCTCAGACTTCCGATTTCAAATCAGATGTAGTTTTTCCTTTCAGAAATTGTTTTTATCTTGCTTTTGAACTTAAATGTCATATGATTTATAAGGATTTCAATGCCAGAAAATTAGAAGTACAAGCCGACGCGTTTCCCCTCGACTTTCTCGTATACTTGGCGCGCTTTTGTGTGTAACTACCTGATATTCTGAAGAACGTTAAGCATGAGTTAAAAATTTCTTCCGTTAGCCAAATGGCTCCGAAATCTGATACAGATCTACAGTTTGGCTCTGAAGAACACATTCTATAAGTCCGTTTATGTAGTTCTTTGCACTTTTGAATTAACGTGTTCACATACACACGAACAGACAATCAAACAGTCAGTCTCCCATTTGACGGATTTAGTCAAAACTGTGACACACAAATGCAATTTTGGTGTCAAAATCATAAACTAAAATACATCCATCTAGCTTATTGCGTTTTTGAGTTGTCGCGTTCATATACATATGCATAGAGTGCATAGAGAGAGCATATTGTTACAAAAATATTTCTGTCACTGTGGATGTATGGTGTAAACAGTCTAACACGCAGGATAATGGAGAATGGAGGTTTATTCACAAATGTGTAGGAAAACACGTAGCACAGGTAACAGGAAACAATAGATATTGCACAGATTAGCAACGTAAACAGACTACAACTCACAGATAATAACAGTTCAGCACTTTGAGATTTAGCAACACAAGCAGTCAGCACATCGCTAATAACGACAATAACAGCGCTTTCAATAGCACTCAGCTTCCTAGCTCGCACTACAGACGAAACTCCAAAGTCGTTCCAGTGGAACAACAGTGCCCTCTCTGATCCAAGCGCGGCTCTTATGTACTCTCCCCGACAAGCCGCGAAGTCACATGGAGTTTTCTCGTACATTAAAGCGTATTTTCTTTCCTAATAGAGATATCGAGAGAAGGTTCGCAATTTCTGGAATCATCTATTTGTTGCCAAGGTCGTCAAATTTGTTGCCAAGTCTCCAAAATGGTCTCCATGGTCAGGGTTCCAGGCCTGGGCATCCCATACTTACCCCTGTAAAACTCTCTTTCAAAACGTAAGGCTAGTAAGGCAGGAAAGCGACGTTACACTTTTGCAACAATATAGTGGTTGACGGAAAGTCAATTCGCCGACGGATTTGGTCCAAAATTTCATATATTGTTTTGACGATTGCCAAATTTCATCTATTTAGCTCATTATATTTTTGGAGAAATACGTTCCACAGTCAGGCAGACAAAAATCTAAACATTATTATTCAAACTTAGTGCAGGATGTGTAAAGATAAGATGTCAAATATGTGAAGTTTAATTAAAAAATCTTGTGGTTGAATTTTTTGAGTTAGAAAATTTTCTCTTTCTATGCGCTCTATGCGAGAAAATAAAAGTTTATAAATCGAATCCAATCTCAAATTTTAAGACAGGTTAGGAGCATAAGTTTACTTGATCGCTGAAAACATAAGCTCAAGATATAATTTAAGAATTAACAGTAATTATTTGAGCAAGCGAATAATTTTTAAAGTTATAAACTTCTTGCTTTATATCTCTGTTTATTCAGAAGTATTCTGTTTTCCTTATATTTAAGGTGTTTAAAGCTCTAGCAAATACTTTTCTTTTTCTTGAAGGTTTTAAATTCTTGCATAAAGTTCACAAACATTGTCAACACTTAATTTCTTTTACATAGAAGCACTCCAAAAGTATCTATGTACCTTAATGGTATACTGCTTCATTTCTGTTTGTTAGTTGTCTCAATGATTTTCAAACATGTACTTTGAAATTGAAATCCTCTCTCAGTACTTTAGGCACCTAAACTATTTTTATGGATCCAAGTAATCATGAATAATGGAAGTCAAATTGTTTTACTTCCACCCCATGAGCGATAAAAATTCAGTGGGTAAAAAAGGAACCATTACGAACAAAATTCTCCGATACACTCATTTGCAATTACAAGCTACCGCAGCTTCGGAAACGATGTTATCGCGTTTGCATCTGCTTAAATAAATATAAATTAGTTGTACCGTGTTTTGAAGTTTTAATGTTGTAATGGGGGCAGATGTTCAAACAGACAATCACATAGATAATTTTCTGAGCAACATCTAACCTCAACTCTTCAAGTTTGTTAATCTAGAATAGCTCTATTTGAACAAAATTGATGACGCATTTGCGCACTTCAATTTCAATAGCTGTTTCGAGATATTAAATCACTTCTAAATTAATTCTGGCAATAGACTATAAAAAATAAGTTTTTTTTTTTTTAATTTCGTAGATTCACAAACAAGTAATTTTTAAGTGCGTTTGAACCACACTCTTAGCATGGAAGAAACAGCTGAAAAAGAAAACACAAAACAACAAATTATTAAAACTAAAATAAGAAAAAATAGATTTTGTTACTTTAAAATAGAGTTTCCCCCTTAAAAGCAGATACATATATGTAATAAATAATTTTTATCCGCGCTTTTTACAGTAGAGTTACTATAATAATTTTTTTTCAGCTTTATAATCTTTTCCGGAGCCTCTTCGAAATACCGAATCAAATACTGCATTCCTGATTACGGGTATTGCTCGTTTCGAAGTTATTAAGTGTCCAACTGTAATGGCGCTCTTCTTTTTACTATTTGATGCTCACTGGCGATACAACTTCGTGCTCTGCATTCCAAAGTGAAAGGACTAGAATTATTTAAAATATAGTCTTTAAATATTAAACTAATATCTTTTACCGTTTAAAGATCATATAAAGACCACAATCAAAGACTTTTTAAGGTTTTTTGGAACGACTGCAAATATTGTCCGCATTTTCTACACCAAAACATCGGCATGCATATAAGTAACAAAAATTTTGACATTAATTAATCATTTTTAAAAAAATACCCTTTAAAGGGTTCAAAATCTAGTGAAAATATTAGCAGGAGCACGATTAAAATTAATTAAAGAATTGGAAATAAATTATAAAAAGTTTTAAGGTTACAGCTGTAAACAAAATTTAGCAAATGTGGAAACTTAAACATGCTTAATAAGACTGTGTTAATATAACATTTTTAATAATAAAAGTGAGAATTTATCTTTTTTATATGCTTTTTTTAGATAAAAGTTTGATTAGGTTTAGTTTGACTAACGTCCTGATTTGGAGTTACGCGGTGACTATTTTGGGATATATTTCATAAATTTGAACAGACTCCAAGCAACACACCAACTTCAGGAAATTTGGCATACGATGACAGACACCAGATTCACATAGCTTCTAGATTTTCGACCGATTTAGCTATTTAACCTGATACTGAACAGTGAATGTGAAACTCTATCACCAAGACTAAATGAAGAGGAAATTGTTTTGATGAACAACGTCTTGGACACCGACCTTGTAACTTTAATTTAATGTAATGCAAGGAGGGAAAAACTTGAACTAGCAATACAGTTTCCAAACTTCCGCAACATACCATTGCCAAAACGTTTAACAGATGAGCAGAACTAACATGCGCAAAGCCAACGTATAGAAATCTCCCGTGGAACCAAATTTCAAATTTCTCTCGAGAAATTATAACGCCTAGACTACCAAGTAAATTTCAAATGATGCTCCAGTTAACAGCGTTAGAATTTTTTTTCATGTTCCATCGATGTAGTGGGTTGGGGGATGAAGAGGATTTTGTTCTTGTTTATGTGCCAAATCTCCATTCCAAAGTCGGCGTATTTGTGAGATGCTCCAAGACAGTAGCATTTAAACGCGCATGATTTCAAAAATTGATAAACTTGAAATCAGATTCAAATAATTAAAATAAATCAGA
>BGPR01001272.1:60926-71183 GCA_013235015.1 Araneus ventricosus | reverse complement strand
GGTCTTTAAATTTAAATTCACTCCCAAATAAATAAATTTTGAATTTTAGTTATGTTTTATTGATATTCCTGGCTTTGTAATAATTTATTTCCTGAAATTCCTAAACGTTTATACTGTTTGATGTTAAAAGGGGACTTCTGCAACATTTAAACTGAATGTTTACAAAAAATAATAAATGTAATATATTTTGGTGCTCGGCAATAGAATCCTTTTTTATTGTGATGCACATTAGAGTTATCTTGGAGCCTAATTTCAGTGCTTTTAAGAGGTCATTTTTTTTTCTCCCCCAGTAAAATTTATGAAACGCCAGAAGTCCACTTTTAAAACCAAGCGATTTATTTATGATCGTATTCTCATCAAATTTAATTGTTTTGTCGTTCAGTCTAGGTGATTGTTTGCGTAAATACATAATTCAAGATTTTTCCAGAAATTTATTTGAATAAAATTCAATACTTTAAGCTTTTCTATTTGCGCAATGACTTAAAACAAGACATTTCACTCACAATAATTCTATATTTTTTCCAATAAAGGCGATCACTTCAATTTAAAGGAAAACAATATTTCTAGCGAAACAAACCTTTTATCTTCGCTACTTCAATAATAAACAATTCTCTCTTTTTATGGACGTCATTTTCAAGGAAACGTCATTATTTTCCACATAATCAGCCACAGAAACACGCACCACACACAACGTTACATATAACGCGAAAAATATAATACATAGGTCGTAACCAAACTCATAATAAAAAATCTCACCATTTCGAGCACACTTTGAGTAGAAGAGAGATTACAAAAATGGAATTCCGGGCGTAATCCCCTGAAATTTAATACTCGTCCGGTTGACTGAAGAAGAAATTGGGTTTCGGAGAAGCCCGCAGCTGAAGGGATTACCCCTCTCGGCTATTTCGGATTTTCGACGAGAATCGATAGCCTTCCACCCCTAGGCATCTACCAGAAGGTTTCAGCTGCCAAAATGTATTTCAAAATTCCTCCGCCGCTGTTTGCTGTAGCGCTTAATCTAAAGCGAGGAAGCCCGGTGATTGCTGTCTGAGGATCGTTTTCAAGAGGGTACGTGGAGTGATGTTGATGGATTTTTTTTCAAAAGCTGTTACTCCTCCATCTTTATATGTATATCGGAACTGGATTTGGAATCGGGTAGGCGGAAGTGGTTAGTTAGAAGAACTCGTTAAATGTACTCGCGTGGGATGCAATGTGTACGAAATTGAGCATTGGTTTTTAAAATTTCATATATCTGTCAAAAGTATCAGAAAATGATGAAAAGGTTTAAGTTTGGTTTGTATTAATGTATTACTTGATTTGATAATTTCCACATCTGAGATTTAGGACAAATATTTTTTATGTCCAAAACATCTCTATCAGCCCGCTTGGCATTTCTATGGAAAGGTTTATTATACAAATCATTTAGAATATTTATTCACTTATAAATATTATTTAAGATCTTTGAATACATTCTTGCGCCTGAGGCTATTAATGTGTTATCCATTCATTGTCGTCGCTCAAATCTCACATGTGAACGACTTGATGCTCATAGTAGGGGTCGCGGTGTCATAGTGGCACCGTCTCGATATAAAAACCCGACTCCGCCCAGTATGTGAGTCTGCGCACGCTAAACCAAGTGTCGTGGGTCAAACATTCTCCCGGTTGTGTAGCGCAGAAACCTGGAGAGGTCAGCTGCCGTCCTCGCCATCTGACAGCAGCATAAAATTACGTCGTTCGTTCCGAATTAGCCCTCAAGTCCCATTCAGAATGAAACGTTAATACAGTTAAGGTAAACTAAATATCCTTTCTAAGGCTCTTCCAGATTGTACAGTATTTGAAACACAATTTGTGTTGCAGATGTTTCGATTGGTTGCAAAGTAATCATACAATTCAATTATATGATTACCCTAAAAGTTATTGCCATTGCGTTGTGGTCATGATTTCGAAAACCGATGATATTTTTCTTTAATAACAGATATTAGAATTAAAATTATCATCAAAACTTAAATGTGATAAGGACAGGTTTCAAATTAAAGATAAATTTTATAATTTAAAATTAATTTAAGATAAATAAAAAAAATTATGAAATTTTACGCAGAGAACCAGTAGCTATATTATGAATTTTAGATTCATAATTACAAAATTGTATTTAAGAGGTTTTTTACAAGGCAAATTTCACCCATTTCCAATAGGTTAGCAGCAAAATCCTAATAATTACATTGATTAATTTCTAAAAAGGCAACACAAGGATTTCTTCCGTGATGTTGCTCGAAAACTACTCTATCTCAAAGCGGGTATTTTGGGATAGTTCTGCATTTCGCTTCCAGTTCACTATATTCAAGGCAGATAAGCGGCAATAGTCGTGATGCAAGTTTTGTTTATAAATTATTTGTGTTTAAATAAAATTAAATAGATTATAATCAAGCTTAATAAAATAAATTTCATTTTTAAAGATAGAAGCTTTCGTTATTTCGTTTTGCAATTAATGTTTTACGTCGAAAAGTTTATTCTTATGGAAAAAGAGCATAAAGGTAAAAAAAAATGCAATGTGAATAGATACGTAAACTCCCCTAAAAATAAATGATTTAAGCGCTAATAAGAATGCCATGTTGTATAAACATATTCTAAGAACTTTGTTCGCATATTAAACTCATAGAAAATAATATTTAAATACAAAAATATATCCTAGTCTTACATTTAGTTCATGACAAGAATATTATTTTTTATTTCTAAATGTGTCAAGTAGTGTTTCACAAATTGGCATTCAAAAATTAAATGCGAAAGTACAGTTCTAAAATACTTTCCTTCCATCTCTTCATGTTTATGAAAATATGAGAAAATAGGCTTAATTATGAAGCAGCAGTCTAATAGCTTTTCCACAACTCATAAATGATCACTGAAGTTATAAACCAAGTTTTAAATTACAAAAATAAGAGAACAACCGCCTATAAAACATAATTTCATTCGTACATTAATTAAAATCAAAGTAAATTATATTGAAAATTATCACACATTAGCTAACCATTTCACAGAACTTCAATCTAACTCGCATAAAAATTCTACACTATTCCTTTTAAAATCTGAGAATAAATAACAAATAGCGTTAGGCGTTGCAAGACAAAAATAGATAACTATTTTACGATTATATTAATAGCGAAAACCAAACGGTTAATTACCTAACAGGCGACATTTCTACCAACCATAAACAGTTAAATTTATACCAGAAGACATTTTTATCGAAAGTAAAGAGATTAATCTTTTACAGGCAACTATTTTACGAAGATAAATTTTGAAAATTTAAATTAAGTTGTTACTAATTTAGAAAACTCAACACCAATGAAACTTATAAATTCTTCTAGAGTACTCTTCAAGATTTGTTAAGTTTAAGCGTAAGCCTTGTTAAATATGTGCATTTTAATTCATCGGAACAAATCTTGTGTACGCCCTGGAACGGCAGTTGAATAAAACTTTTTATTCTGAATGTGGTTTGGTGATTTTAACTCCTATTTATGCGATTTCCAAAATTAATTAAAAAAGCATTTGCTCTTCAGTGAAAGACCATGGTAAGCATCGCTACAAACAGAAAACGAAATATTCACTTATCTATTCCAGAATTTAACTTTATCTGAAATTCAAAAGCTAAAGAATATATTTTGAAATTAAAAAATAACAGAAATTAAAAAAGCATTTACAGCTATCATATGAGTTTCATGTTGAATGGATTGATTCCATTTAAAAATTAAACTTCAAATTCATTACTAAAAGAAATAATATGTAATATCATGTATATATTGTATTTAAAGTTTGTATTCCTATGATGGCATCGTTAATGTTAGCCACTAACGGCATAGTTGTGTTCTCATCATGGAAACAAATTCATCTTCATTTCTAACCTTTGTATTTGAAGTATAAACTATCATAAAACATGGTGGCAGCGAAGAAAAAGCTCACGCAAGGATAAATTCCCATTAAAACGAATCTTGCAGCGCGGAAAAGGATAAAGAATTTCTTAAGCGGCGAAATTCAAAATGTCGACGCCCGCTTACCAGATTCCGGCGCCAGAAGCCTTGTCATTCGAAAGTGCAGATTGGAGTAAATGGATAGAAAGATTTGAAAGATTCAGAACCGCATCTGGCTTGATTAACAAGCCTGAAGCAGAACAGGTAAATTCTGTTTTATATTTGATGGTATCGCATTCCGAAGAAATATTTAGAACTTTCAATTTGAAGTAAACAGAGGTTGATTCATACGAAGTAGTTAAAGCTAAATTTGAAAGCTATTTTATTCCAACCCGTAATGTAATCTATGATCGTTATAAATTCAATATGCGGATGCAAGAGGAAGATGAAGCAGTAGAAGATTTTATTACAGTACTCCATAATTTGGCGCAGAACTTCGAATTTCCGCCAAGTTTTGGCGATGAAGCTACCGAGATAGAATCGTATGCTGCATACGCGATAAACGAGTATCGGAAAAATTGCAGCTAGAAGCGGATCTCACGCTGGAAAAAGCAATTAACATCGCCAGACAAGCTGAAATAATTTTAAAAACAGCAACCATTTGCCACAAATCATGAGAATAAGATGCCAAATTCGGCTAATAAAATAATAACGACGCAAATTTCAAAGTTTAATCCTGAAAAGGGTAAACAAAATGCCTGCTCCAAACCAGAAATTCAGAAAAATGGAAACAAAACTCAAATTAGTAAATTTAGAGAATTGTTCCAAAACAGAAACTCAGTGCAAATGGTGAGGAAATAGTAAAATACATTCAAGAGAACAATGTCCAGCTAAAAATGTCATACATAACGCCTGTAAAAAGAAAGGTCATTATTCCAAGATATGCAGATTGCATGTAAAAGTGAAAGCTCTCACTGAAGAAGAAAACATATCCTCATCATATCTTGGAAATTTAAAGAACTCTTCTTCTGAAGACGAATGGAAAGTAAATGTTTTGGTTGATAACAAGCTACTTCATTTCAAAATTAATACTGGTGCTGATCTCACTGTGATTTCTCAGAAGAAATTTCAGTCAGCTTGGGGAAATAAGAAAAAGCTGCAGGCATCCAATAAGCAAATTTTTGGTCCGGATGAAAACAAATTAAAGGTTCTAGGACAATTTCAGGCTAAACTTCAATATGGTAAACAACATTTCATAGGAAATATTTATGTAGTTTCAAATTTACATATATCACTTTTGAGCTGTACAGATTGCGAAAAATTGAAGTTGATTGCAAAAGTAAATGAAATGAAAGCAAAATTTGATCCAAAGTTAGAATTTCCTAAACTTTTCACAGGGATTGGAAAAATTAAAAACATCTTACAAAGAAAATGCCAAACCTTATGCAATCATGGTTCTTAGAAGAGTACCTATTCCTTTGAAGGATGCACTTCAAAAGAAACTGTATGAAATGATTGCATAAAAAATCATAGAGCCAGTAGATGAGGCTTCTGAGTGGTGTGAACCAATGGTAATAGTGCCAAGAAAGAAAGGAGATATACGAATCTGAATTGATTTTTCAGAATTGATTAAAAACATACAACGCGAGACATATCCAATGGCATCTGTAGATTACATCATAACAGAATTTAACAATGCAAAATATTCAGTATCATCGATTCCAATTCCAATTGGCAGATAATGTTGCACCCTGAATCTTCTGCATCAACAACATTCATCACTCCTTTTGGTTGATTAAAATTAAAGCATCTTCCATTTGGGATTAGAGCTGCTCCTGAGGTGTTCCAGAAAGGAATTGGAGAATGTCTTAAAGGTCTGAATGGAGTAGTTGTGCTGATGAATGAATATGTTGTGTATGGTGAGACTGAAAAAGAATATGATGAAAGAATACCAAGTTTTGCAAAGATTACAAGATCTAAATGCGGAAAAATGTCAGTTTAGGAAGAAGTCTATCAAATTTTTAGGACACATCTTATCTGCTGATGGTATATGCCCCGATCCCACGAAAAGAGAAGCAATTAAGAAAATGTCACAGCCAACTAATATAACAGAGCTCAAGCGTTTTCTTGGCATGGTGAATTTCTTTAGAAAGTTTGTACCTAATCTGGCTGATATGGCAGAGCCACTACATGCAATGCTGAAAGCAGATACAACTTGTACTTGGGGTCCGAATCAAGAAAAAGCATTTGAAAGAATTAAAGAAAGTTTATGCAATACTCCAGAGTTAACTTTATATGATTGCAAGAAGATATTTGAGTGCTGATGCATCATCTTATGGCATAGGAGCTATGCTATATCAAATAAAAGACAGTTCTAAACGTCCAATTGCCTATGATTCAAGGACATTTTCTGCAACTGAAAAAGGTTTTATGCCCTATTAGAGAAAGAAGCTCTAGCAGTCGTGTGGGGATGTGAAAAATTTAATGACTATTGTATAGCAACGGTTTCGGAAACCCTCCGCGTATTCCTATGATGGCATCATTAATGTTAATGGCCGCTAACGGTATAGCTGTGTTCTCATAATGTAAATGAATTCATCTTCATTTTTAACCTCGTATCTGTATTTATCTGAAGTATAAACGATCATAAAACATAATAGTCATAGTAGTATAAGTTTCAATGGTAATAATATCGCCAAAAATTTAAAAACTGCAGACTGTATTTTTTGCACATAAAACATAATCTTAAACTCCAGAGAACTAAGCATAAACAAATGATAAATCACTGCACTTCCACCAAGAAACAAAATAAAACTAACATTTTACACTTTGAAAATGAGGAAAAATTCACGAGCGCTTAGAAAAGGAAAGGAAAAGAGAAAAAAAAAGTTCCATATTTTTCCTCCATTCAAATGTTTTCTGCTTTGCCCAGTAAAGACAATGGCGTTTTTTACTTTTAAACTTTCAAGCAGACCACAGATCTCAGCATTTTCTTTTATTTTTCCTTTTTTTCCACTCTTGCGTCTACTGCTTCTTTTACCTCTAAGGGTTATGGGAAAAGAAACGAAAAAGTACACTTTCATATTTTGATGTCTTTTTTTCATTTCTTTGTTTGTTTGTGTTAAAGGAAGTAGTACGTCGCAATATATAAATGGATTCTTCAACGTCGTTTCTCTTTCAGAAAGCATTCCTTTAAAAATATTTTTACTTTTGCTTACCACAGGTGAAGGTTTTTGTCGTGCGGATTTATTAGAAAGCGGTGAGGCTGCGGCAAAATGTATGGTTATATCTGCGCACTTGCGGCAAAGAGGAAAAGGAAAGTTTTATATTTTCTCGGAGCTCACACATTGTCCATATTTTTCTACAAAACCGTGAAAAAGGAACGTAAACAATACTTAATTCATTTAAAATACATCCCACGTAATCTTTAAGGTTACTCTAAGGTGTCCTAAAAATCTACACACACTTTCTATAATTATTACATAAACAATTAATATTGGATGTACCGGATGATAATGCAGATTTTCTTTCAGAGATGGGGAGTAAAGTGCCTTAGATGCACTGTGTGAATTGCGCTTTGCGATCTTTGGAAGAACAAGCTGCGCAACCGCAGATTTCAAAAGGTGTACATGGGAGTGATATTGGTAGGCAAAAACATGGCGACGTTCGAGCTAAAAAAAAGAGAATTTGCGCGAAGAATTACTTCATTACTTCTTTGTGAAGAAATATGCAGCTGAAAGGTACCCATACTACGGGATACATATGCTGAACATGCGCAATCACAAGACACGTGTGGATGCTTGTTTAGACGGTTTTTGAAACGGCTATGGGAAGAAGACAGGCTGTGTTATTGGTGGAATCAGGAGGGTGAGGTGCATCATGAGTTTCAGAAACCCGGTGAAACCGTTAATAGTGATTGCTATCAACAATAAATCGTCAATTTGAATCACACCTGACCGTCAAACGACCACAATGTGCCAGATGATACGGCAATGTGCTTTTGCTTCATGACAATCAATCACCACACACGTCCAAACCAGTAACGAACACGTTAAAGGGTATTGCCTGGGAAATATTATCCCACCCGTCATATTCACCAGATCTTGCGACGTCTGGCTTTCACTTGTTTCGGTTGATACCACGCGCAATGTTTTAACAACATTTGGAAACGTATGATGGTGTGGTCCGATGTATCTCTGACTGGCATTCTTCCACGCGAACAAAGTTCCATTCGGATGTTATACACACATTGAGAGAACGCAGCCCCATGGCCGATGCCATTACGGCATTAGGCATACCTTACCTGACAGATGGAAAAAATGTGCAACTAGCAGTGGCCATTACTTTGAATACAGTACTGCGATTGCTTTTCTC
The DNA here is from genome assembly GCA_013235015.1 of Araneus ventricosus. Taxonomy (NCBI): domain Eukaryota; kingdom Metazoa; phylum Arthropoda; class Arachnida; order Araneae; family Araneidae; genus Araneus; species Araneus ventricosus. The sequence continues at coordinate 62,910 of BGPR01001272.1, read as the reverse complement.
CCGTTTATCGTATTTTCCTTTTATCCGAATTCCGCATTTTTAAACGGTTCACCTAGTAATATGCATCAAAGTTTCATCACTCAAGTAATTAAATTCAAATGAAGAACCTTGTCAGCTATCGGAATATGTACCATGCAATAAACTTTTATTCTTTTCAGATATAATTGTCAAGTTAAAATAATACTTGTTTTTATATATGATGCTCAGTTAATGCCAACTTCGCCCTTTTATTTCGAAAAAAACATTGAACGATATCAGCTCATCAGAAAAATTAAAATAATACATCAATGAAAACGTTTTGATTAGCTCTTTACGAATATTACATATATAAATCAAAAATATTTACTCCGTTAAGGTAACATACGACTGTTAAACCTCGAAAATTTTCGATTTTATGAAGAGAAAAATATTATTTCCCTGTTTTTGGAGAACAATTTACAACAATCCGCGTTAAAAAAATTCCCATAATTATGAAAGTTATGAAGAAAAATGTATAATCTTCTGAGCGTAAACATTGAATATGGCCATATCTTTAAAGCGCTATATCTCAAAATGTGTTTTTCTGATATTGCGCGCACGATATCTCAGGAACTATTGAATATTTTTACATAAAATTTTTATCGAATATATATTTTGCTATGTTCTACAAATTGAACCACATTTTTGTACATATTTCTCCAAAGAAGTTTTTTTCGGGGGTTAGAAAAGTTGAAATTTTAACTATTTTTAGCATTTTTGTTTTAAATTGGTATATGAAACAGAAATTAAATTTAAATGTTAATAAATTGTGGTTCAGTTTCTTAAAGAGAATGTTTGTGTTACTTTGATACCCAAAATATTGCTTTTAGATAAATATTTTATTCGCAATCATGCGCGCAAGGTGACTATCTCTTTTATGCCAATATGAAGGTTTGAAACTGTGTGTTGATGTAATGTTTCGAATTTGACAGTTTTCCAGCATTTTTCGAGGTTTAAGAGTCGTATGTCCCCTTAAAGCTATCCAATACCAAGCAGAAACCAAAAGTTCTGTAGGAACAACTAAAAACACAATACCGCGTACTGTGAATCACACTAATAACGGGTTGGAATCTTATGGTGAGACACGGGGAGCTGGTAACTTTATGTCTCTGATGATGCAGAATCAGGGCATTCATAAAGGATAATTTTCGAGGAAACTCCAATTCGCAATCTTGCACTCTTCGTCTTCTTACCCGACTTTCCCCTATATATTAATTATTCAAATATTGTATGCATTTCTTGGAACACTCTGTACTTGATTCTGCGTTGAAATATCACTGATTTTCCTCTGCTAGTTTAGACGAAGTAATCAAATTTTGTACATTTTAATAATGAATTAACTTTGATATTTTCTATGTTCGGTTTCAAATTAAAACGCTTTTCTAGGGAAATGATTCATTCTTTCCTTGTAAGAACTTCAAACATAATTTGGCCAGAGAATTAATGGAAAATATTGTGATAAGGCTTAAGGCATTTTTCAAAGAGTAGATAAATTTTGAACGTAAATAAAACTTGATGTCTTAATTTATGAGCACAGCAATCCTTATCGTAATCCTGCAGCTAAATTTATGTTTAAAATTTAGCGCAGACTAATTACTAATTTACTAGGAACTAATTTAGAAGATATTATCGAACAAAATAAATTGAACAAGTACAGATAAATTTTGCCAAATTTCCATATGTTTATCATTTATAAAAAGTTGAAAAGAAGAAAGGGAGGCTTTATATGACTGGACAAGATAATATCTTTATTCCATAAAATATATAATATAAAATGTTTATTATCTTTAAAAGTAGTGAAATGATAGACAATAAAATCTCATTTATCCGATAAATAAGTACAGATTACAGAAAGGAAGGATTAGTGTGAAAATCGAAACTGAATGCCGATTCTACAATTTTCTATATATAAAATGGATAGGAATGACTTAGTTTGTTGACCGGGCGAAGTGAGGTACTGATTTAA
>BGPR01001272.1:7137-60916 GCA_013235015.1 Araneus ventricosus | reverse complement strand
TGTTATGAATAAAATGGTGAAAGCATTGTGTGAGTTTCTCCAAGCAAGGTATTGAATGAATTAAAAGGAAAATATAAGTTTTTATCAATTTCTGAACGTACTCATCTAGATTTTTACGAAACTATATCTTACAATATAACTTATTCGAAAACTTCCATCTATTTCTTCTGGGAAGTATTTGCTTACGCTTTGCCAGAGATTTCGAAATATTCAGAAGAGAAAAATAAACATATCTGTCCTTCAGGACATCTATTTTATCTCAATTTCCTTTGAAGAGGAAGAAACTGCTCGCATTAAATTCCACCTCAGTTGCTAAACATTACTGCCAGGAATTTCTCTCTCAAAAAGAATTTGTTTCTTTACAAATTCTAAAGCAGGTATATGCAAACTTTGCTTAACATAAAAAGTAAATAAAACCATAGCAATTCGTTCGGGTAGAGTGTTTTTCTTAACTATTCGAAATCTGTTGGATGTCTGCCAATTTTGTAGAAATATCCTTTCATTATTGTTGCTGTTATCAACCGTCTGGAAGTGGGTAAAATAAATGTTTTCAAGCTAATGTTTAATGCAATAAAATTGTTTTTTTTTTAAAAAGAGAAAAAGATATAAAATAAAAACGTTGTCAGCAAAAAAAGAAGTAAAATTTTTTCATAATATATTCATCAAGATTTAAATTCATTCTGAACGCCATAGTGTCCTGATGAATGAATCATAAATTCGACATTGTTTACAAAATGATATGAGATGTGTGGATACGGATACAAGAGTAGCTTTAATAGTTGGCTCTGTTCTCTGCTCGCTAATCCCCAGGAGGAATGTACGAGAATCCATGTTCGCTTCGTTCATTTAAATAGGTGTGCTGTTGATCCTGAAAACCAGCGGGAGTAGTCTCCCCTAAACTTTCTAAGTGGATATTCGTCAAAATCTTGAGTTCGAATTTTTTTGACGATTGCAATACTTTCTCTTTGTATACTTCGTATACGAGAAAGTGAAACAAAAAAAACCAAAAAACCTGAAATCAAATATCTGTTGTCACGTTTCAAAAAAATATTACTTTGAAGCAGGCGCGATAAAATAGGCAATGCAATGAATACTAAAGCGAAAATTCTGCTTTGGAATTGAATTTCCAAGAAAACAATTTATACTACCACAACCGTAACAATTGCAAAAGCGTGTGAATGAAAGATTTGCTGAAATAATGAGATCGGTTTGATTTACAACAATAAAAAAATTGTTAACAATTGATGTTTGAAAACATTATTTATTGTTGTAAATAAAATTTACAACAATAACAGATTGCTACCAATACGCATGCGCATGAGAATCGGATTTAAAGAAATTGAATATGCAATTTGAACGCCTCTTTTTGACGGATTTGGCCCAAACTTTTATACGGACTTACATTCATAACGATAAAACTGTGTACCAAATTTTATCCATTTAGCTAATCAAGTTTTTGAGTTATAGCGTTCGCATGACCTCGAACATGCAGACAGACAGACTTCCCGTTGACGGATTTTGTCCAAAATTTGAAAGAAACCTACAAATTATGTTGAAAGACTACATACCAAATTTCATCCCCGTAGCTCTAATAGTTTTCGAGTTATCATGTTCACAGACAGACACACACACACAGACATAATTCCAAAATTGTGTTTTTCGGACTTAGGGAGGTTTAAAACGTGGAGATTCGTCAAAATCTCGAGTTCGAATTTTTTGACGATTACAATACTTTCTCTTTGTATACTTCATGTACGAGAAAGTAAAAACACATTTATGGTTGAGCTTAATAGATTTCTTTGAAAAATTCTTTTTCTTGATTTTGTTAGGATTCAGAAGACAAATTCAACATTCAAATGAAACTAACAAAGAAAATGGTAAAGCTTAAGGACACGGTACGATGTCGTCACCAAGCTCGCCATAATAGCGCCAACCTTTAAGAAGCTCTCTAAAATTCAAGGGAAAAAATTTTTCAGGATTGCCACATTGACAAATAATTGTTCAAAAGAAATTCCAATTTGACGACTGCACCATAATTTTCTCTGAACATGTTGAGACAAATTTACCTTCTTTCTGAACGCCTCTGCAAACTTTTTTCTGTGGATTCATTTGTACTTTGAATTCGTTTCCTTTCGATAATTTCAAAATTCATATTTAACTCATTGGAAAGAAGGTTCAATCCAAATCACATTCGTTTGTTTACTTTGGAAAGTGAAATCACGTGATCGATCAGATGATCACTTCTTGGCCTTTTGGCTAAAATCAGAGTGCAGTTGCTATAGATTTTGCCACATCTTATAGTTAGATAACGCGTTTTCTGGGAGCCGAACAAGAGAAATATTTGCATAGAATCAATTTAATACTGAATTGTTCAACTGTCTGTATTCACCATGGTACTGTGAATCTTTCCCGATTTTCAATTTTTTTGTAACTTCTGTTGCTACCTGTCTAAGATAAGACATTAGTTATGTTTTTAACATATGTAGTTACTGAGATATAGAGGATCGTCCATACAACGTGGAGTGGGAATCAAATTCCTTCCTGAGACCCAATGGGAGGAACGTAGTCCTACGTTAAAAATCTTTAACATCTCGGAGCAAGATATAGAGGCTAAAATTGCTGTCAGAAAGCCATTAGAAGGACATTAGAATTGCTTGAAAAAAGCGTATCAAAAATTTTACGGAATTTAGTTTAGTCATATTAACGTCCCGTTTTGAAGCAACACTAGGGCTATTTTGGGACGGACCTGGTAATTCTGAACTGCGGTCAGATGACGAGGACGATAGCTGAGCTGGCATCTCCCTCTCCAAATTTCCGCATCGCGCCAGCGAAAGGTCGTTTGGCCACTAAGTAATGATTAGGCCCACATACACGGCGAATATTCAGTGGAATTGGGTTTTGAACCTGGAACCTTGCGGCCCCGAAACATCTACAGAGTTTAAGAATAATGAGTTGAAAGCTGTAAATGCGTTTTTAACGTGAACTCTTTCTGTATTTAATATGGATTGAATTCACTTTTACGTAGATACGTCAAATCAAACCTCGTCAATTTTATTTTGAAACCCGTAAAATATCATTTATTTGCATTACACAACGCTGTATAATAGGTGAAATTACTTTTGTCGTGTGGTTATGATAATTCTTAAAATCAGTCCATTGTGTATATATTTGGGAAATATTTGTATCAATCAACATAAAATACTTCGATGTGTTGTTTTATCTCTGTGTGTCTGTGTGTCAACTTATTAATTTATGTAAGTAATGTAATCTGTTATTTTATTAAATGTAATTCTGTAAATTGCGTAACATCACATCTTTTAGTGTTTTACTGTATTTTTAAGTATTTAAAGAAAAAAACCACAATTTTGAATTGTATTGGAAATATATATATATAATCAATAAAGAAAGCTTCTGATAAACTTCAAATTTTACAGGATTATTATGGAGAAGTGAAAAAAAGCACATATAAAACAAATCATTTACCATAAAATGCATATTTTTAAAATGAATTTGTATAGTCAGGTGGAGTTCAGAAATATAAAAAATTCTATCGCTTCCACTACTAGAATTTCTTTCACATTTGAATTTTGACGTAGATTTACGTCTCTCCATTAATGGTGTGTCGGAAAAATGTCGGAAATTACGATGCTTTTCGTGGTATTTTTAAACGCTTATAGCTCCGCAACCAAATAACATGGAAAGTTGGTTTTAGTTTCATTCAACAGAAAAAGGTAAACACTGAAGACTGCAAAAATAATTTTAGAATTTGTAATTATGATTTAGCCACACTCGAGTTGCAAAGTTAGTGAAAATCACGAAGAATTTTCATGACGTCACAGCAGCCGATGCGTGCGCACGCATCAGTTGCGAGCTGTATATTAACTGAATTTTAACAGAATTGAATTCAGATTCATTCATTTAACAGAGAAAGGTCATAGGGTATAGGTAATAGTCACATACAGCTACTTTATTCACAGAAAGTCACAGTTGAGTAATCGATTAATTAACTGTCTTTAATTAATTATTATTAATAATTGTTGAATTAGTTGAACTGTCCTTTTGATCGATTTAATTGCGTTGAGTTGGTTTTAGTTTCATTTAACAGAGAAATGTCACAGAGTATAGGTCATAGGTCAAAGTCACCTAGAGCTACTTTAATCACATAGAACAACTTTAGTCACAGAGAGTCACAGTTGAGTAAGGTAAGTAAGTCTACGCCCCTCAATCCCAGCGGCCGTTTCGCAGAGTCACCCTTCCGTCGAATTTTTTTTATGGGTATTTCCGATTTCACCTGCAAAAATGAAATTTATCCTCATGAGAGCAGTAAACTAAGTTTTTATTGGCTTTGGTTATCAGTTTTTATTTACAGTTAAGCATAAGCATTTAAACCGTTCCATGAGATCAGCAAAAATACGTTCTTATCACAAAAGCTTTAATTCTTTTTATTAAAACATTAGCTGTTTTTTATAACCTAAGTTATGTTACTGTATATAGGAAATGCTGATTTTTAGCTGACTTTCCTCTCCATACTTATATTTATCATTGTACATATTATGTGAATCATCAAATAACCAGCGGACTATTTTCACTTGACTTCCTCGTCTAATTCCCTAAAAAGGTACGTTCTGTCTTTAGCTTCGTCTTATGAAGTAAAGATAATCGAGTATGCATTTTGGAACAGTTCCTTTTCCCGTTAAACGATTTGGTCTAAAATTTGACAGAGATCTACAATTTTGATGTTGAGATAACTTATTGAAATTCATTCTTCTAGCTCGTTACGGGTTTCTTGACGTAGACTTACGTCTCTCCATAGTGGTCTAATGGTGTGTCGGGAAAGAAAAAAATTATGCGCTTTTCATGGTATATTTAACGATATAGCTCCACAATCAAATAACATACAGAGTTGGTGTTAGTTTCATTTAAAAGAGAAAGGTTGACATTGAAGATTGCAAAAATAATTTTAGAATTTTGAATTACGGTTTAGTCACAGTCGAGTTGCAAAGTTGGTGAAAATCACGAAGAATTTTGATGACGTCACAGCGAAAGATGCACTCACACGCAGACTAAGGCAATTCATTCATCGATCGCGCGAAATATTACTCAAGAATTGTTGAATTATGTCGAATTTCGTGCCAAATTTAAACGCTTATAGCTCCGCAACAAAATAACATAGAGAATTGGTTTTAGTTTCATTTAACAGAGAAAGGCAGACATTGAAAATTACAAAAATAATTTTAGAATTCGTAATTAATGTTTAGTCACAGTCGAGTTGCAAAATCTGTGAAATCACGAAGACTTTTGCATATATAGAGTCACATAGACTAATAGTCACTATAGACTATAGAGTTACTAGTCACATAGAGCTACTTTAGTCACAGGAAGGTCACAGTTGAGTAAGGTAAGTAAGTCTACGCCCCTCAATCCCAGTGGCCGTTTCGCAGACAGCTTCCTGTCGATTATTTTTTTTTACACTTAGCGTTTTCTTACACATCAACATTCAGACTGACAAACAGTTTGGACCATATTTTTAGTTCAAAACTGTTATTAACCATATAATAAATTTCATCTATTTTGTTTGCTCATTTGAGTTATCTTATTCATATGCACACGGGCGTGTAAACAAATAACTTTCCCGTTTAAAAATATCCACAATTATGGTGCAAAGACCACATACAATTTTTCATTATTCTAGTCCATTTCATTTTGGAGTTATAGTGTTCACAGGTAGATAGACAGATGGACTCAGAGAGATCTAAAACATGGAGATACATAAAAAATTAACGATTACAATAATTTATCTTTGTATACGAGTAAGTTAAAATTGAATCTTCAATAACGATTGTAATGTTCATTGAAGTTTACGAGAAGTTATGAATATTATTGAATCATTAAGATAATAATTGAATATTCAATAAGGTATATAAAATTCTCTGAAAATTATCTTTTAAGAGCTATTGTGAATTTGTGACCTATAGACGAACAAGTTTTACTTTTATGTACAATCATATTTTATATTAAATTACTATACGAATCTTTGATTTCTGAACACTTGTACGCGTCGTTGCAGCCAGAAAAATCATGTGACCACCAAAAATTCTTGTTGGATTCAGGTTTAGAATTGGGAGATAATGTTTTTTCTTTCTAAAATTTAAATAAAAATTCTAAGAAACGAGTTTAGATTCTATGGAAATCCATAAAACATTTTATTTTTTGCACGTTATCCCTTATGAGGCATGTGCAACGTTGTTATAAATAACGGACTTTTTAAACAGACTTTTCAGAAAACTTACCGTTTCTATTGCATGTATTGTGATTCTTAATTCTCACATAACACACATCAAATGTGCCAATATATGAATTAGACGCAAATTTTAATTTTGGAAACCAATGCGCGTCTTGCAGAAAGAAAAGAATCGTGACGTGAAGAACAGCAAAAGACAACTTGCAATTCGATAATATGCACAATACCATTTATCGTGAGATTGTGACCACACGTGGAATGACTCTATTTGATGATGAGGCGAAGGCGACATTTCTTCTTTCCATAGCTCCAGTTTTGATAATCCTTTCCAAAGACCAAGTTCAAAAAAGTATCTGATTTTTCACTGTTAATTATGGTGTAATTACCTCAACTCTACAAATTTCTGATATAACATCTAAGTCATCGTAACATGAAATAACCAGATCTGAAGTTTATTAACGGCCTAGTATCGCTAATATTTGGATGAAAGTGTTGTTCCATCAGATGATCTAGTGAGATAATAGTCTCTGTTTAATATAGATGTATATTGACGATCTAACTCTGTACCACTGAAAGCTGACTAATGCTATGTAGGAACTATCCATTTCGGTCCTGCCATTGTCACAAATTACAATTCCAGTCAACAAATCAAAAGCACATATATGAAATTAATAAAATTAAGTATTTCGTGCTGTCTGTCTTTTGCTACAGTAATCACTAAATATTTTCGATGTCCATATCTTATCATTTATCTGAGTTTGTCTTTCTGTATCGTTATTCCCCTTGTTAAGCATCATGTATTTTGACAGACGATATTGCGATAATTATACATAATGACAAGTTATTATGTATAATTACCGCTGTAATTATATATGACAGGCTAAAGATCCAGTAATTATACATAATAACCTATTATCCACATTAATCGAAACAGATGTATGGCATAGATATTTAACTTGCATGCTAAAGTGAAGTGACGCTATGGAACAAAACATATCCCATTGCAACAATAAAATTTTACTTTCTCGACGCCATCCACTGACACAAGATATGCAGGATAGGGTAAAAAAATATTTAATCTACATTATATCTCCAGATGTAGTGTTTATCATCTTTCTGACACATATAATGGTTTCCATTGATTTTGTATTAAAAACTTCAGCTCAAAGTACTGTATAAAATTTTAAATGAGAAGTCATTCAATATATAGGAACAGATTTAATCATTTTACACCAATATATGACAAGAATATTTTTCATTTTATAATGTGCATGTAAAATAGTTACAGATGTCGAAATCGCGGATGATGTAAGAGTGAGCAGCCAGTATAACTTTATATAACGGCACAGAGAGATCTTTATGGAAGGTTCTTTATGTGTATAAATTTCTTCAAAATCATACCAAAAGACCAGATACGATGGAATCTGTATATGTAGGAATTGCCTAACGCTCTAAGAGTTATTCTGTCAAAAAAATGAATGACTCTGATAGGATATATATATATATATATATATATATATATTTATATATATAAAACTTTAATAGTTCTTTTGCGGATTCCAGCGGTGGTAAGCGTTTCTTTATATTTTTGTGAATATTTCTGTTTCATTTTGCTTTTAATATAAGTTTTATGTATTCGGATTTTTTGCTTTCGAAATTTGAAATCTTTTTCTTTTATATTTCTTTTAATCCAGAGTTTTTTCTAATTTAACGGTTGGTGCTTTATGGGGGGATAACGAACATTTTTACGATTTTTCGTATGTCGTTTAGCAGAAAAAAGAACTAATTAATATCATAGGCGGGCTTCCCTCCTGATCAGCTACTTGCCATGATATTTTTCAATTTATTTAGTTTTTCCCTTCCTTTTTTGTCGTTTTGTTTCTTGTATATTTTTGATATATCTTCTTTTGTTCCTTGTAAATTCGATATACATATATATTATTCACTTGTCCTAAAATGAGTTCTCATATATGCTATATTTAATAGTTACTAAAAAGCGTATAGCAAATTAAGTTGGATATCAAGAATAAAATTATATACTCTAAAATCATGTACTTAAAAATCGAACTATTTTCGATGCAGAAATTAAAGCAAATAGGGGAAGAAAGGTTCCAGGCCAATTTAAAATTCAATAATTCACAAACGAATGAAATTGGAACGTTGCCGTTTCCACATAAAGAATGAAATTGAAACTGGATTTGTTTTGTCATGAAATCAGAATATACTGCTAGCATAGCTTAGAATTTAAATCCCCTGATACTAGTTCTGAAGTTCCGCATTCCGAAGCGATGCGTTAAGTAGAATAAGACAATGGGTGGAGTAACGCTTCCAAATTGCTCAGACTTACAAGACGAGAAACCACATTTTTAGCACCATTTCTAAAGGGGTGGCAAAACCTGAGAACTAAAATGCTGTCAAAAAGTGTGATTTATTTCTGACAAGTTTATTCTTTAAGGGAAGGCGATACATAGAACATTTGTAAGTATCATTTCACTAAGCGTCTTATCCAATGTAATGCATCGCTAAAGCGATTGCAGAACTAGAATCTGGTGAAATAAATTGTAAACTTCGCGACCAGTACATTCTGGTTTCATGACGAACACATACGCTTTCATTTTACCCTTTCTCAGCAAAGGACATTGCTTCAACTTAATTCCTTTCAGAAGGATTGATTTGTAAAGTTGCTTGAAACTTCTGAATCATTTTATATATCAGATAATAGTAGAATTAAAGTGAAGCAAGTTCATGGGATCCATTTCTTAAAAACCAGATATCAAAGTTGATTAGATGCATTTAACTCTTTAATTCCGAGGAGACTTTTTTTCTTCTAGCTCCTTTAAAACGGGACTTTTTCGGAGGAAACGACATGAATTGGACTCTCCCAACCTGGGGGGGGCATTTTTCCCACTCCTGCTGTAACATTCCCTTAAGGCGCATTGAAATGGGCTGTGATTGGCAAGGAAAATTGGAGCCCCCTACTTCACTTATATCCTAAGCGATCTCAGAACCTCACCTCCCCTCAAAAGAAACCAACCGCCTCAAACCGGCCCTGGTCGCTGTTAAGGGGAAATTTTTGGACCGCCTCGCTCGGTATGAAATGGTTAAAATAAAAGTAGACTTGTAATTGTACTTGCTGCCTAGTGTATACAAATTGAACCATGGACTTGAATCATTATTACACCAAAATATAATATTTCTACATTATCATGGCTGCATTAATCCAGATGGCTTTGAACCCTTTAATTGTACAAGTATAAAACAGTGCACTGAAACATTTCTATGTGAATATGTTCCTTCTTTTCTTCAAATATTGAAGGTAAGCTAATTCTACTGCCTTTCTAAAGAACAAATATATCTGTAAAATCTTTTGCACGAAAAGGAATATTAACAAATGCTCTAGACGTATCATCTCGAGTGCATTCACATTATCAGTCAAGTTATAAGGCAAAAATTCTAAAATCTTCCGAGAACTTTAATAATCCTCCAATTTTCTCAAGTTAATGAAAATGTTTTACGTCCCATTGATTCAGAATAAAATAATCCCTTGCGGAATTCCAGACAAGCATTTTGCGGTGGAAATATTTAAATATTGGGAAAAGTATTTTCAGCTTGAGCGATTCCGATTTGAATGTTCGCGAATGCAATATCCTGCAGCAGCAGAAAGAAAATAAAGAAAATACTTTCGAAAACTGGGCTCTGCATACGGTTTAATGATTAATTATGTTCAATAATTTTCCTGGGGTGATTTTTGCTTAAGGGAGTTTATATTCGAGCAAATTTCGTGTGCTCAGTTCATGCGTATTTTTCGTTAATTGCAAGTAGTTACTGTTCCTAGTTTAATGCTAGAAAACTAATTAATTTTAGACGCCGTCGTGGATTGATGCGAAGGGTTATACAAATATGCTGAATTGTATTTAATACCATTGTGAGAATTGCATCTTGGCAGCAGTTGTTAGGACGCAACTTACGCTGCGTCATATATAAAAATTCGTAAATACGACGAACAATGCAGATGAAGAAGCACAGGTATTCGTTTTATTCTTTAAATCAATAATCTTTAATTGTCTGGCGAGAAACTGCCAGGTTCGTGATCAGAATTTCTAGGTTTCGTGACTCATTGCCACTACAGATTCGTTAAATGTGTGCGTCTGACGTATACGATGCGAAGTATAAAAAGTGAAAGCATTGCAATCGTCAGCAAATTCGACCTGGAGATTTTCATGAAGTCCTGTGTTTAAAACCTTCCTCGGTTCGGAAAAAAAAAATTAGAATTATGTCTGTGTCTATGTCTGTGAACACAATAACTGAAATATGAAAAGTTCTAAAAAAATAAAATATGGTATGTGGTATAAAGTTATAGATTTCAGTCAAAATTTTGAACGAAATTCATCTACAGGAGGACTGTGAACGCAATAATTCGAAAACGTCTCGAACTTGATAGATTAGACTTGAACTCTTGATAGATTAAATTTTGCATATAGTTTTTATCACTATACATATTGTGATGTTTTTCCTTCCTGCTAGCACAGTTCCTACGAGAAAAGAGTCTAGTACATTTCACTTCAGCTGCAAACCACAAGCCAGCAACACCTGTTGGTCATTAAGAAGACGTCCGCGAAGGTAATAGCTTCGAGCGGAGAGCGACCACAATGCACAGGAATAAATATCTGTCAGAGACCGCATTTTGGTCGGCTATCAGGCGATTAGCGGTGCTCTTTCATGTCACACCTGCACAGCTCCTGTGGTTATGAAACTCAGGAAGCATACCATTGGGGGACATGAGAGTTTAGTCGTTGGTCGCCCGGTTGTCCAGTGGAGTGAGAGGAAGGCGGAGCTCCACCCCTTGAGGTAGGGACAAAAAGAGGGGTGTTGGAGTCGGAACGAGGAGAGCGGTAAAGAACCGATATAGGAAGTCTCGAACGTGGTTTCAGACTCCGGAGCGCAGAAAGAGCTGTGTGATGAGATCTGATTTAAAGTTCCGAATTAATTCGGACTTGGACAACGATCATGAGAAATCAGCATTATTCCGAAATCTCGGCTCATCGAATTTCGAGCACTCCTTGTAGTCTCGTGCTTAGGCTATGACGCTGATAGGTGGAAGCTATCCATCCTATATTGATTTACATCTCTTGTTGAACTACGACTCCATTGAACTTTAACGTCCCAGAACTGTGAACTCAAATGAACGAACTTTGCATATAAATATTTATTCCAGATTTCTATGCAAGAATTGTTCTTTAAATTATAGCTGTGTAAAATAAAAGTACTTAGGTCAACCTAAGCATTGCAATTATTTGGTCGCACATAGGCCAAGACACCACAATATGCATGTGAATGAAATGTTGGACCAAATCCATCAAAGAATTGAATGTTTATGCATTCGTGGGTATGTGGAAGTAAAAACTCAAAAATGCAACAAGTTAGAGAAATCTAATTTTGCATGTGTTCTTAGTATCATAATTGTAGGATTAAAGTACCAAAATTTTGACCAATCAGCGAAAGGTAAGACGTTAATTGTAAACTCGATTCCCTTCACTGTACTACGAAACTGAACACAAAACATGCTATACTGTGTAAATATACGAGAAAGTCCTAGGAAGAATACTCAGGCTAGCGTTCTGTTTATCAACAACTCAGTTAAATAAACCTCTGATTTAAACAATTCCCAAACCCATTTGGTTGCCATTTTAAGTGGTAAGTTGAAATAATTTAATCTTTTAATACATAAAGATAGAATTCTTTATTATGAATTCTTTTCGCTTGTTAGTTTTTTCAACTGATCAGTTAGGAAATATTCCAATATCATTAAGCTACGATAAACATTGACTATAATTTGGTACCTCACTAAAAAAAGTAACAGCATGGCAATTCTGGAAATTTTTCAGTATAAATTGGTTCATATTTTACATGAAAATCCAGCACAACATAAATGGAAACCAGAAATTTGTGTTTGTGAAATTGTAGGTTTCCGATTTTAAGAGAAGTGATGATTAAAAATGAAATACCCTTAGGCTATGAGTGTGACCACTTGAATAATCAGCAGGAGTGACCTACAATCGACTCTCTACTATAGAGTAAACTCTCGATTTTCCACGGTACTCCTTTATTTTCTTTTGTTGTGACAATTTTCAATCACAAATAAAAAAGAGGTGTTTTAACAAACTCAGTAATTAGGTGATGGAATTTTTTTTGTGTGAAAGGAAAACAACATACTTGTAGGTATATAAATGTACTCTTCATTAAGATATTTATATATTTTCAGGCCTCCTACTGTAAATAAAAATTACTCAGTAGCATTTCAGTGTTGATTTTTATTCTTTACCGGCCCGTTTGTAGATTATTCTCGAAATTCGCTCACCTGCTGTCACCGCTCCAGCCAATTCCGTGGATAAACGGGAGTTTTCTCTATCTATAGATAAGGACCGTTTCCTTTTTAGGTTCGTCAGATAGTGAAGAAAATTGACTATGACAAAAAAATGTTGTATCTGTTCCCTTTGAAAGATTGGGTTCAAAATTTTATATAGGTCTACAAATTTGGTGTCAAGAGCATATACCAAATTTCATCTATATTTCTTGTGTGTTTCTGAGTTTTCATGTTCAGAAGCACACGGACAGATAAACAAAAATGGAAATATCTGTATCAGATCAATCATTTGGGTGTAAAGATAATATGCCAAAATTGCGTTTTTGACTTAGCGTTCACATGAACAGACAGACGGAAAAACTTGTAGTCGACAGATTTCATCTAAAATTTTAGAGAAATGTACCAGTTTGGTGTAAAGATTGAATGCCGAATTTCACCCGTCTAGCTTGTGGCGTTTTTGAGACATAATGTTCACATAACATAACCCCCCCCCCCCTGCACCCATATTCTTTAATGCTAATTAAGCAATGTCGTGAACTTGGTATGGAAGGCAAATCACTCCAGCCTAGGGGTGACCGCTCTCGGTCCTACCATACTGCTCCCCATGCTACCTAATTATTTAACTTTAGGTATTTACGAAGGTTTGACAAGGATGAGTCCACTAGCCTGGATTGTTTTTGTGCGTTGCATTGCTATGTTCTTTGTTTTTACAGAAGTATATTGCTTAACAAGAACTATGAAGATACACAGAATTTCACAATTGCACATGAAATAATTATTCACAAATAATAAATACAAATAACGGAAAAATTATGACTTGAAAAAAATTCCATTTACAATACAAAACAAGTGATAAAAAGAGAAAATATATATAATAAAATAATGTAAGATATTCACATACTCATCATGTTCACAGGCAAAATTCCAAAAATATTTTTCCGAACCCAAAAATCATGAGATGATCAAAATAATGAGATCCAGTTTTGTGAAGATTACAATATTTTCTATTTATATAATTCCATATCAGAACGTGAAACGATATTAACGTGACCTTACATAACTGTATTGCAGCAAAGCCCCATCTCAAATAGAAATTTTTTGCGAAACCGTAAAAGTGTTAGAATAGTGTTTCCTCTATTACAAAATGGATGCACTTCGAAAAAGAAGCTCTCATGAATCATTTATAAAGTGAGCATTACATCAGAAGATTTTTATCACTGGGTGTATTGGAAACTAATTTCATAACCGTTTACGAAAACTGTTCAGCAAAAAACTTTCAATAAGAAGCAGTAAAAAAAATTAATTAACTTATTTCGATAAAATTTTGTATTATTCATCTCTTATGTCTACACAATTTTCCATTTTCTACAGTTTTCCTGCTAATTTCCTAGTAAAGATTAAAAATCAAACTTACGGCAAACTATTTTAACGACGAAGGATAGTGATTTACACTGGGATATGCAATATTTTATTCCACCATATTATTGCATAAAGGAATATTGACTTCCTTTTCATAAGGAAATATTTACTTCCTTTTTATAAAGGAATATTTACTTTCTTTATATAAAGGAATATTTTATTCCATCATTATTTTGAAAATGCAAGGTTTACAATTTGACTAACATATGCAGAAGCAGTCTCACAAAATATTTAGTTGATATTCAATTGGATCTTTATTAGGAATAACTCATCATAAATTACCTCATCGTGCGACATCAATTCGAGCGAAGACACGACGCATAATATTGATTTAACCATGCCCTGCCCGCAAACCATACTTCTGAGAATAACATACTATAAACATGCTATAATAAATTCACCGCTGACATTTAAAGCGGTGTTGCAACTAAAACAGCCTTACTAGTCGTAAGAATACAGACATTAACAATTATTCTCATTGTTGGGAACCTAAGAATTCAAATAAACAGCTTTTTAAAATTTGATGAATATATTTCAGTGGTTTTTTATCAACTAAAAATTCGTCTCTTTACTTCAGTGTATTCATGAAAAATATACAGTTCAACATTCGACGAACTTATATTGGCTCGATTGCATCAAATTATTCTCATTATTGGAAATCAAAGAAACTAAATAAACAGCCTCTTGAATATCGAAAAATACATTTCAGCGTTCTTATATCAAGTAAAAATTCATCTATCCGTTTTTTCTGCATTCATAAAATTATACAGTTCAACATTCGAAGAACGTTTATTGATTGACTAGCATAAAATTATTATCATTCTTGGAAATCAAAGATTCATAATAAGCGATTTCCTGAAAATTGAGAAATACATTTTAGAATTTTTAGCAACTAACGATTCGCCTGTTTGCTATTATACATTCATAAAAAAATATAAAATTTTATATTCGACTAACGTCTATTGGCTGAATTCTGTAAAATATTTCTTCTCTTTGGAAACCAAGGAATCCAAATAAACAACTTCTTGAAAACTGAGAAATGGCAATTTTAGCATTTTTTTTTTTTATCAAGTTCGGATTCGTCGATCCAGTATTTTTTTGTGTGTGCATTCATAAAAACATACCATTCACCATTCGATGAACATCTGTTGGCGATGCGGTTCATAATTGACTGCGGTTAAAAGATGACAGAACATTACTGAACTGTTTGATTCTATTGTATTTTGGGAATAAAAATTAAAAATGACGATATGTGATCTTTTCAAAACTGTGTCTTACTATTTTATTAATGGAAATAGCTAATGTGAGTCTTCTCCCTTGGAATTTCTCATATAATTCCACAATAGAAAGTGTTTTGCGTTTAGCTTCGTCGTATAATGAAAAATATCTAGTATATATTTTTAACTACCTCTTACTCTCAAATGTTGTCTAAAATTAGTCACCAATCTGCAACTTTGATGTCCAGATCACATACCAAAGTTCGATTTGCTAGCTTGTTGATTTTCAGAATTACCGTATTCATATGCACATGAATAGACAGACAGACTTTCAGCTGACGGATTTCGTCCAAAATCTGATAGAAATCTACACTTTTGAAGCAAATAGCATATAACAAATTTCATGTGTCTAGATTGCGTTTTTGAGTTATCGTCTTCAGAACAGACAGAAATAATTCCAAAAATATGCTTTTAGAACTCGGGAGATTTAAAACGGGGAGATTAATCAAAATCTCTCGAGGTTGCGGTTGCAGAACTTTCTATTTCTTTACATCGTATGCGAGAAAATAAAAATATAAAATTCGGGGTTCGTCAAAGGTCACTGACATGGCCCAAACTGACTGCATTGGAAATCCCTTTCAATGGCAGAAACATTGTATTTTTCCTTCGCGAATACGGTTTTAATGGGTGTATAAATCCATAAAAACAAAAGGAATATATAATTGGTGCTGCCATCTGTTGTATTCATTAAATACTAAAAATGCATTTTCCAATAAATCATCAAAAGACTACCGCCTGTCTAAGAATAAAGCTCTTAAAAATGTGTTTTCAGAAGGAAATCACAGTTCCTTAAAGGGTTGAACTGTTGATACTAGTGTACCTTCGCAAAATTCCTTTTTTTACTTTTTCATTAATGGAAACAACTAGTAGCAAGATAATAAAAAAATGTGTCTAAAAATGGACTGCTTATAAATGCCTTTAAGCTACTATTAAAAGTTTGGTTCAAGAACTGATTTCAGTACATTTCATTTTTGGTGTAAAATAACCTCATATAACATCAGATTTTGTCGAAGCTTCTAGACTTCGAACTTGGGATTGTTAAACTGAGAATCTCCGTCCTAAGTGTGTGAATTTGTGAATTTTAGAGTCAGGAAGAGGTTAAAAGAATTAGTTTTAATGATTTTTCTTCAGAATTAATAAGAAAAATCACTAACAATACCTTTGTATTTGAGACACGTCGACAAAATTTTCTAAATTAATAAATTTAACTTCTTTTTTGGTAGATTATGATTAATCGACCCTTCATTGGCTTGTTCGCTTAAGAACATTTTGGTTCAAGAAATACTTCTTTTACATACATGGGATCTGAATAAAAGTTCGCGACTGGAAAATTTTAGTACGATCTGCTTTAATTCCATTAATCTGTTATTGTAAATTGCAGATAAAGAGTTTGTAATATGAAAATTATGAAAAACTTCTTAACTCTTAATCTCGGACACCAGAATTTTGGGGATCTTTAAAGTCTTAAAATCTTTAAAGTTTCAACCAACATTTCAGTTTTTATTTTTCCCGTTGCCACCTTATACCATTTTTTCATTGTTTATGCAAGTACAACAACAAATTTATACCAATGAAACTGTTCAAAATTAATTACTTTCAGCAGCAGTTGACTATTTTTAAATTGTTGAAACTAAAACTGCATGAGAATTCAAATTGCAGTCAGCCGGGCGATATTTGTAAAACTCCATTCTCATCATTTCATACAACTGCATACATGCAAACAAAAAACAGGGCTTACCCCAAATGTTAATAGACTTATTCCGCAGTACACCCTTCCTCAAACGGAGAGAATTCCTTCATTCATCAACAATTTCAAGGTCACTGTTCCAAGAGTTTCCCGCCGCAGAGAGAGAAGATTCGGAGCAAACGATTTCTCTGTCCGTTCCGATAACCAAACGATCTTGTTCTGTTCTAACCCCTCGCAGGTCCCGCGCGTGGGAGGGCTCCCATTTCTGGAGCTCCACCTAGCGGTAGCCCCGATAAACTGCAAAACTCACGCACCCTCCCTGAAAAGAAAAACATTTTTTTTTTTTAAAGGAACATTCCATCGAATGTTTTCGATTATTCCAAACGATTTCAAACTTTTCTTTTCGAACATTTTGTGAATGGGGATTGGAAGACGCTTAACCACAAAGACTGTGATCCCCCTTTCATTCCTAAGGGGACTTTAGGTGACGTCACGGGAGGCAACAGGTGCTTCGAGTTGCTATGGCAACGCGAATTGTGGGCCTGGGGGATGGAAGGCTGAGGGGCCGGGATGGCGGGACCCCGATCAACCCGGCTTTCACTTTTTCCCATTTCCGGAAAAGCCTTTTAAATAAATCAGAGCCAAAAATTCAGTTTTTTGCCTTTGCAGGGGTCGTGTAAAGTCTTGTTCGCGGACGGATGAGTGATTCATCACTCGAGTTGGATTCCAGCCTAATGCTGCCGTGCATCAGTCCGGCAGGGACTGCCATTTGTTGGAAAAAAAATAAGAATTTTCCAGAAAAGTTTTTTATATGTTGTAATAAATGGCTTTTTTTATTCTTAACATTGTTTCACATCGCTTTATGCGTGGGTAAAGTTGATTGCTTTTGAATGCAAAAACTTGTTTTCATCTAAAGGAATTATATTTTGAGGGAAATGTGAATGTAAGAGTGTAATGGAATTCAAGAGCTATAAAAAGTTTTTTAATTAGTTTGGTATACTCAAAGGACAAGAGAGACTATAGTACAATTATAGACTTTCACATGAAAATATCAGAAAAATTAATTTATTAATGATTTGAAAACTTTGGGTTTAGTTAGACCCATGTCCTGTGCAGAAGCTAATAGAGAGCTATTTTGCGATGGACCTCGCCATTAATTTTTACGGTGATAAGGAGCCAGAATCTCCACTTTTCAAGATTCCACGCCACACCAACGTGTAGACGTTTGTCCCACGGCTGCAGATAACGTGGTCAGTGGAGTCTACGTGGAATCAGATCTAAATAGCGATCCTCCGACGCCTTTACCAAAATACTACAACGAAACCTTTCAGCCTCTAAAACATAGACATGTGGGAGCATTTCTTTAAATTTTTTTATCATAAATAAATTTTTGGAATTTCCACCTTCTCTTTTAAACTGCTTTTTTGGAAATTTATTAGTAGATGGAGAAAATATAGTGTTTGTAAATAGAGAATAATTGCTGACAACGATGATCAAGTATTTAAAAGACTTGTAACTCACCATTAATAAGATTAACAAGTGCTTCGTTGATATAGCTTGTTCTAACGGTTTTGAGACCACTAAACAATGAAAGCATTGTAGATGAGATTATTACTCTTCTTTTATTGCATTAGGTACTTAAAGCTGATTCAGAAAAAACTGAAAAAATAGTCCTAAATTGGCATTCTTTAGTGATCAACTTAATCTGTATTTGTTACTCCGAAGTTTGTGTTTAATTAATCCTCTTGCCTTGTGCAACATAAAATTGCTGCTCAATTATCTCATGTGATTTTGCGGAAGATGCTAATATAGCTTTGCGTAGAAAAAACTTTCTTTATTTCAAAAGCATCTGGTATCAGTAGAGTTGCATTGAAATAGAGATTAAAAATTGCTCACTATTTTGTGTACAAAGGAGAATAAGCAGAAAAAAAAGAAAAAAAAACCCGCCTTGTGTTGGAAGGTTAAAAACTATCATCTATGGTGAAAAATTATTTACCCATATATTTATTTAGCTTTATTTATCGTTTCAATTTAACTACTTCTAAAATTGTCACTCTCATCTGAAGTCAAGATGATAAATCACCCAATAAACTCGCCATAACCTGGTTAAGTTTTATTCATGTTTAGAGTCTCGAACGAATAGAAATTTCATACATTGTGTTTTGAATTCTTCTGCACTGCTGGCTGTTTCGCCATTGCCATTTATTTTTCCTCAAAGCAGAACAGCTGCAGCGGTCGGAATAATTTCAAACCGCTTATTATCGCAACAAATAGTAAAAGCACAGAAGATAGAGATCAAAATTGAACGACACAGTGCCGGTTCGCAATAAGAAGACCAGAAAACATACTAAAATTGAGAAAAGGTGACTTTTAGAAGATCATGTAATCTGTTCTCTGGAATCACGGAATAATCATTATTATTCAAAAACTGTTAGGCCGGCGCACGCTTTAGCAACGAATTGCTAGCTTTAGTCAGACTGGCTGCTGTTGGCTTTCCATATTTGCCTCTAGGGGAAATACAAATGTGGGTCAGTTGCCCTTGAAAGTCCTCCAAATAAAACCCTAGTCCCATATATAAGAGATAAACAAGATTTCTGCTTTAGGTGCTATTTAGGAGCTCCAAAATTGATTTGAGCAATAAATGTTGGCCCACTTACACTTTATCACCTTGACTCATGGCCTTGTCTGGAAGATATATAAAGTAGCGTATAGTGAGAATGATATTTAATTACAAGAAAAGAAAATCCAGAAGAAACAGAAGAAGCAAAGAATAGTGATAACAATATACCTTCTGCGTGCAACGCAGCAGCATCCAGTGATTGCATTAGCAATATTGTCTATAATCAACTAAACAATTAAGATAGAATCAAACAACAAAAATCAGTCTTCAATAATAATTATAACACATTAAGATTAAACAAATAAAATGGAAGTGCGAGGTCTCCTCTTTTCTCTGTTTCCCACACGATGGACCACCTACGAAGTCCCTAAGGCATCTAGAGAGGAACGCGTAAGAAGTTGTAAAAAGGGCCATAAACACGGTCCGGTGTTACTCATAACCCCGAGGGTTTGGTGAGACGGTGCCGGTATGGTTTGTATACCGCACAAGTTGACCGACAAAAGAAGCAATTACGTTTTGACCACTTCCAATGATGACCCTGGAAGGGAAGCGAATGTTGAGGTTGGATGATGTCCCGGACAAATCACTGAGATTGAATTTTTCGGCCACTCCTCTGGGGACTGGAAGTTAGGGTTTAAGAAGTGAAGACGGAGAGAAAGACGGATGGGGAGATTGAAAAGTCAGAACCTCGACGATCGAGTTCTGGACTTACGGGCGTTTTTGACCCCGTGGAAATTTAGCCAACCCTTGGCTAGGTTAGCTCCTTTGGCGAGCTGCGGAATCGCATCATAGCATCCCTTTGGAGGATTGCTGGAAAAGTTGCGAGCGTTTGCATACCTCGCTGACACACACACACAAATACCGACCTCGGTAACTTGTATTTAGAATAACCCTTTGGTGGTTCACTTCAATTAATTGAGCGTTCTATTTACCTCAATTTCCTCTTCCGGCCAACGGAATCTACGTAATCCGCCCTGAGTTGTAACCCATTGACTGAACTCTATCAGTTCCTGAATTACCATCGATTGTATATCGATTGCATTACGAGTGACTCACCCTGATAACTGCGACGAAGTCCAGTTACGAACATTTTGACTCTCGCGATCTTATCCGGAACTTATACTAATCTCTTGAATGTGTACTCTATGTGTAAATTTGTTTGTACATATGCCATTACTCAAGAAAACTAATTAAATTTTGATGTGCTGTGTCTTGTTGATCTCTGATCAGACCCCGGTATCACTGGGCTAAGACCTTACAGAAGAGAACTCGAATGACGAACTTCTTCAATGTGCCACTCGCCATCGGAGTTCTAATATGGATACATTTTCTGTCAAGGGAATGACTTAATAGTCAAATAATATTCCCTCTGTGGCCTTAATTTATCCAATAATTGAAATAATATAGGAAAAAATGCGAGTGGCACTTTGAAAAAGTTCGCCATTCGAGTTCTCTTCCATTTTATTTGTTTAATCTTAATGTGTTATAATTTTTATTGAAGCAAGACTTTTGTTGTTTGATTCTATCTTAATTGTTTAGTTGATTAAAGACAATATTGTTAATGCAATCACTGGATGATGCTGCGTTGCGCGCAAAAGGTATATTGTTATCACTATTATTTACTTCTTCTGTATTTTCTTTTTCTGTAATTAAATACCCTTCTTTTGCATATTTTGATGCAATACAATATTTTAATATTTTTAGAGCTTAATAATTAATTTATTTATAAACCCTTAAATTCAATGTGTTGCCTTTAAGCAGCGTGCCCAATTTTATCTTCTAAAATATTGAGAATGAAACTGAAGCTCTAATGCATGTTCTTGCCAATAGGATACATACTGAACATTTATTAAACCAATTTACAGCATACAGATATCAACCTGATTGCTTAAGAAGAAATAAAAATAAATTGTTGATTTTCACTTGCGGATACATCTCTTTTTATTTGTCTGTACGCTTGAGAATACTATATTTTATTCTACAATGTTGAAGGAAAGTCCTTAGCCTTATTATTAGTGCTTAAAATTCGTCTGTGTTGAATATTATAGAATTTTATCAAGGAAATGTTTTTCTCAACTAAAGCCCAGATTTGCCGAGTGGTAAAAAACTGTTATTTAGCCATAAATCATACCGTAAAACGGGGTTACTTTACACTCGTGGATGTAATTTTACACCAGTGTAAAATTTGTGCGAAAAGTGAACTAGAGATCAACTGATTAGGTGTACGGGGTTGAGATTTTTTCATAGCTTCATGGGAACACTGACTATGTATTTCATTTCTTAAAAGTATATAACAATCTTCCAGGAGGTTCCAGAAGGAAAAGACAATGAGCCAATTTTTTAGCGAAACTTTTGGTGCTGAAAAATCTGTCTCTCCTGAAGAAAGTGCGACATCTCTGAAGGCAAGTGCATTTAAATGAGAAACATAATAAGCCTAGCTTTCATTTTGCTGCTTTGAATGCCAATTATATTTGCTAGTTATTTTGTAATTAATTTTTTTTCGGACCAGCACCGAAAAAGGAGGGATTCTTTGCACCATGGAAATTTGTGATAAACAGCAATCCCAGTTGATTTTTTAAAAGTTATTTTTGTATTAAATAATAATAAGAACAATAAACTTCATTCAAGGGTGTAGAGAAGGAAGTTAGGGACTTGAAGTGTATGGAGTTCTCTCCAGAGACCTTAGAAGCTTGATTTAACGCGATTTCACAAGTTTAGGATATTTGTAAAGAGGCAGAAACTTTTTTTGGTACTCCATGTAAACAGTTTGTTACAAAAGAAGGCTAATTAATATAACAAAACATGGAAATCCTCAGGTTTTATCCAATGAGAAGGAAAAGACCATTGCAATGTGTAGTCCAATTCAGTCACTTTGGATTTCCTGTCAATAGTATAGATTCTAAACTGATAATGAACGTTTATCTTACTAAGAAGGTGCGTTGATTGATGTATAAATTAATAACACATCCGACAATAATTGGATAAAAATTTTTCTAAAGGATTGGATAAAAAGATTTCTAAGACCGAATACAATGACGTAAAACTGTTAATTATAATCGGGCATTTATGAAATTTATTTTTCTTGTATATTTCCACCTAGGCTATCAATAAATATACCTAGAATTGCATCCAGAGATTTATTTTTGTAATATACTGAAAAAAAATTAAATAGTGCAAAGTAACCCCACCTATGAGGAAATTTGCACCAAAATTTCGAAAAATCATAATTAATTATTGAATGACTGAATGATCCAATTTTTGCTGCAAAGCGTTTATCTAATAATCCCTCAATGAGGAAAATATTAGAAAAGCCTTTCTTTTAGAGATATACAAGTAATCAATCTCGAAATTCTGTCGGAAATCATGAAATTCGTGCCAAGTAACCCAGTTTTAAGGTACCTAAAACAAAATGGGATGTATTTTTCCATTTTTTTATTCAAGAAAGACAGAAATCATTTTAAATAAATTTTTAAAATATCGGGCTTTTGAGGGTTAATTCAATTAAATTCTGACTCCATACTGGTGACCCACCTTATAGTGAGTTTTAAAAAAGCGTTTTCAAGATTCCATAATGTTTATAATAATAAATTTAAAATTGAAGAATTAAAATATAAAAAAATTCTTCCTTTAAGTACACTATTAAAAACGTTTCTTATTATGAATTTTTTTAAATACTACAAATCTTCTAAATCTTTTTAAATACTAGAAATTCAGACAGTATTCCAAATTCATTGTGTAACGTATATTAGTATGAACTTTACTGTACGCCATCGTATAAAATGCTTCATTTACTTTGTTCATTTACCTTTCGAGTGTTAAGGTTGGATAAAATGAGTGATTAAATACTGTGCTGAAGGGGTAAACAAATATTTAAATTAATGTAGAAATAAAATAAAATATATGCCGTACTTTGTAACAATTTATTTGAGACTGAAATTTCATCATTGCATTTAAAAGTAAATAAGGGATTGCGCTCTGCTGATCAGAATGTAATGTAATTACAG
Organism: Araneus ventricosus; assembly: GCA_013235015.1. Classification (NCBI taxonomy): domain Eukaryota; kingdom Metazoa; phylum Arthropoda; class Arachnida; order Araneae; family Araneidae; genus Araneus; species Araneus ventricosus. The sequence goes on along the minus strand of BGPR01001272.1, from coordinate 37,304 downwards.
ATATTTGCATAATGATTTTGGAGAATTCTCTTGAAAGATACTTAGAAACAAATCAGAATGTATATAACTTACACTTTTATAAATTCTAAAATTATGTCTTATTAGCAGCACGCTCACGGCGTTGCCGGTGGAATCAGGACTTCAAAAAAAGAAAAAGAAAAAAAGAACGCCCAAAATGACATAAAAAAGTTCTGAGAACAAAATTAAAGATACACATTATTGATTTTCCCGCTTATTTTTCTTAGCGATAATGATATTTCAGCTGCAGGAAAACAATACAGAGTACATTAATCGAAACAATATTAAAAAATTACAACGCGAAAATGATTATTATACAGCAAATAAAATATGCGAGACATAAAACAATTTAAGACACTGCCGAAAATAATAATCAAAGTCATTCAGTTGAAGGTTATGACGTATCCTGCGCTCTGCACCGTCAGCCAATGTGATTGCAACAATGCATGTTAGGAAGGTTCCAGAGAAAGTTCCGCGGGAATATGCTCGCCAGAAAAAAATGTCTTTCAACCGACCAGGAAAAAATTAATTAAAAAGACGGAAAAAGCTATTTTAACCGTTCTTGTTTTAAATCCGACAAAACCGTTCCAGTTATAAGCTGAAAAAAATTGAAAATAATAGTGTTATTAGAACGTTGGATGCAGTAAATTTAAAAACAAAAATAAAATTTCGATGGCAAAACTGACTACTTTTTAAAAATTTCTCAAAATTCAGTAAATTAAGTTTGAAGCTCAAAACAAAGTTTATTAGAACGAAAATTGTTTGTTCTATGCGATGGTGCATTGATTGTTTTCCAACGATCATTAGGAAAGATACTACACCCGTAAACGTGCCAAAAATGACCCAAAACAACACAAAACACTAAATAAAAAAATTTAAAAATTAAATTTTAAAATTCCGGCTTCGAGGTGCATTGAGTCACCATTACGACTACCTGTGTGCCAAATTTCAAGGCTGTAAGTGCGATAGGTTCGTCTGGACATCGCACGCACACACACACAAACATTCCCTTTTATAAGTATAGATCGTTTTAAAATTTATAAATATTGTAAACGAATGAAATTTTCACTTAACACCTATTTGAAAGAAAATACACATTTCATCTGCAACGATGACTTGACATCTGGGTCGGAAGAGGACGTTTTCGAGAATGCAATATTCTGCAAATAAACTGGCCTTTATATGGCGTATTAGATTTTTCTAGATTAATTATCTTCATGTTCAGGACGTATGGAAATATGGACTGTCGGTGTACCAACTGATTCAAAGTCATAATCATCTGTTCTTGCTTGAAACATACTATGTGGTCCATAATAGCCATCGCGTGACTTTGGAAATGGAAACCCATTTGATAAATGAAATACAACCGTAAATCCATCTGTTCCCTTACTTCAATGACAGCAACTGTCAGTGAAAGTTAAGCTGAGGTCAGTGAGACAACTCACATGAAAAGATTTCTTTTCACATGATTTGTGATACCTGTCTTATATATATAGTTTCAAAGTTACTTTCTATTCAGTACCGATAATTATAAAATACAACAATTATTTTATTTACTGTATCTCTTTTGAGTACTGTAATGTCTTGCCAATAACCATAACTAGCATCTGATAGAGCTTTTTGGTTTTGCCAACAACAACCAACTCCCAAGGGCGACGTTCATTGGAGAAAGGCCTACAAAGTGAAGTGAATGGAACTTAGAACTTTTAATTCAAAAAGTTCAGGCTGGAGCGTTTTAGAATTGCTAAAATTAGGATTCAGAATCGAAGACTGTCATTTACTCCAATTATAGCATAAAGATCGCATTCTAAATAGAAAAATCATAGGATACAATGTGTTGTGTATAGATTTTTTACTTGGGAGAAACGCTTCAAGATATCTGTTTGTCTCTGTCCCAATCGTTTAGCTTTAGAATGGAGATGGATTTGTTCGCCTCGGCTTCAGAATCTTTTGTGGTTGTGAGAACTTTAAGGGGATATACCATTATATCTCTAAAACAACACATTTCATAAACTAATTTTTTCCCAGAAAAATATCTGTTCTTTCTGTTATTGTACAGACATTTTCAAATCTTAAAATTGATATGTATTTATTTGAGGGAGTAATAAATATGGGTATAATTTTTGGAGAAAAAATGAGATAGTCACCTTGCGCGGATGATTACGGACAAAATATTGGTTTAAACATATTTTGGGTATCTAAGTAATCCAATCAGTCTGTTTAAGACACTGAACCTCAATTTATTAACATTTAAATTTAATTTCTATTTTATATATCAATTTAAAATAAAAATGTTAAAAATTGTTAAAATTTCAAAATTTCTAACCCCCTCAAAAAACTTCTTTGGGAACAATATGTTCAAAACTTTGGTGCAATTTGTAGAACATAGAACAATACATATTCAGTTAAAATTTTATGTAAGACTATTCTATAGTTCTTGAGATATCGTGCGCGCATTATCAAAAAAACACATTTTGAGATATAGCGCTTTAAAGATATGGCCATATTCAATGTTTACGTTGAATAGCTGAGTCATTTTCTTTCCTGACTTTCATAATTATGGGAATTTCTTTAACGCGGTTGGTTTTAAATTGCTCGGAAAAGACAGGGGAATAATATATTTTTTTCATAGCATCGAAAAGTTTCAAAATTTAATTGTTGTATGTCCCCTTAAAGAACTTGTAAACCAGGAAAAAAGAGGAACCTGGAAATTAAGAGAGGGTGGGATGTATAAAAAATATAGAGTTTGACCCAAAAGTAGGGGATTTAAAATGTTTGCATTTCTGGTCCGTAGAAGAAGCAAACGCCTGTAATGGGGGGGGGGGGGCTTTTGGTAGTTTGAGGATCTCCAAATATTACAATAAACAGCCCTAAATCGATAGAGAATCAAAATTTGAAGTACCTTGACTTTGGTTTCTTAAACATTCATTCTAGTCCAAAGGGAATCGAGGGAATATCCCCTATGTGGTGCCACTGATCATCCACACTAAAGTTTAGACGGTCTGCCTTCACATATCTCTGAAACTCAAAGAGAACTTTTTGAATTATTTTGAGAATACGAATATTAAGAATACTTTTAAAAGCCAGAGTCTTTCAACTCTGGTAAGAATTGGGCACTACTTTGTAGAATATTTGTTGGACATTCATCGATTTCTTTGAATTTTCATCCAAATTAAATTAAAAAGTGAAAGAATATTGCCTTTACCACTTCGCCAACAAATTCACTTATTCTAATTGAGCTTAAAACCAAGCAAATAGCTCTTACAATTAGGATTTTTTTTAAATCTTTTAGTCGGAGTTTTTCAAAAAATAAATAAATGTTATTTATTGAAAAATAAGTCGGTTAAATTCGCATGCCAAATAATAAATAGTTAAATTTATAATAAATACCCTTGTATACCAATAAATAGTTAAATTTATAATAAATACCCTTGTAATTAGTAATCAATTAAATTTGCGATGTACTTACATTAAAATTTTCAAAAGACCTTTATCAATATAATAATAAACCCACGTATAAAGAGATAAGAGAATTATAAATAACAATTGTTTTAAGTATTTAGAATAACGCCATTAACGGATTTAAATTATGGTATAAGCTATTTCTTACTTATGACGAAACGTTTTATAGAAAGAATTAAAGCCTTTTATAAACATTTCTTTCATTATGAAATAATAAATTATAGTGTACACTAAAATTTTATTCTTTCGAATACATTCCCGATAATAAAAGCTTACGCACATTCCATTCTTATTATTAGAGCGCAAAACAAACAAAAAAGTAATCATCTGCCTGCACAAAATCCTTCTTCCATCATTTGCCGGAATTTATCTATATTCCATCTACGTAATAACATATTCTGCCTACGCTTCCTCTACTAATATATGATCTATGGGTTTTAAAATGAATAGTTTTAGAATTTAAAAGTGTTTTCAAAAGCGGAGAATAGTTTTTCTGGTAGAATTGATGGATGGTTCGCTTTTCTGTTGTAGTTGGAAAAGCTTCAGGTATCAATTCATTTTCGTACTTCTTTTCTTTTATATATTGGGAGAAAATTTATCTGGAAATTTATGTCACCGATATTTTTTATGTCTGTGCTATGATATTGTTATCTTTCTAAATGTATAATCGGTTCCCCATTTCTATCATAAAGGATTTCTCTTTTACTCTTCTCTTAACATCAGAACTCAAAGATTTATCAAGAGATTTATTAGCTGAAATTTATTGAAAATTTGGATAATAAAATGAGACATTTTGTTTAAAACAAGGCTTTTATTACCTTTAATGAAAAGTTAAATCTTCTGACTATGTATGATCATTATAATATTGTAACCTTAATCAGATATATTTTCACTTCGAAATTTGGTACACGCTTGAACAAAAACAATCAAGTTTGATCTATCGATATGAAAGTTTCAGATTTCTCGATATAAATTATGAAATATAACTTCCTGCATAAGAAACTTAAAATAAATCTTTAAAAATGATTTATTCAAAAGTAAAGAATTCAGTTTTAGGTTAATCAAAAAAATGTATCTGTGTTTAGATGTTAACTAATAAATGAAATATCATGAAAAAATCGACCTCGAAATTTTGATGATGCTTTTACTACTACAGTCCAAAAATCTGAAAATAAATGAGTGAAATTATTTGTATGTGTTTATATATCTGCCAGATCGTGTGAAAAAATAGGATAAAAAAACTAAAAGGAGCTAGATAAATGAAATTTGGTATATTGTTTGATCTCGAAATTGTAGATCTGTATCAACAATTTGGCCAAATACGTCATCTCTGCACATTCACAGTTTGCTTCATAAAAACTAGGAACTAACGTTATTTATCTTTAAACAATGGGAAACAATTAAAAAATTGACGAAACAGTGAAAATGCATCGAATTTCATTAAAACACAGAAAATCATCGAGTTAGCCCTCCAAGCGCTTAGCACGAATTTTCCTGTCAACCTGGAAACTTTCCACTAGAGTGAACGACGTATTTTAGCACATGATCAGAAGCACTCCGGTAGCGCGTTGTTCTGTTTTTTCCGGCGATTCTGGTCTCTTTCAAAAAGGCTTGGATGTGTTGTTCTGAACTTCTCCCCCTCCTTTAAAAGTGTAACGTATTGACGGATTACATGGGGAGTGTAGTGGTCAACACAATGAATTCTGTTAGGAGTATTTTATATAACCTATGTAATTCATTTGAGTTTGAACGAATTTAAGTAAAATACTTTCAAAACTAGTTTTCTTTAATGTACTGTCCGTTGTTGTCCATGCATATTTTTAGACGTATACATGAAATTACTCCAGTAAGATTTCAAAGGACTTTTATTTTAAACTGAGTGATTACATTAAGAAATTGTTTTTCTCTGGCAATTTTTCATCATTGGGTAAGTTCTTTGAGTTTATATTATGAAAGCTTATTAATTAACCTTGATGGCTAATATTTTTGATCATCTTATTAGTGTTTTTGAAATTTGTGCTTGTGTAATTTCCTTCTTCGTTTGATCATTTGCTCTTGTGGACTATCCTCTTTGGTCTTTGTTTGGGGAATTCGGGCTATGAAAAGCTTTGTTTAGCATAATGCTTGCTTCTTACAGAAAATTTCCCAAATATTTTTCTGAATACATTTCGAATATTTCTTAGCCCTTGAGAAAGTGGACTAGAATGGATTCCTTGTTTTGTTTTTTGCTTTTAGTTATTTTTGATTCACTCTGGGATTTTTTTATTACCTTCTTTATTTACTTTAACTATCTCTGTATGATCTTAATTTATTTTAAACTGAGATGTTTTTTTTTGTTTTAATTTGTTTTCCTGATTCTTTAACTCTTTAATCCTGAGGCGACATTTTTCTTCTAGCCCCTTTAAAACCGGACCCTTTAGGGAGGATACGACATGAATTGGTTTCTTCCAACCTTGGTGGTCGTTTACCCCACCCCCACACCCTGTTGTAACCTTCCGTTAAAACGCATGGAAATGGGCTGTGATTGGCTAGGATAATTAGACCCCCTACCGCGCTTATCTCCAAAGCGATCTCAGAACCTCGCCTCCCCTCAAAAGAAGCCAAGAGCCTCAGACTGGCCTTCGTAGCTGTTAAGGGGAACTTTTTAGACCGCCCAGGACCGTCTCGCTCGGTGTAAGAGGGTTAAGCTAAAATTTGAAATGTTAATACGCTGTTTTATATTTCTATATTCAGTTCCTTCCATACGCAGATCCTTAAATTCAAAAACCTCCGCGAGGTCTCTAAATGAGGTAGAATAGGAAACAAATGGAAATTTTACAACTATAAAATTAATTGGATTGCTCACTTCGATAACTTTTAACAAAAACTGCGCACGCTTTATTGTAATATTTTGAAAATCATAGCTATTTCTCTTCATGAATGAGTATTTTTTGGCCAATAAATTGATTAAAAGCTGAATTTAAACTTTTTTAATTTGAATTGTCATTCTAACAAATGGATAAAATAGAAAATTTTGAAAATGGAAAATAGCAAATTTTTTAGATCAGAAAAATTTCGGTTTCTTAAAAGTTTTTTTTTAATTTAGTGGTTAGCATCAAAAGCAACTTAGCAATGTAGAATTATAAACGCTTTTAATCTAAATTATCATTCATCAGAATTATCACGTTTCAGCTTTAAAAAAGCAAAATGAAAAAAAATCCGTATAGAAAAAAAAATCGCACACATATTATTGGATGTTTTGTGGCCAATTTCATGGTGAATAATAAAATTTCAACATGAATTTTGGAACATATTGTTGCAAAAAAATCGCCTGGTGAGTGCACGTGAATGCAGTCCAACAAGCAGGATAATAAATAAATGACTGCAGCAAAACGGAAACGTAAAAAAAGTTTAAAAGATTAAAAACATTTGTATACATGAACAAGAAATCTCATACAATTTCAGTTACTTTCAATAGCTCTCAAATGTATCTCAGTTCACCAGCTTCACTGCTGAACAAATTCCAACGAACTCATTCTTAGTTTGAGAGTTTGATTTTATACCTTTTTCAAGAGGAATTGACGTCACATAGTAACCTCTAGAATGTTCTTGATATTTCCTGCTCCTAGTAGAGATTGGGCAACAATTCATGAATTTTCTGGAAGAATCCTGTTGTCGCCAAAATTGCCAAGTATTATTAATACAAAAATGATTTCGTCTACAGTGAAATTAAGTGCCAATTTATAAAACTTAAATTATGATAAAATTCTAGAATACATTAAAATAACAGTTGTCAAATACATGAGTGCGCATGAGGGAGAAGCATTTGTTCTACAAAGAAATTGAAAAATTCTGCTTAATATTAAGCTTTTTTTCTACATGTCAAAAGCCGTTTTCTTGTTAACATTTCTTGCATCAGTTAATAAAAATAGTTTTCCGAAAGTGTAAAAAAATAAAGCGAGAGCAAAAAATGGAAGTTTTATATAAACAAAATCAGTTTTCACTATCTAAGATCAAGAAACTCACAATCTGCGGCTAATTCCAATGAAAAAAAGGACTTTTTTTGAAACAAGTATTAGAAAAATTTCAGAAATCGAACTTTCAATCAAAGCTTTCAAAAATTGCTAAAGCTTTTAAACATTCGGAAAGAAAATATGCTTGCATGAATATTTTATTTTTTATAGAAAATAATGATAAATGCAGAAGCTGCTTGCGGTCATTCTTGGCACACGTTTCTATAACTATTCCTAATGAATTATTATTAAATTACGAATATATCTTCTAGCAATGCTGCTATATCAGCATTTTGAGTAGCAAATCATGGAAATCTTTCATTGGATTAATTAAAATTGTTTAATCTTGGAAAACATTTCTATAATTATTCCTAATATAATGGTAAATTGCGAATATATTTTCTAGCAATGATGCTACACCAACATTTTGAGAAGCAAATCTTTCATTTGATTAATACAAATTTTTGAAATAGATTAAAAACACACATTTTTTGTGTGTTATGAAAGGTAATAATTCATAATTGAAACTTAATTAGTTTCTTATACCTCTAAACATCTGTAAATACGTACTTTTCTATTTTTAAATCTTTAAGAACCAATTCAAATTTACCAGATTTTTTTGAATTATACATTAATTCTAGCTGGATTTGGAAATTATAAAAGGGGGGGGGGGGTGGAGAAAAAATGAAGAATTTTTTTTTTATCTAAAACCAAGTAAATGTTGAAAAAAATTATCACATGCAAAGACTTTTTTTACAAATTAGATTACAATTAAGTATTTCAGATTCATGTCGAAATTGCTTGCCAAATTTTGCTTCTATGAATTTAAAATATGAGAACATTGATTAATGTTCAAACATCCAAATAAAATAAGAGATTATACTTAGCATTCTTATCACTCTTTCTGTGTGGCAAGTATGTTCCAGAGACATTCTGCAACAGCTTCTCCGATTTTTCATATTGTTCTGCTCTTCAAATATTTTTTAAAAAAAAGAAATTTGTTTCAAAATATTTAAAATAACATTTGGACCAGTATCATAAGTTATATACGTCAATAAAGAAAATGATATGTTTGGATATTACGAAGTTTCATTTTAACATTTAATATGTTAGGTGATCTTATATCTAATTTGTAAGCTAAATCACCCTTAGCATAAATGAAAAATAACATATTTAGCTCACATTTGGTTCAAACATTATTTGAAAATAGCTTAAAGTATAAATATTAGAAGATTTGTAAAAGGAAATTTTTCCTCGGTTTGTTCAATACGAAAAGAAAACCTTTAAATAGCCAGCTCATTTGCAGTTACACAGCTGAAATGCACTTTTGTCTACAAAATTTTCCAGGCCAACTCACAGCCTAATTTCCTCTTCTTCCATAACTGTCCTAAGTTTAACCGGTTTCATGATATGTTTCTAATAAGGTATCCATTTAAGATATTATAATACGGAAGAAGTCTTTTCAAAGTTTCCGTAAATACTTTGATCTTAGAAATGAATAATACGTGATATTAAAGTCAAACTAATATATGTCAACTAAAGTATGAGATGAAGTTAAGTCAAATATTAGGACTACAAGTTCTCTCTGCTACACATACAAATTATTCCTGTCAATTCAGTTTGCAGTTACAGTTACGTAATGCTGTCTGAGACCTGACAGGATTACGTTTAATAACCCTACATCAAAGTCGAACTCGTAACTATAATAAATTATTTAATTCAATGCATGCCATCTTAAAAGGATAATAAAAACAAATGCACCCGTTGTATTCTGCGATTCCTAAATATGTCAAGAAGATTTGGAAGAAAATGCTAAGACCCTAACTATAAATCAATTAATTACATGTGTTTAGAATCATTAGGGAAGAATAGGTATTGGGTCTAAGCATTTTTATAGGCTCGTGTATATTTCTGCATAGAACGCGAAGATAGAAATATTTTTATTTATACATTTGTATTGCCTTCCCTAGAATTAACTTAATCAATCAATAAATAAATCTTCTTTACTTTAAGGACCATTAATAAGATTAATGATGTCAAGTTTGACTTCTCCGTTAAAGTTAATTCCTTTTCGAATCAAATAAAAGATAGAAAAGTACGGCATTTGATAGTAAAAGCTTTGGTATTTGCTTTCTGAACTACCAGGTTAGAAAATAGGGTGCATATCCTCTTAAATAGATTACCGTGAGAAATGTAATTCGATGACATCCTTACAAATATTCCTTAATACATTACGTACACCGGACATCCTTTTGCATCTTTGGTCCCTAGGACTTAAAATGGAAATCAGTGCTATTTCTGAGAGCAATCAATAAAGGAGGGAACTGTGTAAAAAGTTCCATACAACTTAACAATACAAAGAATTTTTAAGTTGATACATTTGAAATTTTTTCCCCATATATTGAAGTGTAAAAACATATACAATAAAAAGCTTACTTAAAAATAAATTTAATAAGGAAGCAAATGTTACAAAAATACTAATGTTAACTAATCGATAATTTGTTACTAAATTTAAGAATTTGAAGTGAAGGAAAGCGTTAGGAATATAAGGTCTAATATTCAAGAAACGTAGTCACAATTCTAATTTTGCTTTTTCAAAGCATCTTCTGTACTGCTCTTTAAATTAAAGGAGAAGTGAAAGTCTATTTTCTTATCTGTGCATGTGTGCTCAAACGAATAAGTAAAATCCACATACACACCAAAATTTTGAAGCCTAGTTTGGACACTTCAGGAGAGAGTTTCTGTAGTTAAATCAGTTCGCGTTCCTCAGAAGCTTCCACAATCATTGCCTTCTGATAACAAAAATACTTTTTTGATAACTAGAAGCTGATTCGGAATTCCAGAGAAACAATTACAACACGTATATACTATATGGTTCTTCTATGGAAACGTTACATATGATAGGACATTCAACTGCTTGCAAATACTAAATGTGCTGTTTTTCATTCAGAAGCTCAGTCATCAGAGGAGGAATCACATTTCCTCACAGCAATAAGCAACATTTATGTTGCTCGCAGGAGCAGCTCGAGTATAGGGACTGCGGTACTGCAGCACCCCTAACTTTTTCCATTGTGTAACTTTATTGTTTTTCGCATTTAATATTTAAATCTATCAACAATCTAACTCAATTTTACATTAAACGATTTCGATCTTCAAATAAGCAGCTAGGAAAAACTGAGGCAGAAAACTAAGTTCCCTATCTTAATTTTTCACAACCCGAAGATGATGAGCAAAGAAGAAAGTAACTTAAAGTAAAGAACTGAGAATCATTCCAGCATCGAATTCCGCCTGCGCGCATGCGTAGTTACAGAGCGCGGGCATTCCTTTCTATTCCCTACTACTTTTCTTAAGCTGAAGGGGAACTGTCGAGTTTGTCAGCACCAGTTAAGCCCGAAACAGAGTTCCAAACATTTTAGCACAGCGGAAATTTTTTTCGTGTGCTAAAACTTTGAAAATAGGTACGAAATTAAATGAAAATTAATAATAAACAAAAATTTAATTGAAGTTTTTTATAGTACTTAAAGTTGAATGAAACCTTGCAATACAAAGGATTTTTTCGATAATTTTTAGATATAAATGGAGATGAAATACATATGAGAAATTTTCCGTGATACAAGTGTTTTCAAAATTTAAGTTTAACAAATTTCGAGTTTAAATTTTTTTATTAATTTGTTAAAATACTTATATATTCGAAAATAAAAAATGTTGTAAGTTTATTCCTTAAATATAAAATTACTCAAAGTTCATGAAGAAATGACACAAAATGTAAGCGGTATAAATATGCATCACGAACATTGAAAGATTAAAAGTTACAGCAACCCCTAGAATACATAACACGAGCCGCCAATGGTTGCTTGTGTCCTGACATACTATCAAAAATATCCGTAAGTGCAATTCCTCTTCTAAAAACTGAACTGATTATTTAAGGGTATTTAATTAAGAAAACTAGCATTGCTTACAAACATATTTGCTGAAAAACTCGGTGATTTAATTCTTATGTTTAAAAAAAGTTTAACTTTTCTTGGTTACTTCCACTCCAGTAAAAAATATGACCACTTGCTAAAACAGAAACGAGAAACAGTGTGCAACAAAAACACATTTTAATGAAACAAAATGTGTTTAAAAATTAGTTTTAGCATAATTTCAAATTACTATTTCTAGTTCAAACAATATGTGAAATTTAGGTATGGTATATTAACGGTGTCTTTCTCGCTACCTTAGGAATTTTCAAACCTTTGAATCTCTGCTACTTATACTGGCTTTTGCAGATGGTTTTGCATTTGGCCTCTTCAGACCAGTTTCCTTTGAAGTTTTCCTTGGTTTCTTGCCTTTATTTGCATCTGCTTTCTTTCTAATCAGGCCTTTATATCTGCTGGCTTTAGTTTCGTCAACTTTTTTGGCACCACTTATGGGTGACTTTGAAGTTTTGCCGACAGTGCATTTAGTAACCGAAGAGATGGATGCCTTCTTCACTGATTTTGAAATTTCCTTTACGCCTTTGTGCCCACGAAATTTTTGTGTAGACGCAGCCTTGCTTGCAACTGCTGTTTTCGAATTAGCCCGTTTAGAAGATATGTTGAGTGTAGTTTCTCTCAACTGGATTAATAGTAGGCATTTCCGGTTGATTAAAAACTGATTCATCCATTTTGATTAACTTCTAAATTTGTGAAGCAAGAAAAATTGGAAGTTATTCCAAAATAGTATTTTAACTTTTGCCAATTTAAGACTTTTGAAATGTGCTCTACAAAGATGAAATTTTTAGTTTAAACTGATTTCTTTAAATTTCACAATTTTTCAGAGCGTGCACGCGATGCTGAACGATTTATCTTAACTTTCATTTTCATTGTGATGTATGCTACGATCCAGTTCTCTAATAGCCGTATCAGTTGTTTCTGATAGTTCTAAAATCATTTTGAAGAACTTCATAGTAATACAAAAATATTTATTTGGGGCTCATCAAACGCAATTCTCGCATATTCCATATTCTACAATATTCGTATTCCTAATGCGCGTAATTTTTGCTCTATAATACTTTTTTATCCACATTGCGTTCACTGCTAATAAGTAATCTATATATATAAGCGTTAATTTCTCTTTAGCCGATGACAACGATCGGTCTGTTTACAAAACAAAGTCGGTACCTCCTCCATGTTAGACATAACTTAATAGTCATAGCCTGTTACTATATTCGGTCTGGTTTCGGTCGAGTTTAAGATGAATATTTTACAATATTTCTTATAATATAATGAAATTTTGGATGAAATTATTCAGAACAGATCAGTTAGAAATGAAGCAGATGGGCTTAAAATGTTTAGATCAAAGTCAAATTAGTTTAATTCAGCGATGATGAAATCATGACAATTCATAAATTGAGGTGAACATCATGGAACTTACTAATGCGAACATTGCACACTAGCTACTTTTTTGTTATACGCACACCACTTGGCGCCTGTTTTTGTCTTGGCGAATTTTCTGGGAGCACTAAATCACAGGTTTGGCTCTAGAAGCGACAGGAAAATCATAGTATGCGTATAACCGAGCGCATACGCTCTACGCGGGATCTGATACTTTGTAGTATTATCTTCAAGCGGAATAAGACTCCGTAGGCATTGAAATCACAATGAGCACAACAAAAGCGACAGCAGCTCAGAAGACAGCAGAGCAGACAGAGATTCCTATTCATTTAACGGTTCTTGAAAACTTCCATAATTTCCTCATTTCACAGTTCTCAGCCTATTGTACCGCAAGGAAACAATATAGGGAGCAGTTCGATGAACATTTAAATCAGACGTAGTTCTTAAATGAGCACAACAAAATCCTTGACAGTTCGGTAGATATCAAAGCAATGGAACACTTACTGTTTATCACATTGTTCTTGTAAACTTTGATAATTTGAAATTAAAATGACAGACCTTTTCACAGTTTTTAAGTTCCGAATGTCAATTAGACGAATTCAATCATTTTAGAATTCATTGTGATTCAAATGAAAACATTAATAAAAAACTATATACATAAAGTACCAAGCACTATCAACTTCTAAGGATCTACATGGTACCTTCAAAATAATTCATTATAAAAAAATTAATAACATGAGAAGGAACGTACAGTTTTTATTTATCTTTCTCTGTGCTTCTCAGTCCATTCTTTGCAATATGCATAACTTTCTCTAGGAGCGAATGGTATATTAATAAATTCATCCTCTAAATAGTAGGAAATTGCATCGAGGAATCTAAAAATATATTGTTTCCACAGTCTTGAAAGATTGGGTTAGAGGGAAACAAGTGCGGATGACGCATATTTTCGATATTAGAAGGGCTAAATGGATCCCATGCGCACCAAAATTTTCAATCTTTTCAAGAAATGGATGTGATGCCAAAATATAATTCCGTCGGTTTTCGATATTCTTATCAATTTTTTCATCAGATGTTTTGTTGTTGGACAAATCAATTTCATCAGTGGATGTACTGGCATCTTTTATTGCCATCAAAGTAAAATCCTCAACATCAACATTGGTCCTTTTGGTCTTCTTTTGGGCAGACTCCTTTTCAATATTTTTGATTAGTAAAAGGTAAGGAATCATGTAGATCACATAGCACAGCCTTCCAAAAACAAGGAGCTGAAAAACAGCCCGCAACCAAGGTAACATAACAAGTACAGCAATTCTTTCAGCGGTTATCATTTTGATAATAGCAGTCGTTCTGAATCAAATATTTTCATTGCAATCAATTCTCACAGAAACGCAATTCGAAACAGTTTCTACAAGAAAGTTAAATAAACACTTTTAACCAAAAATGTGTCTTAAAATACTAACTCTTGTTAATAATAGGATCACAACTCATTGTTTATTCCAAAACAATGAAATGTTTCAATTGGGTAACAATGTTAATTATATAACAATGGAATTTGAACAAGAAATCTGTAATATAACAGTAGCAATTTATGGAAATAATTAAACACAATTTTCTCGAACGGAACGATATATATTTTTGCAAAATTTCTAGAAATATAGTTTTTTTCGTAGTTTTTAAAGAACAAATGCAATTTTTTAAAAATTAAATTTCATTCAAATGGATTCTGAGTTTTCTGATGCCTCCATTCTATATATTATTCATTTTATTCTTTATTTTTATATCTTGATCTATTTTTTAAATTTCTTGTATTGTAAATTGGCATTATATAGTTTTTGTCACAAGGTCCGATTTAAGTGAACAAGAATAAAACAGTTTCAAGTGGAATTGAAATATATAATACAATTATGCAAAAAATGACGGTAGTAGTTAAAAATATGAGTGGTTTAACACGATTTTGGGCAAAGGTATAATATTAAAATTTCAGATATTGCAAAAAGAAAAAAAACATTTACTTTTAGAAATTAATATTAGGGTGGAGTTTTTCTCCCAACGAGTCCTGTAAGTTTGAAATAGACTTGTGAAATTGTTTCAACCAATCAGAGGTCAAATAAGGACATTCGGTTAGAATTTCAGTAATAGAAATGACTACACCACAGTTTGCGCAAGTGGGCGTTCGTTTTCCAAACAGCAAATGTCTGTGTGCGAGTGTGTAGCATCACCAGTTTTAGGTAGATTCCTTATAGTAAGTGATAAGAGCATAGCACATAGGACCACTACTCCTACGCATATCTTGTTTTATTCGTCATGCGTCACATCATGATGTCTCATATTGTGGCTCAAATTGTAAACTTCGCTCCCAATAAATTATGTTTTCAGGCCAAAATATAAAACTTCAAATTCATCCTTTTAGTACAATCGGCATCTTTCTATTTTATTTGTTTGTAAACTATTAATGTTGTTGTATCTTCTTTGGCATTGAGTGATTTCGAATGATATTTTATTTATAGTACACAAACAATTGTCTGAATCACAGTTTGATTAGGGATGAGATAAATTTATGTTAGTAATGGGAAACACTATTTATAATATTATTTTGGTAGATGATAAACCAAAACATTATTTTTTTATGCAAAATATAAAATAATTTATTAATTTTAAATTACTACAAATAAAAGCTAATCGATTTTTAACAACTTATGAAATACTTCACAGATCAATGAAGCTCCTTATTTTCATACGAAGGAATGCCTTTATTAAAAAGCACGATTTCTCACAAGATAGTAAGCTAAAGAATATATTAAATATAAAGATCGTATCTCAGAACACTTAATGCAATACAAGTTTTCTTCGGAGTCCTTTCTTGCGAGTCTCAAAAACTGGCAGAGCGGTTGGGATTTAACGGAACTTTTTTATTTCGAAAGTTGGCATCGTTAGTCCGGCAAAGGATTCCTTCCCTGTGACCCTCGTTAATGATGGGAATCATCTTCATCAGCTCTCCCCTTTGATGATGATAGCGATTTTTATCGTCCAAAAATGCGAACTTGATGAGGTTCGATTCCGTTACACATCGAATTTGGGTACCGTACACCAATCGAAGAATTTTAAAGGTTTCTCTTGATTTAAAAGCGAGGTTTAGTTTCGACGTTGCTAAAGGATTTTAAAAATTTGCATTTAATGCTCAGTTTGAAAGTATCCGCTTTAGCCTGAAAATGGTCTCGTGACTAACTATAATGCATCATTCTATTTCACGTACATTGTTAAAATTTTTAAGAAAAGTATGAGAAAAAAATCGAGAATTTCATATAAACATATAAGGATCAGCACGTCTTCTTTAAACAACTCGGCATGTAATTTGTTATCTTTTAAATGTAAGGTAAGTTAAATAAATATCGCATCATCTTTTTAAAGAAGCATCTATAAATTAAGCAGCTTGGCCTTGTTACTGGCTTATTAAAATCTGGTCACAGATAATCTGCTCAGAATTCATTATACATCAGATATTAAATTATTCTACAGTATATTTAAAAGAATAGGAGGAGTTCAGAAGTTTACAGACACTTCAGTTCACTGTACTCCACAGAACACATCATCACTCCACAGCCTTGCGTCTAGAATCTTTACATTCTTGATCATTTGAATGGATATACACTATAAGAAGCAATTGTAAAAAATGAGTTAAACTGAAATATAAATACATACGAGACAGAAAACTACGAAGGTATATAAAATTAAATATACTAATGTGAAAAAAGGCAAATATAAAAAAATAAAACGCAAATATAAGCATTAAATAAATACATGGCATTACAAACAATTAATGAAAAAGGATATGCAAATGGAGTAATAATAACATGTAAAAAACTGAATAAGTGGGGAATTAGTTGGTTTTCCAATGAGGTTTGGAATCCCGGCTATTCTCACGAATAGCGAAGGCACGTTGATAGTGTTGTGAGTATGTTGGCCTTGAAATTGGACTGTCTGTCTTCCTCTGCAACCAAATTAGTAGGAATTGTTATTTTGGCTTCCTCATGTTTTAAGAAGATCTAAGATTTTTTTTATCATCTAGTGAATTCTGAAGCCCATTCCTTAACAGTTAGTTGCAGTACGGAATGTTGGTCATGTTCAATATCTCGAATATTCGGTGAAGTGTTTTGTAGGAGGATCAAAAAACATTCAACGGTGCAATGAAATTCTCATTGAAATTCTGTTTCTTAAAGGTCCTTCATTCTCGTTGTGAATACAAAAATCTCAGCATTATTGATTTCATAAAGGAAATTATTTGAATAGTGATTATGAAATTATTCGTTTAAAACGTTATTGTGGGGAGAAAAAGACAAGTATATTGATCCTGAAACAATCAAACAAATTACTTATTTCTCAAAGAATTTTCGTTCGATAATTTTAAATTGAATCTGCACTTAAAATAACATTGTTCTGATAGTAAACATTTATTTACTTCTGACGTGATAAGTTTGTTCTTTAATTTTCCGTTATTATAGTTTTGCTAAAATTTAAAACTTTTCATTTATTGTATTGCATTTTTCTTCAGTTCATTTCTGAATGTTGCCAAATTTTGTATAATTTAGATTTTATTTCGTACTTCAAAATTTAGAGATAACTAAAAAATTTAGTATATATTTTATACTCGTAATTTGCACTGTGGCAATGCCATATACAAGTAATAATTTTGCAGAAGCTAAACGCCGTTCATGCATCTCAGACATATTGATTATTCATTTCAAACTTGAAATATGGACATTTATTTAAGGTTTAGCATTGCAAACAAATATAAAGGCATGCTTCTATTTTTCATTCTTTTCTATAGTTAAACAACAAATTACTAAAATGTAAAATAAAATGTATAAATTTAACTTGTTAACATATATTATAACATTTATACGAAAAATGAACATTGCTCAGGAGCTAGAAATTGAGAATGAATTGCATAGATTTTATATCAGTAATCATTTGAAATTTGAAACTATTAAGGAAAATTTCTATAACCACGAAAGAACAAACTGGAGAGTTGTTGGGTCTATGATACTTTAGGATAAATTAAAAAACAAAATTCTAGAAATAATCATAACAATTCGCGTTTCTATCCCGTCATAGTTTCAGATTAAAAATCAATGAAAACAAAATACACAAAGAAACTTGTCTAAGTTAATTCAATAGATTGAAAAGAATTGAGCCAGCCTTAATTTATTATATTGCTCAAAATTCGCGTTTGATGCAAATAAAGACGGTCATGAAGTATACAGAAATTATTATTCGTGAAAAAAGACTATTATTAAATATGTAATTTAAGAAGTTAAAATCGACTTCATGAATGAAAATGATATTCTGTCTCAAAAATTTACAATTTTTAACATCAAACAGTTAGTAAATAAGTGTAGAGTAGATAAAATTAATGACAGTTTTTCACAAATTAATTACTCGACAAGCAATTCAATTATTAACTTTTTACAAATTATTCAAATTAGATACTTTGCTTTAAAGTTTTATATTGAGCATTACATAGTTTTCAAAGAAACGTATTTTTTTCTCAATCATTTAGATAATTAGATAATTAAAAATTTCATTTGTTTCTTGAACTGCTAATTACGATGGCAATTTTTTTATCTGTTAGCTCCCAATATGAATAATTGACCTTCCTACCTCATTACTGAAATTGATTGCTAATACTGAAAGGAAGAAGTACTTTGAGGAAATTTTATATCATTTAAAGTTAATTGTAATAAATAATTGAAGCCTAACTTAATTTATTATCAAATTGTTCTTCAAAGCGCTCACATACAATGGAATGGACAGAAAGAAAACTTTTTGTAGACGGACTTCCTCTAAAATTTGACGGAGATTTACAATTTTGATGTTGAGATAACATACCAAATTTCATTCGTCTGTCTCATGTTTTTGAGTTACATACAGATCGACAGACCGAAAGACAGAGAAATGAAATTGATTTTTTTATTGACTCAGTGAGGTCTAAAATGAGGAGACTCCTCCTTCAGGCCGGGTTTGTTGACGGTTATAATACTTTCACTTTGTATACATCATACACCAGAAAGTAAAAAAAAAAAAAACGAAGAAGAGAAGAGATTGGCGAAGTGTCGATTTCCGATTTTCTACAAGATACTGGATTGGCTCTTAATACTTCAGACACAATAATGGCTATCGTTTTCTATTGTTTTCTTACTTGTATGTCGTTTCCTCATGCGCAGAAACCGATTTTAAGAGATTTGTGAATTAGAACAAGAAGCAGTTTCCGACACGAGTCTATATTTCTCAGAATGACAATAGGTTTTCACTACGAGCTTGTGGTTACAATATGTGATTAAAAATTATTTTTTATTTCAATTCCATAATTGCAATACCAGTAAAGATATGTTAGCAAGTGTTGCGAAAAAAAGAATAAATAAATGTTATAAAAAGTTTGGGATGATAACCTCAACCTCTGTAACCACAATGGACAAACCATCTCTGCTAATGGATTGCTTACATGTGATGATTATGAATGAAGTGTAAATGAAACAGTCGAACCCCGTTATAACGAACCCTCTCCGGATTGATCCAGAAGTTCGCTATTTCCGATTTTGCAAATATTGACTACACAAAATGTGTTATATTCCTTAAACACATTCTTGTACTAAGTACATTAATTACACACAATTACAATTATTTATAGGCTATAATAAATTAAACTAAATATTTGTTTTTCTAAAAATTAAAGAATGAAATTAATTGTACTTATATTTTTCAGGTTTTTCTAGTAGGCCTAGATTACAATGCTAAGATTTTTCCAAATGGTCACAACTGTAGATTTAGAAAGAGAAAATTCTCTGCAAACAGCAGATTGACTCTAACCGCTTTCTATTCTCATAAGAATTTTCTCTTTAATCCTCTATGGGAAAACTTTCCGTTTACTAACAGTACCCATTTTAAATATAAGCGATGCCAAAAACTCAAAGAATATTTAGCAAAAGAAACTAAAGAAAGTGAAAGAACGTGTGGTGACATATGTACCTGATCTCTTAGCAGTTTTGACAGACACAAGAGAAACAGATGCGCATTCCCTCAGAAGTACAAAGGAAGGCGGTAGAGTGATAACCGTTCCTTTGTCGACCACCGATTGTCAAAATTGCTGATGGATAGAAAATGACAAATGATATATTAACAAAAGAAAACAAAACCATGACATTTCATTTATGACATGGTTTTGTTTTCTTTTGTTAATATATATATGAAAGGTGTTCGTGATTATAGTCAGTAAAAAGCGAACAGAAAACCCCTGTATTTCGTCAGGAAGGGATTTAACATATAGAAACATGATCAGTGTTTTAGGGAAAAGCATGGCGGCAATAAGTCGCTGATTTCATGATTTGTGTAGTCGCGTGGAAGTAATTAGAATTTTCTTTTAGTAATAGATATGCCAAAACGCGAGATTTAATATACCTCCAGAGCGGAAAATAAAACGAAACTGGAGTTTAAGAAAAGCGATTTTGAAATACATTAACATAGTTTTTAAAATATATAATATTAGAATTTAATGTAAATTAAGTAAGATTATTACATATTTATATATATATATGAATCGTACTTCTTCTACTTACTTCTTCTAGATTTAAAAAATTCCTAAGAAATTATAATGTTAAACATCTTTTAACCACTGCCCACCACCCACAAACAAATGGTAAAGTTGAACGTGTTAATCAATCATTAGTAACTAGGCTTAAATGCAAAGTGAATTCATCTTCCACTAAAGTTCCTTGGACCAAATTATTAGAAAGTGTTACTAATGAATATAACTTAACTCCCCATTCAATAACCAAATATCCACCTGCCTACTTGTTGCTTGGTACATTGCCCTATGATTCCCCTATTGGTCAAAATAGTTATTATGAACCTGTTATCGAAGCTCGCAATTTGGCCTTACAAAGAACAATAAACTATCATAACAAAAATAAAATAAGATATGTTGCATGTTTTGTTGACAAGAAATTTAACCCAGGTGATCTTGTTGTTTATGAAGAATTCCATTATCCCAATACTAGAAAATTAAGTCCCCTTTTTCTGGCCCATATGAAATTATTAAACAATGTTCTGAAGTAACTTATGAAATTAATAAACCAAATCCTTTAACAAAACAACCCACACAAATTGTGCATATTTCTAAATTAAGATGTTTCATTCACCAGATAAACTTAAATTAAGTCATGAATAATAAATTAACCGCATGAAAAAAAAAACGCTTGTCTTGCCTTTATAATTCTGTCCATTTTGGTAAGAGTCAGTCCGTTCAAAAATCATTTCCCCATGGAGGGCTGAACCTTACATATTTTTCTTCTTTGGTGTTGTTGCCCAAAGAACAAACGATGATAATAAATGAAACAAGACCTACTGTTTGAAACAGCGTTTAACAATATTGTGTTTTGTTTTGTGCATTTTATCTCTCTCTCTCTCTCTCTCTCTGGGAGAATGCATGAAACAGTTCACAAAGACCTTGTCCCATCTTTGCCCAGACTTGGAGATACTCCCAGTTGCTTAGGCAACATCATCAAGATTATAAATACTGTTGTCATTGATGTTAAACTCAATGAAATGTCACTGACATCAAACATTAGGATATTCATATTCTTCTATTTCAAACATATTTGTATTTTTATTTATCAATGTTTTTTCATACCATTTTAAATGCCCATACAGTTGAATATTTACATTAAATTATCTTTCATATAAACAAATCAGTAGTTCAATTTACTATTGAAAGAACTTTTCATCACGTGAATGGAAAACTTTTCTACAGTCAACTGGCCAGTGTTCATTGAAGTACTCCAGGGAACCCGATATATAATATAAAATTTTTGTGTACATATTATTGAAATAATTTTTATATTTAAATGAATATTTTCTGTGATTTTATAAATGTCCTTGCATTTATATTTTGCTTGTACTCACTGAAGTACATTTGGAAAACGTGGATATCTTATTGTACATTTATTGTTGATATTATTAAATTCAAACCCATGACCAGCAATTAAAGCAATTTATCAAAATTTTAATAGTACTTTAAAAGCAACTTGTCCAACATCGCAGGTTTTGTGATAGCAAGGGCCCTGCTGTCGTACGATTCTTGCGGAGGAGGGAAATTGTAATATTTTAATTTTTTAACTTCTTTAATTCTTAAATAATCTTTTAACGATACCTCATTTTAATTACTTCTACTTCTATCGTTATAAGCGCACTACAACTTTCTTTTCGAGTCACGAGTTCGTTCCGGGAAAATCCCCTTTTCTGGATACTTAAACTTTGTGCGCATTCCTATCTGCCCTTTTTCACTCCAACATGTAGACGAATAAGAACGTCGCGCTGCTTCGCGCGTTCCTTTTTCAAATCTGGTCATGGATACGCGTAATATGACTATTTTAACCATTGAAAAGTAAGATACTATTTTCTACGATGGAATAAATGAAGATTGAACGACTACTGTCTTTTCCTTTTCCAAAATGGACTACATTTCACCCTTAAAGCCTGATCTTTCATATATATATATATATATATATATATATATATATATATATATATATACATAGTTAAATATTTCAATAAATCAAAACATGTGTTATATTTTCAATATTTACAAATATTGATATAAAAATTAAAATCAAATTACCTTTTCAAAAATCACACAAATTAAATACAAAAGATAGTTTGATTAAAGACTATTACACTATGAAAAAAGACAACCTAGAATTGGAATTCCAGCAATCAAATGCCTATCAGCCTTGGGAACTGATATGTTGCATTAAATCTTGATTTTGTGGCGCGTTTTGTTTTATATATATATTAAAGTTTCTTTTGTAAATCAATTTACAATTCACTATTTTACTATTTCTAGTCCAAAATAAGAAGGATATTTCTGATGTTTTCTCTTTTATTCTGTTTCTTTTTTTATAGTTTTTAATGCGCGCTTTTTGGAAAAGAAACAGGTAACATAAAAGAATTACAATCTTATTTTATAACAGTTTTTGTTGCATTTATTTTATTGACTTCTATCTTCCTGGTTTTCGTTCGAATAAATATTCCTTTATTTCTATCAAAAAAGTTCAAGCAGTGTGGAAACAAAATGGATTGAGTCGTTCTAAAATAATTTTGTGATAGACGGATGCCTGATTTAAGCAAATCTCCACTTAAGATATAAAACACATGAACATTACTCAAAAACGCTTTTATGAAATATAAATTTATATTAAATTAGTAAAATATTTTTATAACAAAACGCGATTTAATTAGACTACTAAAAAGTAGAAAATATTTTTGCATTAAAAATGCATGATGTCCCATAAATATTGGTAGAATTGGTCCAGGACCAAAGCTTAAAATTTGGGCGGGGACAAGCGAAAACATCCATATGCATCACAGAAAGCTGTTAATGCACATTTTTCGTATATCTCCCGAAAGGCTGGATGAATTTTCCTCGAACTACGAAATGTGATTATAATTTCATTTTACATTGAATATTTCTATCAGGTCTCAAGATTTTATTATATAGGGTGTCCCATAAATATTGGTTCAATCTTTAAGGGGAGGTCAGGCATACGATAAGCATTTAAAATCACAGAGGATCATGGGTGCGAAAACGTCATCTGGAAGCAGCAGATGGCATTTAAAATAAAACAGCGCTGATGAAAATGCAGTTATCTTTTTCAAGGTATTGAACTGAATTTTTTATACTAGTAGTTCTGTGAACATTAGACATCGCTCCTCCCCAAATAAAAAAAATCTAAGATTTTCCATTCATCGCAATTTTTTCAAAGCTAAGAAAATGTTATTCATTGTGAAGACAGCATTGTTTGTGAGGACACCGGACATCATAATTTGACTCTCGAGGAGATACACTGGTGTATTAAAGTTTAGCACAATTCTTAAGGTGCAACAAATTTGCAGTTAATATGCATAAAATGGTTCGCAAGCTGCTGAATTATCAGAACGTCTGTATCTCTTTTACTTTGCTTATCTTCAGGCAGCATATCGAAATATTTTGAAAAAGATGGCACCAAAAAATCACAGAGAAAAATTCAATGCTTGAATTCGTTATTTTTAAAAAAATTATAGGGAAAATTTCACTATTAAATATGCATCAATTTAAAAAAAATTTCCAACTCACTTCGTTAGAACTAAGAATTTGGAACTCAAAATAACTTAGCGATAAATATTGCAATTTGTCAAAAAAATGTCCTGACCTATTACCTTTATAGTGTTTCTTCAGCCCTTTTAATGCTATTAAAATTTTTTTGACTTCTTGATTTTCCATAAAAAATCTTTATTTTCTCTTTAACCCTCCGCTCGTTGAATTTGTACTGACCAGATCTTTGATAAAAAAAATATATTCTTTTTAGTTAAAGCATGTTTATAATAACTTTTTATATTGTTAATATTTTTAATGGTATATCTTAGGTTCCATTTTTTAAATTATTTAGAATCAATTTTTTTTTCTTTACCGGAGGGCGCCGCTCATATGCAATCGAAATTCAATTAAAACTAATCAATTAACTGATAATTCAAGTTTGAAACTTTTAAAATATTTCGTTTCCACTAGGGAACAGAATTTTAGATTTTCAGGAAGTGAGTTTACAAACATTGAGTTAAGTTAAATAAAAGCGTACAAAAATGATTTTCGATCTTCTAAAAATATATTTTTTTTTCATTTCATACTATTAAGATCTTAGATATATGTTTGTGAAAAAAGAATTAATTTGGAATAAGCCGTGTAATTTTAACAGATTTCTCATAAATATTATGGCAATTTATTTGTTCAAAGGGTGATAAAGCAGACGAAATTTTAGCTTATACGAACCCTAACTTTACAACTTATAAAAAATGATCATTTTTAAACACAGATGTCCCTGATTTTTTATAATCTAGTTTTATGAAAAATGCCATTCCCACTCACAAGTTAATTCCCTCCTCCTTCTTTCATTAAGCTGCTATCGTACTTCATTTACATATTCATAATCACTCAGTGGATCTTGGTCCTTATGCAATAAATAAGGAAATTCATAATAATGAAACTGAATTTTCCTGTACTCCCAGTTAAAAAAAATCTGCAGAAAAAAAATGTTTTTTTAAAGATTTCTGCAGATTTTTTGAAGACATAAAAAATCTGCATTTTTTCTTCAATTTAATCTGCATAAAATCTGAAAAAAATTTCTTATTAGATTTCTCCCTAAATATTCTGCAGAGTTTTGTAAGACAGAAGAAAACATGTTTGAAACACCTTCATAATTTTCTGCAGATTTTTAAAAAAGATTTTTTGCAGATTTTTTTTAGCTGAAGTTGTTGGTATACCTATTTTCTAGTTTAAATATTTCTTCTCTAAAGTCAGATATAGCAGAACTACTACAATAGTAAATAGATATAGTTAATTGAATTTTTAATAACAACTGGATTAGATGTCAGAATTTTTCCGTCTTCTCATTTATCCCGTTCTATCTGAAATGCTTCTAAGTTACTGAAACGTCATAATTCTTTTGTAAACTTCGCAGTATAATGCCTTTTAATTTTCTCTTCTAAAAATTGTTTTCCTAGAGGCGATGAATTTTTAATAAACCCATACGAATTTATCTAATTTTAGAGCCCGCACTGACATTTCTTTAATCGGAAAGAAAATCAGAACCACTTTAAAAAAAGCTGAAAACATGAGGCTTGATTATTTAAGGTAGTTCCTACACCTTGAGTAAAGACATTTCTAGCACAGTGTTTTCATTCTTGTTTACTTTATTAGCTATACTTGTTCCAAATAAATATAAGACTACTTACAGATTTTTAAAGAAATTTCAAATAGAAGAATCCTTTCTGCTAGCCGGAAGGCGAATGTAGAATCCCTTTTTCCTGTGTACTCGTATATATGGCGGGTCTTTTATAATCGAATCTCGAGAACCCTTAACCTTCGTTCTCGGAACCAAGATTCGACCATGATGCCATCGTACATTCGTCAAATTGCGAACAACGGAACTTTAACGTATATCACGATGTTTTTTTTTAATCTAAGAGTAGGGTTTTCGTCTTTTGACTTCTTTGAGATGAAAGTTCTCAGAAAACTTTTAGTACAAAAGCCGTTCATTATGAAGAGGCAATTATTCCTTAATTTTAATATTCATTTTATCTTCGATATTTAGGGAGTTATAGTAAAATGAAAATTCATCTCCCTGTCATTTACTTATCCTTTGAAATGGATGACCCATCTACAAACTTGTCGTAGATAGACATTCTCAAAGGAATCCACATAAAACTTGATCACTCTCGTAATAAAATATTCCACATTTCAAATTTTATAAGCCTATAGCTTTTAAAACACATACCAATATAAAGGTTAAACATCATACATACAACAATTTTAATATATTACACAAGTTTAACAATTTTTAGCATCATATCTTACCAGCATAACATATATATACTTTACCCTTTCCGTTTTCATACACTGTTAGCCTACGTATATGGTAGTTGTTAGGTTCCTATAAAGTGCCGGTTCTTGTAAAATAAAGGTTTCTGTTTCATAAATTTATAAAAATAACCGGGCTGTTCTGCCTTTGAGAATCTCGTATACTACTACAGTGCATCGTAGAACAGAGTATAAAAATAATAAGAGAAGTGCACTAACATGTGATTTTAAAAAATATTATAGAAATAGCCCTTTATGGAATTAAGTAATATTGTATGGAATCTTGTATAATCTCGAAGTAGATCTTCGCACTAAAACAATGTAAAAGCTGGGAAGACACTTTCACAGAGGTTGGATCAGTACCGAATCAGCGGTTCCCGTCCTTTATTTCCTTCTTGTACTCCCTGATTAGTTTTTTTCTATTTTATCATTGCGTAAGTTAATAATTACGGAGCTTCTTATATTTATCCTCATTGTATATTGAAAAGAATCGGGTAAACATTTCGACCTTCTTTACTTTTAACAATTCAGTACAAAATTTAACACAGATCTACAATTTGGATGATAGGACCAAATGCCAAATATCCTCCATGTTGCTTGCATCATTTTTGAGTTATCGCTTTTCCAAACAGACAATCATAATTCCGAATTTTTTTTCGGATTTATGTATGTCTAAAAGATGGAGATAGATGAAACCCTCGAGGCCGAATTTTCAGATGATTACAAAATTTTGTACACTTCGTATACGAAAATATATAGAAACTTTGTATATTTTATATTTAAGACAAATCGTGATAAGAGCAATTAAAGAATGTAATTTTTGACTTCAATAATAAGCATATTTAAACACGAGTGTCTTCCTTTTAACACAGTGGTTGATCTTATCATTATTTCCATTCCGAACTTTTCGAAAAAATATTTGCTATTTTAGAGTGTTTGCATTTAACTGACAGATCTTTATAAAATTTGTTACGTTGTGCTAAACGCTCGTGGGGCTCTGTCTTTAAATTCCTTTCTCTTTCAGTAAAAGAAGCTTCAAACAGGAAATAAAGTTCAAATTGTTACACTAAACCTAGGCCTTTCTATAAGATTTTCTAAGAAAAGTGTCATTTTTAAATGTCATAAAAAATTTATCTTCAACGTCTCTTTTATGCATTTTAAATTATGGGGTCCTCCTTAAATGTAACCGTCTCAAAAGCAGGAAAATATATCAGATCAGTCTTTTTTTATCCTTACTTCTAAGGCACCTTTTAATATCTTCCTTTAGAAAGGTGTGTCTTTATTCACATTCCACTAATTTAAGGAATTTAGAATATTTACATTAAAAGAAATAATAAAGATCCACAAAAATCCAGAATCATACTTCGAATTAAAGACCCGGAATCTAAAAAATTATGTTCTAGAATAATCTAGAATGAAATAATTGCCTATTTTTTTTAATCCCCTGGCTACAAACTTTTCTATCTCGACTGCTGTATAAACAAATATCAATTATGTCACAAAAAACAGTAAATCTGAGTAAACAGGAGAAAACAAACAAAAAAGACAAACTGCATCATTACGGCGAAAAGGAGACACATAAATCAGCAAAAGCGAATCCCTTAGGGTAAATCAGCGTCTTGGAGAGTTCGCTTGCGAAAAAAACCAAAACAATCCTTCGCACGATAGGATGAAATTGACATATTTCCTGCACCAAAAGTGAATAAGGTGAGAGAAAAGCACAATTCTCTCTAAAAATATATAAAAACAGAACATAAAACGCTTGAATCATCCATAATGATGTTGTCACATGCGCCCAAGATTGTTGATTAGACGTTCGGATCACAAAACATGAAAATTGTTTACTTTGGTGTCTTGTCGTTTTAATTGGAAAGAGGAAGTTCGCGTAACGTTACAGGCTGAATTATTTCATTGTGTTTAGGGATAAAAAGTTTGAGGTAAAAATTAGAGAGCGTGAAGTTATCGGTTTGACCGATATTTTAATGTACTTTACGTTTCAAACACTCCATTACCATTAGATTCATTTTACATAAAAGTTGTGATTCTTGTTGGAACAGAGCATTTAGAACCGTTATGTTTATGTTCACATATTATCTTCAAGGCTAATTTTGTAAGAGTGAACAAACAGCACATACCTCAGGATGATTGGAAGTGAACTTAATAAAACTTTGGTTCCAAAAGGCTTTAGAAACAGATATAACTGAAAAGGGGGATATTCCGCTTGTGAATGTCTTTCAATAATATTTTCTTCAGTCATCTTTAGAAGATATGAGGTTTGTAAGTATATTGTTAATAAAAAGGATGAAAATAAGTAGGAACGAAACGATAATTTAAAAAAACTTTCGACAACAAGCGAGAACAGAAACCAAACAAAATCAGTGACTGAATCACTAAAACTAAACAAACACTGAAAGAGAGAAGTAGAAGTTGAAATAAAAGGCTTTTGCCACTCCTTAAAGTAAAAATGAATGTTTAAAATGAATTAATTGTAAATCTTGGCGTTCAGGAAATCATGAACAAGTTTGTTTACATTTTGACAGCTGTCAAGAAGGGACGTGATTCTTTGTTTCCAAATTCTTAGTTGCTCATAACGCCTCCAAAAATCAAAGAAATGCAATTTTTTTTAATATTCAGCTTTTGAATTCTGCTAAAGTTTAAAGCAAAAATTGAAAAATCTATTTTTTCATCCAAAAATGGTCTATTGAATAATCTCTTCTTTAACAACTTCAAATTTACTTCAGAGTTTTGTTTTCAAATAACTAAAATATTTCTACAATATGAAATAAACTCTTTGATAAGAATAAATATTTTCATAAAAAATAAATTTATAAAGAGTGATATGAAAATTTAAGGAAAAACTATATAAATGAGGGATTGCAAATAAACCGTCAACAATATTTTAGATATATGATGTATTTATTGACAATACTTAGATAGTTTCAGAAATTAAAACATAATTAATGTGTTAGAAAACAGAATTAATTAGATTAGGTATCTCATAGAAATGCCTCTACATCCTTATCACTTTTATCAATTACATTTGTATACATGAAGAGATACTATTTGACAACTAAATGAATTATTCGTTTACAAATCTGATCTGAATAATTTAAAATCCCACCGGTACTAATGCCTAGTTAAACTCAAGCTGATATGTACAGAATATTAAAGTTCAGACACCTGAAACAAATGGATGACAATATGCGGCATCACTTTCCATGGAATACCACAATTACTCTCATGAATTCAGCCTTGCGAAATAGGTATTATCTATTTTCTCCTAAGTTCATTAACGTGATCGGGACCACTCAATTAAATACCCAATTATTAACACCATCTCTGTTACTCTAATGAATAGCCAATGGCAGGATATGAAGCGATATAACCCGATATTCACGCCCACAAACGAAAATTTTTGGTCGCATTTCCTCTGACATTTTTCAGCACAAATCACTGGATTTTATTCACCGCTTGGTGTGAATGAAACAATCAAACAAGAAGGCTTGAACAAGGGTGAATGAACTTTTAAAATGAGGTTAGTGATCTTCAAATACGCTCTGAAGCCAGTCAGTTCCAGTGCATCGAACTTGAAGCAGAGTTCACCCAGCTGCAATTGAAAAGCAGCATTGGATCGTTTCCTTTAATCAGATGTTGAAATTAAATCTCCCTGGATTAGTTTAAATGGAGCGATGGGTTCATGTAATATATTCCCGTGTTTATCTAATTAAATCCGACGCGTATATCTTACCGGGGTCCTTGATAGATGGAGCGACAGAGAGAAAGCGTTCATCCGAAATCGATAAGGATTTTCGGAATCGATTATTCGATTGTGATTTTGCTTCCTTGTTTGCCAATACGAATTAACGGGTTACGGGGCGGGGTGTTTGAAGTGGAAGAGATCAG